>JAODUG010000021.1:1658459-1671628 GCA_027564795.1 Aphredoderus sayanus | reverse complement strand
CCCTAGATAGCAGTAACAATGGATCGCTGAGATATTTGTGTTTTTTTTGTGTTTGTATAATATTTATTTATTATTGTCTTCTTTTATGGCCCTCTAATGAGGGCTCTGGCTGATCAGCCATGCATATTACCCATCAGTGCCTCATTAAATACAATGAGCAAGGATGACTCTCCCATGAACTGCCTTCTTAATTTGCCTCATGGACATAATATTATAACAGTCTCTCTCTCTCTGTCTTGCTGTCTCACTTGGCTTATAATTGGATAGATAACTGCCTTCTCGAGTGGGGCGGGTGAGGGTGGAGGGTGGAAAGGTTGCAAGATCAAATCCCAAGCGACGGTTCTATGCTATCTTTTCTCAATGTAATCACTTTCACCTGCTGTGCACATAATATAACCAGATAGGAATGTAATGGACATGTTTTGGTAATATATGCCCATTTTGAGATCTTCTCATTCTGCATGTCTTGGTGACATGAATAATGTAATACTGCCTGCCTCACCACCGCTGTACCTGTTATGACTGCCTGATGTTCTGCATATGGCCGCTGATGGAGGCCCGTCTTGTGAAAGCAAGGGGGCACATGCCATAACAACAGCCAAGTTACTCAGCTGGCGTGTAGACTGCTAACAAATTGCAGATGTTTTTTATTGGTGTCTCGGCTAAGTATTATTTAACCTTGCTTTAAATCGCTTGCATCCATGCTGAGTGCCTTTTAACGCCCGTCCATTTCCCAGCGCCTCTCAAATATTGATAGGGAGTATTGGAGAGTTGACCGAGTGCCAGCGTGGGACCCCTGCTGTTTGCTCACGTAGTGTGTCAGGCTTTAAGAGTGCCTCCAGCGTGTGAGTCATGCACTGTGTTTAGCTCAGGAATGTACATGTAACGTAAGTAAAGGCAGGCTGTGTCTTGCCTTGAGAGCAGGTAGGTGTTAGCCCACAGGCTCGCAACAGTCAACCTATCCCAGCTCTGTGCCTCTCTCCGTGCCTCTCTCCTCTTGCAGTGCTTCACGAGAATTGGCCCAATTCACTTTATGCTGTCTCAATATGAATTGTACCCGTTTCTACTGTACGCTGTGCTCTGACTGAGTTTAGCGGCGTGGCTGGCTTTAGCTATAGGTGAGTTGCAGGGTTACGTGACTCAATATATGTTTTAGTGTAATTCATGGGTGTCTGAGAGCCAAGACTATTTTCTGTTATGTGATGGACCCGAGATAAGATTCTTTGACTCGGTCTCCAGTGACGGCCGCTCCTCCCCATTCAGCGTGTCACACATGCGGCTGCGTTGAGCAGGTGATGGCCCCTTCAGCCCTGCGTAGATCAGGGGGCTTATGGCACCCCGGGCCGGTGTGAGAATAGCCCAGCGTGGGATTGCTTCCTGATCCTGCCGGCAGTAGATGGTGTGAACGCGCTAATCGCCGCGAGCCCCGCGCACGGGCTTTAACTGATCAGCTCATGTTGGGTGTGTGTGTGGCGTCTGGCTGCCCTTTCGCTCTGACCCACTCTGTGTCCCTGTCTCCCCCTCCCCCCCCTCCCCTCCCCCGTCTGCAGCAGCAGCAGCTCCAGGCGCAGCACCTCTCACACGCTGCCCACGGCCCCCCCGTCCAGCTGCCCCCCCACCCCTCAGGCCTGCAGCCCCCCGGCATTCCCCCGGTGACGGGCGCCGGCTCCGGCCTGCTGGCGCTGGGCGCCCTGGGCAGCCAGGCCCACCTCCCGGTGAAGGACGAGAAGGGCCACCACGACCTGGAGCACAGAGGTGTGTGTGGTGAGGGGGTCAGCCAGGGAACATGGATTATAATAACAACAACAACAACAACAACAATAATACACACATTTGTTAGCTCTTGGCTAGCCTGCAAGCTCCTTCACAATATGCCCTGCTTAACATCCGGGGCTCAACTGCTCCAATAGAGATGAATTATGTTGCTCTATCTGTGTTTGTATTCTAATATCTTTGCTTCAAATGCCTGTGTTAAATCCTCCCCTTCGTGCATTGTACTTGTTCTGATTGGTTGCCCGTGCAGTTGTCTAGCAAGCACCTGTATTTTTGGAAGTCAACTGCCAAACGGTTGTTGTCACCTGCTAATGATTTGATTGACGGCTATTGGCTGGCAATTCATAAATGTTTACAATTAATAGTTTACAGACTGATATTTAAAGCGAAGCAAAACAAAGCCTGGAGGCGAACATCCACTGGCGGTGACTTTGTGTGTGGTGTCAAGGAAATTGAAGCAGTGGAAATGTGCAGTATTTAATTGAAAACGATACATGCTAACATTGAAAACAGTGCATGTTAGCAAGTGTTTTCATAACCTTGGCATCAAAGACGTGCTTAAGATGCTGTCAGTGGGTGTTGTCCTTGAGATGTACATTCAGGATGGTCCCCCACCCACCCTTCTTTTTTTCTTTTTTTGGTTGATATTTTGTAATATGATACATTCAAAATAGTTTCACTACTCTTACACCTCTTCCTTTCTTAGTCAAGAGGTTGGGGGATGGCTATATATATATAAAAAAACAAAAAAAATATTATTTATTTATTTATTTCTATGGGACTGTCGGTGTGGTTGGGAAGGGGGGGTTGGGTATCCAACCCACAGTTTGAGAGCTACTGCCATAGTAATTTGTTTAGTGAATATAATGGAAATGGATGTAAGGCAGAAGATGGCCATTTATCGCAGGGCAGAACCCCGGGGTTGTTAGCTAGCTACTACTTCCTGGCTGCACACATTCTCCCTGGGTAATGAGCCGGTGCATTCCCAGCCCGTGACTGACTAGGCAGGCTGTTCAACGGCTTCAACACACGCTGATAAGGGGTTGGGGGGGTGGATGGGTGTTTGTGCCTTCCAGTCAAATGTCTCACGTCCAGCCACTGCTATCTGTTATGATATGCTAACTGACTTGTTTTTCCTCTTTGCTCCACTCTTCCTGTCATCATGGCCCGGTGCGTCGCTGTGATCCCTGCCATAAAGAGAGCACGGTGAGTCTGAACCCGGGTGTTTTCGGTCGAATGGGAGCCGCCACCTTGTTTGTTTCATAACAAACTTTGGCATTTCTAATGAAAATGTCATTTAGGCAGGGAGAGTGAAAGTGCCTGACATACTCGAGCTGTGTCCATGGTCTGCTTATGGTAAATCCGTTAATAGGAAATGAGGTTTGTAATATAAACCCAGCGCATTTAATCCAGAGGGGAAATGACATGTATCACACGGAGATTAGAAGCTGTGTAATTTCATCACAATTAAAGAGACATGGATTTATTTTATGCCTTCTAGTGTCTCTGGTGTTGCATCTTTCTCTTTGCTCCTCCCATGCTTGTGATGAATATTTATGAACAAACGGGATACGACGGAGCCTCCACCAACCCTGTTGGTTGGAGCTGCTCAAAGCATTTCATTTGAATGGCTGCGATTTCTGATGTCTTTTGATGGGACTGTGAGATTGTGTTTCTGTCGGCTGTGCTGGCTGAATGGGCGCAGTCATGTCTGAAGAAATGGAACTCCTGGGGCGTTTAGCAGGCCTGTTTTGTGGCTCTGCTCTTGTCCCAGGTCATCTGATAGCAGAGTGGTGACTTTGGTTAATGAGTCACACTAAGCATCTCCTTTAAAGGTCAGCCATTGTGCAGATAGTGGCCCTCTGCCCAGACTGCTAGTCCATCGGCTTTTGTTCACTAGTCTGGGCTGTCGTTGACTTAGTCCATGTTGTTGATTTGCTCCTTGTTTAGGAGGAAGGAGTGGGGGAGGGGTAATCAGGAAGACTTGGCTGTTTACAGGCAAACACCAAACTGCTATGAAAGCCTGGACACCTGCCTAGTTCCCCTCGTTCTGCTGCGTTTTGGGAGTGAGCCGTCCTGGCCTGTGTGGGCGGGCTGTGCGCAGGCGGCACCAGGCGGTCCCACCCTAGCGGGATATAGATCCTCCATTCTTCATCTCCGCGCTCAAAGTATTTTTATTTTTTTAAATAGAGGGGAACTGCCATGGTGCCCAAGCGCGCCGTGGCAATCAATGTCCACAACACACTCTCTGTCTCCCCCACCTCCTCCCCCCTCCTTGTCTCTCTCTCTCTCTTTCTCTCTCTCACGCTCAGCCTGGCTGACTCCAGAGAAAAGAGCCTCTGTTCAGCCACAACACACTGGCCATGTCCCTGTGAGGCTGTTTGTTGTCCACAGCTATAAGGAGGAGGGGGGGGTCGCACAGCTTAGAAAACAAGCCCCCGCTTTCAGTTTCAGATAACGGCACATTCTGTTGCGTGGCCAGGGACAGGCTTGTGTGTGTGTGAGAGAGAGCCTGGGCTGGGCTGGTGTCCACGTACCGGGTACTGTTCCGCGCTGGCATACAGCTGCACTTGAAGACCCAGTGGTGTCCATAGCGATGCGTGCGAATGGGACGCCTTCAGTGTTTAGATTGGCATGTGACAGCCGACTAATAATTAGTGACCTGTCTAATAGTGCCTTTTTCTTTTCTCAGAACAACTCCATCTCCCCATCGGAGAGCTTGCGAACAGCCAGTGAGAAACACCGCAGCTCCTCTGACTACAGCTTGGACTCAAAGAAACGCAAGGTTGAGGAGAAGGACAGCATGAGCAGATATGTAAGTGTCTGGCTTGTGGCCCCGCCCCGCCCTGCCCCCTCAATCGGCTGCCGCCAGATACTTGTGCACGTTACATGACGGCGCTCATCCCATCATGTGACAGCCATGGCGGCTGTTGTAGCCGATGACTGGTTTGACGTGCTGCTCTTCTCCTACAGGACAGCGACGGAGAGAAGAGTGACGACCTGGTTGTAGACGTCTCCAACGAGGTCAGTCCGGGTTCACGTCTAGCGGCACAAACACAGGGTAGCCTCGTCGAGTTATTAATGGTGCCCCTTGTTCGCCCAGGACCCTGCCACGCCCCGGGCGAGCCCCGCCCACTCCCCGCCCGAAAATGGCATCGACAAGCCCCGCCCCCCGAAGAAGGACACGCCAAACAGCCCGGCGTCGGTGGCGTCTTCTGGGAGCACGCCGTCTTCCAAGGCCAAGGAGCTCAGTCATGTAAGACACTTATTAAACTGGCGGGGGAGCGGCTAAATGGGAAATGTGGCGAGCGAGGATGGATACGCTGAAGTGAATGTAGGACAGCTCTGCAGTGGATTAGCAATGGCTGTCAGCGCTTTAAGTGCACAACTGAACGTCAGGGATAATGTCCTGTAGCAGGATCAGTCAGGTCTCTTCTCTTAATAGCTCAATGTATTTAACTATTCCAGGATTGTTCTTTACATTTTTTTCTGAAAGATTAAAGCTAAAGCAGTGAGGGGATAAAAATGGCTGCTTCTCCATTGTGCTTGTAATAGGGTTTGGAGTAAATAGCAGTTTATAGAGCTGCAGGACGATGCGGGCTGTCAGAATTAGGTTGGATTAGGTTCAACTTGCTCTCAGCCCATCAGCCCGCACAGTGCCTCTGCCCAGGATGCTAACGCTCGCTCTCTGTTTGCCTCCACAGAATGACAAATCCTCCACGCCTGGCCTCAAGTCCAACACCCCCACCCCTCGCAACGACGCCCCCACCCCTGGCACCAGCTCCACACCCGGGCTCCGACCCATTCTGGGCAAGCCACCAGGCATGGAGGCTCTGGGTGAGTGCCATTCTCATTCCACCCGTCTGCGGGCACCAAGGGGGCTTATGTGCCGCACCCCATGCCCCCCATGCCCCCTCACCACCCCCCACCCAAATACATGTGTTGCATGCTGATCACTGTTACTGGCCTGTTCCCTCCCCCTCCAGCAGTGTCCCATACTGACCTGTTGTGCCCCCTGTCCCGTGCAGCGGCCCCAGCTCTGCGTACACCTCTGTCCTACCCGACCCCCTTCGCCATGATGGCGCACCATGAGATGAACGGGGGCCTGAGCAGCCCTGGCGTGTACGCCGGCCTGCACATCTCGCCGCAGATGAGTGCCGCCGCCGCCGCCGCCTACGGGCGCCCCATGGTAAGCAGCGCCGCCTCGCTGTCGCCATGCCGCTGGCCCACGGCGCAGCCGGCCTCTCTAATAGCCCCCCCCCCTCCTGTTACAGGGCTTTGATCCCCACACCCACATGAGGGCGCCAGGTCTGCCAGCCAGCCTGACGTCCATCTCCGGCGGCAAACCGTAAGTGACCCCCTCCCCCCACACGCACGCACACAAACGCAGTCATTTGACCGGGCGACACCCTGACGTGAGGCCCCGCCCCCTCTCCCAGGGCCTACTCCTTCCACGTGAGCGCCGACGGCCAGATGCAGCCCGTGCCCTTCCCTCCGGACGCGCTGATCGGCCCGGGCATCCCGCGGCACGCGCGCCAGATCAACACGCTGAGCCACGGCGAGGTGGTGTGCGCCGTCACCATTAGCAACCCCACGCGCCACGTCTACACGGGCGGCAAGGGCTGCGTGAAGATCTGGGACATCAGCCAGCCGGGCAGCAAGAGCCCCGTGTCCCAGCTGGACTGCCTGGTAAGACCTCTGGGTTGTTAGGGAGCCCACACCCCTTTTTCTTCTTCCCCACATTAGGGGAAATGTTCCTTCAGCGTAGGCTTCTTAAGGTAGAACGATGTCACCTACATACGTTTCTCTCTGACCATTTGTTGAATTCCACTACCGTTTGAATGGCTAACTTTTAGCTGCAGATAAATATGAACACTAGCAGGGCTTAACCTCTTGTTGTTGTCCTTCGGGTCAAACTGACCCAATGCACTAGCTGTTTGTGGCAGATAGAAGGCGCCAATCCTAATTCTACACAATCAGACACAATCAGGCCATGGTTTGAAACCCGGGGACAACAGGAGGGTTGTGAGCTTACATTGCCATGGCTATCACGCACTAGCCATGAGTCCAGAAGTCCGTAAAAGGCCATAGTGGCAACTTCCAAGGCCCTATTGCACTGTGGGTAGTGACCTGCCCCGCTCTCCAACAGAACCGGGACAACTACATCCGCTCCTGCAAGCTGCTGCCCGACGGCCGCACGTTGATCGTGGGCGGCGAGGCCAGCACGCTGACCATCTGGGACCTGGCGTCCCAGACGCCGCGCATCAAGGCAGAGCTCACCTCGTCCGCCCCCGCCTGCTACGCCCTGGCCATCAGCCCCGACGCCAAGGTCTGCTTCTCCTGCTGCAGCGACGGCAACATCGCCGTGTGGGACCTCCACAACCAGACCCTGGTTCGGTAAGAAGCCGGACGTCTCCTTCGTCCAACTCCGCCCTCATTGTTCGGGGAAGGGGGCAGTGGGACGTCCGACGACAACATTTTAATGAAGTGATTTTGTCGTGGTTTTTGAACTGCAGGCAGTTCCAGGGCCACACAGACGGGGCCAGCTGCATCGACATATCCCACGACGGCACTAAGCTGTGGACGGGCGGTCTGGACAACACCGTGCGCTCCTGGGACCTGAGGGAGGGCCGGCAGCTTCAGCAGCACGACTTTACCTCACAGGTACCCCCCCCTCTGTTGTGGTCAGCATCGGCATTACAACAACATTTACCTGGCTCACATTCCTCTCTACTCCTCCCCCTACATTGGCACACACCATTCTCTGCCCCTCCCCTCCACACCCTCCAACACTCTCGTTGTGCATGCATACACACACACACACTCTCATACACTCTACATAATGGCTGCTGTCTTCCAGATCTTCTCTCTGGGCTACTGCCCGACGGGCGAGTGGCTGGCTGTTGGCATGGAGAGCAGCAATGTGGAGGTGCTGCACCACACCAAGCCTGACAAGTACCAGCTCCACCTGCACGAGAGCTGCGTCCTCTCCCTCAAGTTCGCCTACTGCGGTACGACCGCACGCCGCCACACACACACGCACACACAGCAGAGTGCTGACACGCTACAGTGTAAAAGGGGCCGTACCCCTTTCCAGCTGATCTAGCTGTACAACAGCAGTGCTCTATTCACGCTGACACAGTATAGGTCTGTACAAAGATGACACAGCCAGATGAAATGGTTAAAACCATCTCCATCGCTCCTCTGTTCTAGGTAGCCTAACTACTGTTTATGACTCCTTCCTCAGGTAAATGGTTTGTAAGCACTGGGAAGGACAATCTGTTGAACGCGTGGAGGACTCCGTATGGCGCCAGCATATTCCAGGTATGTGGATCAATGCAGCCTGTCTGTAGGGAGACCAGCAGCACACACGCACAGTTAGCCTCAGTCTCAGGAAGGGCACAGCGACCGCTGTGACAGCTCTCTATCGGTGAAAACCCAAGCTGCAATATTGACCCGGCCAGCGAGTGCTTCTGGAAGGGGCATCAGGCATCCAGTTTGATGTCCTTAGGATCTAAGCTTACGCCGCTGTCAGCCCGTTTTCCTCCGCTTAGCGTCAAAGGCCTTGCTCCATTGACCCGGGGTGTTTGTTTGTCTCCACACAGTCCAAGGAATCTTCGTCGGTGCTGAGCTGCGACATCTCCGCCGATGACAAGTACATCGTGACGGGCTCCGGTGACAAGAAGGCCACGGTGTATGAAGTGATCTACTAGCCCCAGGACTGGTCTGACCAGAGCCTTCTCATGCTGTGCTGGGGACCCATCTGCCCTCCCTCACACAGACAGTGTGGATGTTGCCCCCGTAGCGCCCAGGTTGGATAGGGGTGCAGGAGGCCCAACCTGGGCATGGGGAGGGTGGGGGGGGTCTGTACCGTGGCCGTGGCCTTATCGGGTGGGGGTGAGGGGGGTGGTGTCTGCTGTTGCTGTGTCCTGGCCCTGTCCTGTCAGTCATGACTAACACTTGTACAGTGTGTGTGTGTGTGTGTGTGTGTGTGTGTGTGCGTGCAGCTCCCGAAGCACTACAGAAGAAAATATTGTCGTGCCGTTTGTTTGTTGGATTTTTATTTTTATTTTTTTTTGTCTTTTTTTTTTTTCCGTGGAGATACGGTTCCGTGACGCAACTAGAAGCGGCGCTTGGCTCTGGAGTCTCCCTGGAGGTCCTGTGAAAAGTGTACATAATGGAGTAATAAAAGGCCTTTTATAGATTTATATTTTGGTGTCCAGTTACGCTTGTGATGGTTCTTTCTTGTTCTCTCCTTGATTTTCTGTCCCCTCCGGGGATGGAAATTAGATTAGGACTTTGTAAGAGGATATTCTATTTCAGTTTTTTCCGTTCTGCCTTTTTTTTTTTTTTTTTTCTGTGTCCAAGATGACCTTTTCGGAAATCTAATTTTGATTTTTTTTTTTTTTTTTTTTTTTTAAACACTGAAAACTTTAATTTTTTTTCTTTGCTATTTGTTAAAGCACAGAAGATCCATTTATCCATTGGATTTCAGCAGTGGTGAATTCTGGGATTTTTTCTTTTCTCGTGGCAGATTTGGAGGACAGATTTTTCTAGTCACTTTTCTAACTTTTCACTGCGGCAACACAACACACATTCAACTTTAAAATGAGGACTTTAAACATTGGTTGATTTTAATCTTGTTGTGATTGGGTACAACAGCTGATGCGTTGGGTTGGTGGGACCTTGTGGAGAAGCGGAGTGGCTTCTTTTGACTTTTGGTCTTGAACATTTGATGCTCCACCTTTTGATTCATCAGTTCATAATAATCTTCTCTGTTGACATGCAATGCTTACACAATGGCTCATCTATGTGGCTGAAAAACCTTACAACCACATCTTATATTTTGTGTATGCTCTGTTTACTTTCTGCAGTACTTAATATCCCACTATAATCTCCCATAGACAGGTCGGACGCACTTCAGACCATGTAGCAAACACATGTCATCGTCACTAAGGATTGTACAGTTGTTGATATTTCAATAAACTGTTTTTATATATAAAGAACAAACTTTGACTGAATTTCTACTACGCTGATGCATTCCTACACTACTGAATATTAAAGTTGGCTCTGGACAGTCTGAAAGGTTAATGTTATGTTTTTGTCACACTGTTTTGTAATTGAGGGCGCGTGTAGCTGAAAAGCCAATATCTGTGTCTATCAAACCTCTGCCCCTCCCACGTGTCCTTGCTGGGGCTAAGTGTCGGCTGCAGTGTGTTAAGCCCCCGTATGCAGACTACATGTCCTTGCTGGTAAATACAGCACACCAGTAAATGGCTGTGAATGCATTTAGACAGAAGTGTCCCAGGAGGATGAATGGCACGAGAGCGGGATGTTCTATGTGCTGTTAGTGGTGAGTGTGTTGGGGAGGGGACCCGACTTAGCGGTTTTAACTTGAATCTCAGCTGAGCTTTGCGTTAATATTTGAGGAACGATCTGGGTTCAGCGGTCGGTGTCACCCGACCGTGGCGGGTGTCTCCCGCCCAGCCTTGGCCTTGCGTGGCTCCAGCGCTGGCGCATGCAACGTGCACAGCGCCTGCTTCAGCGCCACACCGTACAGGATGGAGCGGTGCCACTTAAAAGCGATGACGCAAACGTGGCCCTCGAGTCCTCTGGAGTGGTCTTCTGGTGGTACTTTTGGGCTGCCTGAGATGAATGGCCCTGTCCCCTCCCCTCTCTCCCTCTCTCTCCACGGCCAAGCTCTTAGTGCTCTGCTCCTGAAGCTGCTTGCCTGCCCCCCCCCCCGCCCCATACAGCTGCCTCTTCAGCGATGATGTTGCATTATAAAAGCAGGACCGGATGCTTTCAGCATGGAGCCTGCCACCGCGCTCGGCTCTCACGGACTCATTTGTTACCGGCCATAGTCTTTCTCCCCCTTCGCTGCTGAAGTGTGCACTTCCTGTGCACGTTTGTAGCTTAAGCTCCTCGTTGAAGGCGGAATCCCCCCCCCCCACACACACACACACACCCGCATGCGCGCACACACCCTGAAACGGTGGAATATCTGGAGATGAAGGCTTGCGCTGGTGTAGTTCTATTGCTGTACACTGAGGGGACATTGTGTTGCCCGCCTGCTGATCTGCCTCTCAATGGAAAGCTCTCAGTAGGTTCTCATGTCAAAGCCCACGCTGCCTTTCTCTAATTATAGGAGAGCCGTGCAGTGTAAAAAAATAAAGGGGGGGTGTAGGGGGAACTTGAGTGGCTTAAGAGTTGTTGAGCAGCTCTAAACACAAGAATGTGGTCTATTTTCTGATGTTTGGACTGTAGTAGCCGTGGCTCTGAGAACCCGTAGAAAACAACGCAAGCTATAATACCAGCGTGTGGGCGTGTGCACGCAGACCCGTTAGAATGGTGTGCGCTGCCAGACATTGATCACAGTCCAGTTCGCAATTCTGGCTGGTTCCTTTGGCTGGCATATTGCATTTCACTCCCCCATCCATCAAATGGAGAATCAGTTTTTTTCCCTTCTTCAATAGCAAAGGACTGGCACCATGCTGAAATGCAGGATAATAATCCCCTAATCACCCGAGTATTGCCAGTCCTTGGTTTTATCTGGAATGGATGTGAAAGCCCCCAGTGCCTAGTGATTACAGCGTTTGATCTGGGTAATAATGTCTTTACTGTTGCCCTGCCTAGGGCCCGAAGGCAGTGCTGCTCTAATCCACAGTGCATTCTAGTGGAATCGCATTACAAAGACCACCAGGGTTCTCTTCGGGAGGGGAGGGGCGGAGGTTAAGGGAGGAGGTTGCCATGGAAACAAGCCTTTCTCCTTCCTGCTCTCTCTCTCTCTCTCTCTCTCTCAAGCAAAATCTCTCCTGGGATAGATAAGCAGAGGACAGGTTCTATGTTTACTTTCCACAGGCCCTCCAATCCCAGAGCAGGTACTGAGCCCTGATAATAACATGGGGGGGGGGCTGTACAACCTCCCCGACCACTGACGGCAGATAAGCACCCCGGCAGAGCTTGCAGTCATCACCCTCCAGCCAGGATGAACAAGCCTGGGAGCCCTGGATTCATTTGGATTAGGCCGGATTGCTACCTCTGTGTTCAGACTACTGATGTTCAGGACAGACTTTACATCAGAACTTGCTGTAGTTATGCGGTTCTCAGACTTTTTTTCACATGGACCCCCAAAGAGAAGTGGTGGTCCACAGCTACAAACCAGTTTTTAAATCGTTTTTATTTTCATAAATATTTTATTTTTATTTTTTGGAAAAAGTTTTCTAAAAAAAAAAAAGAGACCTGCAAGTATAATGTACAAATATAATAAACATCTAAGCTGCTGAAATTCCTCTGGATTTTTCCACCTTGTCAAAATGTTGGTTTTATGATATTTACTCGTTTTTGGTACAGTGAGTTTATTTTTCTGTCACAGACAACTCCAGAGAGCCAGACCTCTGTCAAGACATTCCTCTGTATTTGTTCCAAGTATCTACTAAAATTCTTTGATTCAATGTCGACAGTAATGTGATGTGTGTTACGGAGAGTTCCTGGGACCAGACAATGCATGCACTTTGATGTGATCAAGACAAGTCTTTTATGTGCATTATGCTAACATGTTAATTATATTTCCACACACATTCTTTAATTAAGGCACAGCTGGGGGTGTAAAAGCTACATGACTAATTACAGAAGGAAGTGATGCTATTGCAGTAAATAGTTTGGAGCTGGATATCCCTGGGCCCTTTGCTTTTCAGTGTTTACATCCAAGACTTGCTTTTTGGACTTGGGGAAAAACATTCCCCTAATTAATGTTACAAAAGATTAACAAATGATGTGTTCATATTCTAAACTCAGATTGATATTTCAAGCAACGCTCTCTATAGAAGTGGTTTTATCTAGGAGGAGGTGTAGAGAGTGGTGTGAGCCAATGAGAGCTGTAGAGGAGGAGTAGGGAGGAATGTTACCTCAGTGAATTTCAAACCAAATCAACATTTTTGCAAGACTGGTTTCAGCCACGAAAGCATTTCTAGTCACAAATGTAGTGCCTCTTTAAGTGAGTTTGTAGTCCTTCCAGTGGTCATTGGACTGGCTCAGGGAGTACTTCACAACATCTACTTTTATCAGAAGATTGCCTGTCCTTGTCTCAGGGCTTTTGGTGACCTCTTCAACATGGTAGCTAACACTTGAGCTTCACAACAGAGTATTTACACAAGCCTTAAAGTTCTCCAAGACAATTCAATCACCCACTCTACTGCCTCTTTTGTGAAACACTCACATATAGCAAACCTGAAGAAAGGGAAAATAAGTCTGCATTTGTACATTTTTATTTTTCATACATTCTTATATTTATTTCTTCACGAGGTTCATACAAAAAAACTACAAAAAAATCTCAAGCAGCTCTGAAAGTTACTTCTTAATAAGAAGAAAAGTATCTATCAATCTCATGCCCCCCC
>JAODUG010000021.1:1577328-1596563 GCA_027564795.1 Aphredoderus sayanus | reverse complement strand
CGCGCCGCGGGGCTCCGGGCACGCTTCAGACGCCAGCGCACACGCCAGCTCCGACAGACACACCCGCCCCCCCCCCCCTCCTCACGTGACGTTGACGTGACAACCTCAGCACCGTGGTGCAGGGATGGAGAGGGGGAGGAGGAGGAGGACGATGGCGGCGGCTCCCCGGCCAGATATGAGGAGGAGGAGGGGGGGTGGGAGGAGGAGGGGGAGGACGGGGCCCGCCCGGGGAGATCCCCGGCCCGCTACGGCAACGGCGAGAAGGAGTACGACGAGGAGGGCGTGGCCCGCGAGAGGGAGGGGCTGGTGTGCGGGGGGGAGGGGCTGGAGTACGACCGGGAGCAGATGGACTACGAGTACGAGGAGGGGGTGGGGGAGGAGGGGGAGGAGGCGGGCAGGCAGGACCGGCAGCCCTGACGTGAGGGGAGCCCCTGCATGTCCAGCCCCTCCGGACAGCTGGGGTCCCCCTGCTTGACCCTGTGCTGCTAACCTGGAACCACCTGCTGCTACCTGGCCTGTGAACGTTGACAGTGCCGCAGGTGTCTAACTGGCCACGGCGGCTTTGACCAATAAGACGTGAGGAATGCGCTCTCTGTACCGCTTGCTGTCGCGCCTGCTTCAGGAAGTCTGCAGTGCTGTGATGGGTACAGGGGCAGGTCTCTGTAGGATCAGGTGGCACCTGATTGGTCAGGGCTGTTATGGGTGTCCCGAGCAAATACTTGTTCGTTTTCAGCTCTATTCTCCAAAGTTGCCTATTACACCTTTAGTGAACTGGACATTATGAAATGATGGACTGTACCTTTGACATCTCATTGAGTTGCAGTTTGGTAGGTCAGAGCGGGACTCAGGTGATCTCAGTGTATGTGTGTGTGTGCATGTGAGTTTTACAATAGCATATACATTAAATAAACTGCTGCAATGTCATCCAATTTCTAAATTATATTAGGAGTGTGTGAAGGATATTTAATTACATTCATTAAATATGTATTGAGTTGATCAAGTCAGTGTCAATCGTTTATACAAGGTTCTTTTCTAAATGGAAATCAATTAAATCGGACACAGACATACAGTAGCTGAGCTGAGTATGTATAATGTAATGGGTGTATTGCATCTTTGCAATTTGCACAATATTTATCATACATTGAACCAACCCCAAATCCCTTGTCAGTGTTATGTAAGCACTCGCATGGCTGTCATTGCCAAGAAAGACAAGGAGAACAAGGAAGATTATTAGTGAGATGAATAGCTGGGGTACCTCACCATAAAAGGCTAGAGTCCAACAGGAAGACTCTTATATGGAGAACTGTATTATAAAATGGACCCACATAGTGGACAAGTGAGCAGGTTTCAGACGTACCACATGTCGAGGCTTTGATGGCCCTCACATACTTTTTTTTGTGTTTGTGAAATAGTAAGCCTTTGCTCCAGGTCTTTGTCTGCGCAGTCATTATTCATGTGGCGCTCACATGTGCAGCAACCCTATCGCATTTCTCTCCGCGTATCTTTTTCTCACGTCTCATTGAAGGAGTGAAATATTTATCTGATGTTGAAATATTTATTAGTATACTCCTGTGGCATTAGGCCTAGCCTATACAGTATGTCGGTCACTAATGCGCGTGCTTTGAAAGCACACGGAACCTCTAGCCCTATATGCATTTGTCTGAGTGTCACTCAGGCCTAAACATATTCTCACAAGACCTGAGCCTACAGCATAAACAATTTTCTTTTAAATTGATTTTTACTTAATCACATTTTATTCATTATTTTTCTCGATTTAAGTTAATGAAAAAAAGACAGATCCTTACACACTGTTGAAAGTGTGTTTTTTTGTGTCTGATGTTGAATTATTTTCTGCAGCTGTGTGAAACTTTGGAGATTTTTGGCCGTTGGCAGGGCTGACAGTAGGTCAGTATTGTAAACACTTGACACAGTTCACGCTGCTGGTGGACTACAGTACAATCATCCTCAGAACAGTGTTCAGCTATGCACAGCAACCGTGTGACTGGATTGGTAAACACTTTGACAAATAACAGACTAGACCGGAATCAGTGCCATGCTCAGTTTGCATATCATTATTTTGCCAGTTTGTTTACATTTGTCTCATTTTCTGTTCAAGCACAGTGTATCTATAGCAACGAGAATACGTCATCTCTTTTATGGCTACCTCAATCCATCTTTTGGCTTTTGCAGGCCTCACTTCACACAGGAATATACTGGCAGCTTTTCAGAACTGGAAATATGACATCATATATCACAGAACACAAGCCCTTTAGGGCTACTACTATGCAACAATGTATAGTGGGGGTTTTCACTGGGTGTGTTAGTTACTGTAATATAATACAGTGTAGGTATATGTATCTTATTAACACTGTTGACTTGGGGGCCTGGGGGCAGAGTAGTGGGGTGATGGACTGACACCCAAAAGGTCATGAGCTTGATCCTCAGCCTACCAGCCTTCCTGCAAGCATCCATGAGCAGGATGCCCAACCCATATCTGCTCTATAATACAGTACGTTGCTTTGGGTAGAAGCATCTGCTAAATAACCTAATTGTAACTGCAACTTTCATTCTGTCATTACTGCACAATTTTCTTTACATTCGGGCCGTTTCTGTAGGGTGATTTTCTTATTTCTGTTAATAATCTCAAAGAACTCTAGTATTTCATATACTGAATATAACCAGAAGTTTTTATAAAGTACATTAACATGTAGTAATACAGTATAATTGAAAATATTTTTTAGATATGTGTATTCTTCTATGTATTCTTGCATTAGGTTTTTAAATGTTATTTTTTGTTTAGCTGACTGTTTTCATGAAACACCATCAAATATAAAGAATACAATTTCATAATTTAGCAGACACTTATCCAAAGAGGCTCACCGTCAGTAGCATAATTACATACTGTTTACAAGCAGGCATGTGTTGTAGATTACATTGTGACAAAGCAAGAGCATTTCACATGGGGCTCATAAACATATTTATTTTGATTTTAAAACAAACGAGTTGTTTGATTTATTTAACTGTGTAAAATTGTTGAGGTAGACAGACACATCCCGTTACTGTAAGTTGAACCTGTGAGGAAACAAAACAAACTGTAATATGATTAAAAGGAAATACGTGCATGTGGGTGTGCATGTGCTGTAAGCATGCATGCATGCCCTGGACTTACCTGTCCATGCTTCCTCTGTCCCTGATTGCCACGTCCGCTAAGTAAGGCCAAGCCTCAATCTTCTAACTGCAGCCTTATCACATATCCTTGAGAACGGGAAATGCTCGTATTATTCAGGACTGTTTGTATTAACAAAATATATATATACAACTAAATATATTTGTATTTATACTTTCCATTAGGTCAGCCTACATATAAGTCTACTAATGCATTTTTCTCTCTATTTTTAAACCAGATATATTACAAAAAAATTCCAAATTAACTTACTCGCTTTTATAGATGGACCTAAAGTGCATATAATCAATAGGAGTATCAGGGAACGTATGGTTGCTGGGGGTATTATGGACAAACCCAGAGAGTTCCTGGAAAAAAAGACACAATTTATAGATTTACCCCCGCCCCCCTTATTTTCAGAATAAAAACATGGTTGATGCTAACCTTCTTTCCCACGGACCACTTGATTTCTATGTTGTTCTTTTCTTGGAATAATGGCAGTGGGGAGGTCTAATATAATAACAGGAAGGGATGTTGTGGATACCATTACATTTTTCCACTTTGCACATACTGTACTGTACCATGGGGGAAGGGGTGCGGTGGGTACTCACTGAGCCAACCAGGGGATTGGTGGTTTGCCGAGTGAATCCTGTTTCTCTGAATGGATGGCTTACCGTGCGTGGTGAGGCCTCAGTGACCTGGCATAAAGATACAGTCAAACTGTGGCGATATAAAAACTAACAAGATGCAACATTTTATGATGCTCTCACAAGATAACAGCTTGCAACTGTAGATTGCAGACCTGAAGGAATGATACCGGCAAGAAGTCCATTCTCATTACGGAAACTGCCGCTGTGTGAGGTTCACTCTAAAAAGTATAATAACACATACTAATTACTAGTTTACCTTTTCATTCCTCGGAATCAACTTGGCATGAGAATGCATCTTAATTTACAAGTATTGTACACATGATTAACAGTCAAGATAAACAACACTAACCTTGCAGATGTTTTTAGGTTGAAAGGTGTACGGTTCAACCTTTTCTGTCTTAGTGAAACCACTCTCTCGACTGTTATCCGTTATCAGATTGAGTGAAACTATAAAAAACAAATGAACACAAATATGTAGTAGTAATAATAGTAATGCCAGATGTATTCAATCAAATCTTGGTGCCTACATTTACCATTTTGTTTAAGGTGATGGGGTACAAAACATTCCTTTTGTTCTGTTGGAAAGTACATCGTCTTGAAGAGAGGGAATTTTTTTAAAAAATGACTCCTTAGTAAATAATACATTTCTGGCTTTTTTGGGTACTTCACTTAATGCCAATAGAAGTCACTCACTGTTTGAGGTAAGGTTTTCAGCTGAAAATAGCCACTCCCTCTAGGTTTAGCAGATATATTTGGTAAGGCCCCAGAACTATCAGGCCGGCCCCAGCGTTGATAATAAAATTTGGTTTGAGACATGAAACTGTCCTTCAATGACAACCTGCAGAGAACAACAAATGCCATTTCAAGTTCACATACCATACTTTGAACCCAGGTCCATTAATTTTGTTTAAATTGGTTTTCAAAATGTTAAAAAGTTACAGTATATCATTTATTTTATGCTATATGTGTTGAGGATGCATGAGTGTTTTAGAATAGAGCTAAACTGCATTCTACTTGTTAAAATTAGGTTAATGTAGCTAATTTCTCCAGAAGTTGTGAAGCAATCACAAGATCCTGATTGGACCCCAAACCTGAAGATGGTAACCTGTTGCATCTGCCCTACCCAAACTGAGGGTTGTCAGTGTGGTCCAAACTAGGCCTGTAGTATAAAGCTGGCCTGATGTTATTACAGAAGCCTGTACCACACTTGGGTCCCACACATGGGGTGAATCTTTTTTCGCCTTTGAGAAAGGTATAGAAAAAATTGTCAAAAGTAAAAAAGACACTCCATTATGAATCATTACCAATTGTACAGTAAATTACATGTATTGTATATGTTATACTATATA
The DNA here is from genome assembly GCA_027564795.1 of Aphredoderus sayanus. Taxonomy (NCBI): domain Eukaryota; kingdom Metazoa; phylum Chordata; class Actinopteri; order Percopsiformes; family Aphredoderidae; genus Aphredoderus; species Aphredoderus sayanus. The sequence goes on along the minus strand of JAODUG010000021.1, from coordinate 1,591,401 downwards.
ATAATACATATACTATAATGTAATACTAAACTACTTTCTCTGCCTTTGCAAAAGATACCAAACAAGTCAAACAGAGTCTCCTATGTACCATGTGCTGCAAAAACTATCTGGGGTGAAACAGGCTTAAGCTTTCACAATTAATGTTAATTGTTTGATACCTTAATGCGAGACATTGCCTGTTCTCACCATTGGCAGCCTTGTAAGAGGTAGTATAAAAGTCGAGTGGATTGCTGGTCAGTTGTCCGTTATTGCCTGTTGCTCCTGCGTCCGGCATGACCACCGCACGGCACCAAGCCATCTCTGACTGGCGTAATGGAAACCTTCACTGGTGAGGGACGTAATATATCCTGATGATTCTGGGCGGTATGCACAGCGAATTAAAGTGTACTATATACGTTTCTCGTGAATATTTATATTTCAAATGATTGATTGAGAAAACAGAATGGGCATCATTTAGCCCAATAGGCCTACACTGAAATAAAAATCAATTTAACCACATTCCACCAATAGCCTCTGCAGTATAGGCACATGTTAAACACCACCTACTGTATCTGAAAGTCCAGTTATTTCGCCTTTGATATGGGTGATTTTGAAACATAACGTGCATTGGTTGCTAGGAGGTTCTAAACAAGGTCAGTGTGATAAAGGGCTTCCTGATAATAATAAAAGTCTTTGATTTTATGACCAGTAGCCATTTAATAAGAGGCTGTTTTACAGATCACCAATAAATAGCTTTAAACTGTGCATATGCCAACTGTCCACAGTCCACCCACATTATGGTGCGTCGAGCACAACAAAGGTGTAGATCAATGGCTACTACACGTAATGTACGATTTTCCAAATCCTATTTATAATGTCCAGTAGATGGCGGCATAGCGCTACATTAGACAGTAAACGTTATATATTCCACTGAAACTCCTCATTTCTGGTGTCTTAGGTCTAATGAATGGATTACATAATATGGATTTTAAGCCCTTCATTAGACATGTAGGTTGGGCGCTATAAATCTCCAGATGTGACATTTGTGTTTGCCTAATTTAGTATTTTTAATTCCTTTTCTGTTGTCTTTTAACATAAGATAGGTAACTAGGCCTAGCCACATTGTTAGAATATGACAGTGTTCTGATGGCATGTTCAATTCAGAGTGCAGGAACAGCCTAATATTCTCCTGTTAGGAATGTAGACCTGTCCGCACAGCTGACAAATCCACCAGATAGCCGATAATGAAAATGCATAATCACATCATAGCCACACTTTCTTTTAATTCACACATTCAAATGCCTCTCTCATTTCACAGCCTTAGTTTCACACTCACATTATCCACCTCTGTCACATCACATTGTGTTCTCTCTTCTCTCCATCTGTCCGGCCCTGCAAGGCGATGGTGCCTATCTTTACCATGCTGCTGTTCCTACTGCAAATACTACATTCCACTTTATTTTATTTATTTATTTTTTGCCTGACATGCTGTCTTGCTACCGCTGGAACTATTCATTATCTGTCCCCCTAAAATAACTCCAGGAAATGACTGGATCATCCAAACTGACAGCCACGGTTTCTGCTTCTTTTCTCTTAATCTAAATGTGCAGATATATGACATTGCTCATCATTGATAGGAATACTGCCTGCAAGTTGTGCTCGTTTTCTTACAGTCTTACACGCCCTGCTAGGTACAGTAGAGTCACACATTCGTGTCAAGATAAAGCACTGCTACTTATTGTGAAAGGCCTCGAACTGTCTCATGCCTATTCTGGTCCACACGACCACACCACACTTAATTATAAATGTCAGCCATTGTTTTGTCATTCACACACCTAGAAAGGCAAGGGCGCTAGGGAGGAGAAAAAACGTGGGTGCAGCCGTTCTATAAATAGACTTGAGGTGATGCAAGCGAGGGTCTCCCGTCGAGTGATGTGCTTGGCTTGCTCGCAGCCGTCTGTTGCGGTTCATGAAAGGACAACACCTCGGTGTCCGTCTCTGCAGGAGCGGGCGGGCTTATTGTCCGCCTGCGTTGCCCGCCCGCTCCCCGCTCATCTCTTCTGCCCTGCCTTCATTGTCGCTTCAATATTCTATTTCTGTGTCTGCCACCACAGAGTAGTCAAAGAATTTACATTAGCAAAAAGGTATTAGCGCAGACTCTACGGCAGTTCTTTGTGCGACGGGTCTTGGGGTGCGATCTCTTTCTGCTCTGTCGCCACACCGCTGTTCGAAAGCCTTATCTTTCTTGCTCATGTATTTAGGCTTAAAAGGCAAATCTGACACAGTTTGGAATAAATTGCGTTGTCATAGTTTTACATTCTTAGTTTCAGTCGGCCATGGTGCGTGACATGCTAGAGAGGCAGCATGAGCAAAATATTGGAATCCTGTCGTTCATAGTGGAGGCATGCATGCTTCGTGCCGCTGCCACGACATGCACAAGACAAGATTTTCTGGGGATTGAAACAACAGCACAGTCCGTTGATGAAAACGTCATCATTAAATTTGACTTTTTGAGAATTTAGAATTTATGAAATTACATGTTGTGGTTTGACATGGGACATGTATGCAACAAATTAACTAATTGCCGGTTGTCAACACTGCAAGATATAATCTGTCTCCATCTTGGCATTTCACGAACAGTATAATGTGGGTTAGTGTGATGAATTTCTGGAGATACTTGAAAAAGTGCTACTCAGACGAGTTTTTCTTGGATAGAGAACATTTCGCTAAAACATTTATTGAAAGGATTAAAATTCAGCGCATTGTAAATTGCAACCTCCTGTTAACAAATATATTTAAGTAGTATATTAAATGTGATATTAAAGGGTCTAATGGCTTTCAATTTTGTGTGAGTAAAAAGGTGTGTAATCGACATTTCCAATTAAAGTGGTCTTAAAATACCCATAGCAATATTAGTCACACACCCCCACCCACCCACACACACACTCTGGAATGCACTTGTGAACACAGTAAGCCAGACAGAAGAACCACTCCACCCAGGCTAGTAAAAACCATTTTCTTTTATTAATATGGAACAAAAATCAGAGCTCAGCTCTATAGCTCCGCCCATCCAACACACCCCAGAACACAGATGGGTGGAGGAGGACGAGGGGGGAATCAACCTTTAAGATCACAGTCCGCTCGGCTCAAAAACAGGAGAGGCTAAAAAAAAACATGGAACGCAAAACCAAAATGCTACTGGGTTTGACCTCAGGACGCCCTCAGTCCCTGGACCACGAGCCCACAAAGGACAAGATCGCTCCGCCACCTTCCCAGGGCTCTGCTGCCTCCACCCTTCCTCATTCTTCATTGGGCAGGCCAATGAATCTTCCCAGTGAGTGAACCTGAGGCTGACCTCTGAACCAATGAGGCCGGCGTAGAGGCAGGTTTGGAAGAGGCAAAGTGTCTGTGTGTGTAAGTGAGCGTGGAAAAGTCCTCATTGTGTGTGTCAGTCACAGGAAAGACACAAAATGTGTGTCAGTGCCAAAGCACAGCCCAAAACACCCTTGGTTTAGTCTGTCCGCAGCTATCTGTTGTGAAGAATGTAATATTATATGCGTTGTCTTCTTGGTTCAAATGGAATGTTTGAAGTTTTAAATAAGAGGAAATGAGAAGGCACAGGAGAGCGGGAGTCCCAGTGACAACAGATTATTTTCATATCACAAGAACATTAACCACGATTTTATATAGATATGTGCACTGCTTGGTGTGGTAAAGGTACATTTTGATGGAGTCGGGGCATAAGATAAGATAGACATGTGAAGGATGGCACAGAATTATATCCGCCATCATCACCACAAAAAGGTTTAGGCCTTTCTCTGCTTTCTTTTTGTTTTGATTGATTGCTGTGATTTTCCACACAGAGTGAATTGAGAGCACTGGGCTCGATCCAATATACAGCCTCCCGTGCATCTCACAGGTCAAAGTTCACCGAATTATATACTGTGTGTGATCATGAAGCCGGCCAGTGGCCTAGTTGTGTTCTCTGATTCATCTGGCTCCACATAAAACCCTGGCTCACCTCTATTTGTACACACAGTACTGTAGAGAGAGCTTGACAGCTGCAGCTGGAAAAAGAACCAAAGATAGACAGAGGAACTAAACAGTTCAATGGAAGAGTGAATCGTGAATGAGGCAGACAAAGGAGAGAGCTACACTCCAATGAAAGACAATGATGGAAGTGCCCAGTGGACGGGGGAAAGAGAGAGAGGGCATCGGCCAGCTTCAGCGAACACGGTCAACCCACACCTTAACGCACACTGAATCACATGACACAGCTATACACTAGTGGGGGGAGGGAGGCACTGCACGAAAGTACTAGTACTAAAATTGACGGACTGACATCTAGTACACTACTGCACAGGGTCCCATTCTGCGTTCCAATGCACTCTCCTGGCTGCCAGAACCTCGCTGTGTCTTGTCAGGAAGAAAATACGACCAACCAATTAACAAATAAACAGAGGAACAGCACATCATTTAGATCCCACTGGCTGGTAAAAAACAAAGCAAAAAAGAATAAGAATAAAGAACAAAGAAACTAAAGTTAGGATATAAAAAAGGCCAGTGGCACCAGACTTTACAGAAAGCATATTTTCAATATAAGTGGCTTTGAACGGCTCTAGGCTTTTCTTTTAGTCTACCAAGTATATACTATTAACCTTACCAGGCAGCTAAAATCTATACAGTACTGTCATTTTTCATATATTTATAGATATTTATACACTATACAAAGTTGGCAAAAATACATAAATAAATACATTTAAATTAGATGTTACACATCACAACTGTGTGTTTAAAGTTAGAGCACTCTTTGTTGAGGAGGTGGGTCGAGGGGAAACTGGAAAAGGGGCAGAGAGGAAAGAGTGCTACCGTCCACATCTGTGAGATAGAGATGCCACGGCAAAGGCTAAGCCCTCATGCTGTTAGGAATGCACCACCGTAATAGCTCACCACCTTGTTCTTGTTGTATTGCTTATAGTGTTAACCTGCCAGTGATCACACGTGTCCACACTACATGAAAGATAATCAGCGACAAAAAACATGTTTGTGTATAAGCTCAAACTGTTATTTTGGTAAAGCCAATCCAGGTTAGGATATATGAACCAGTGCAATCAAAATGGTACACATACTGTATATCCACTGGGAACTCGATTTAGGGAAACTGTCCAAATATTGTCAGTTTGGCAATATGAGGCAGGTGTTTGTGTGTGTACTGTATGTGTGTGTGTGTGTGTGTCATACATAAGCCCTGCCACACACACACAGGGCCAATGTATAAATAAAGTAACGGTGTGTTCAGACAGCAGCTGTAGAAGGACTAGAGTAACGTTCTGTGCTCATCTTTGGCTGCAGAATAGAATACAGTACAAGTCCTGAAATAATGCATGAGAGATATATTACCTTTGTAGTAGTTCTACCAGGGGTAAATGTCAAATCCCAGGCCTACAGTCAAACAGTGGCATTGACTGGGATGTCCTGTACACCACGTACAGTATGTCCAACTCCATGCATTGGGCCTCAGACAGACCAGTAATCAGTTCAAATTCAATGAGCAAGGCATCATTGCAGGCAGTGTCAGTTAAGGGCCAATCCCCTCTAACACAATAAAATTACAGTAAATCCCCATGCCTGTACGCCAACAGGGATGAGCTGCAAAGCCAAGCCAATATGGCCCCCCACCCAGACGCTACAGCACACCCAAGGAGAAATACCTCCCCAATGACATTTTTAAATTAAAAGAGAATTTGCAGCCCAAACACCACAATGCTACATTTAATCCTCGTCACAACTTATTGCTCAGTTCAGTCTTACAATGTGGCAGTGTTGCTACAGTGGGGCTGAGATGTGTTGGGTAGCACTCCTTCGCTTGGCGTCTCTGGCCCTACCCTGACTACACCATCAACAAAAATACAGCGGACATCAAAAGCCCTTATTCAAGAAGGGCGGGTATGATCAGGATCGGCGGCGGCAACACAAGTTTTATCATGAATATTGTTTTTGTCATCACCTGAAGTGACAAATGAAAAATCGGCATACGACAAATGTTCAGAATTTTTTTTACCAACAATATTTACAGAAACTTTTTCAAAAACAGAATAAAGATATTTCTTCTCATGTTTTTGTAAGGAAATAAATTCAAGAACACAAGACCACCAAGCACACACATACATACACATGGACCAACAGTCAAATGTAAACTAAAAAATATTATTACTTATTATTGTTTTTCATATTCATTTTGATTCCATTCAGAACAATGCGTACGAGAAACCTGATTGGGAGAAGTCACATTGGCTTTTGCCAGATGCTTAAAACAATTGAAAGGGTGAGCTGAGGGAGGCAGGGTCTGGCTGGGTAGCATGGACCCCCAGCTAGCGTTAAATAACCACGACTAACCAAGATGGCCTGGACTTCTGAACCTATTCTTCCCACTTTCAGAAGAACTACTGTAACTACAGCTACAAGACTACAACATCTCGCCCAACATGACGTTTAAAACATGCATATGTTAAATGGCCACTCCTTGTTTTATGTCCAGCATTTCCCTTGTGGTTTTGAGATTTAAGATTGCATACCCCTTACCCACTGGAGTGCTGAGTGGCTGGAACTCTTCTCTACTCCTCCCGCTACTTAGCTCTCAGGCTCGCACATTCTCTACCCCTCCCCCTACAGCCATGTGCATTTTGTTGCTGAATCGTGTGCTTCAAACATAAACCGTGCACTGGGGTGTAAATGTGTGGTGATGGGGATGCTATAACACAACCTTCAATTCTATATTGCACATGGTGCACCGGCCACATCGCACATCTCGCACCGATCTCAAGAAGGCCATATCTGTCAAGAGTCAGCAATGTCAAATAATAAGATAACAGTGGAGGAACTGCAGCGCATGACAAGGACAATATATTTGGGCGCTGCGGAATATTTTGATAATCCCTTGGCAAACAGGTGTGACCCCTTCAGCCAATAAAGCTTTCAAGTGTTTAGAAAGGGTAAACAGAAGGAAGGAGGCACGGCTGCCTTTGACAATGATACATCTGAGGAACTAACTTATGAATAATTATCTCCACGTTGATGGAATTCCAGGGGCAGGGACTGTACTTCCTAATGACATTTTAACTACCTGTCAACGGTAGGGCACATTCAAATGAGGTTGGAAAATAAAGGTCTAAGGACCCATCCCAAAGTACATACAGTACACAACTATCAGTCGCATTGCACGCAATTACAATTCAAAGCTAAAAGGGAATGATCTGAATGGATAAGACCATTACTACATAGACGATTCTAACATAATCCATGGAATACAGTATGGCAATTTTATATTTACTTCCAGTTATATATCAATTGTATGATACTTTCTTTTGGATTTAAGCACCAAATCTTCCATGTGCAAAATACAGAAGCTAGTTTAGTTTCTAGTGACATCAAAAAATCTTTTTTTCTTATTTGGCCTCTTTTTCTCATTTGAAGCAGTGCAAGATATTCGTTTTAAATTGTCATATTTATCTCATCATGAATGTTATACTGTGTTTCGCGTGACTAAGAATAGCCGAATAACCATCCCTGCTTGGTTTGTAGTGACTGATGACTAAGCTTTTCAAACCACTCTAGTGTTGCAATTCATCACTCCTCCAGCAATATTTAATGTTGTTTAATGAGAAATGATAGCATTACAGTAGGTTGACTCATCGCCTGCACACCTGCATATGCAAACCATGTGCAGAGATCAGAATACAATGCAATATACTATTAAACACAGACACATAATAAGCATGTTCACTATGGGAACTGCGTGGGTGACCAGAAACCTATATATTTGCACTACAAACATAATTCCAACTATTTTCAAGTCCAACTTGATTGTTTCCGCTATGCGATTTTAAGCCTATTTTACTCTCTTGGAACAATGTGACCCCCCCTACCCCAGGTCCAAAAACATATAGCCTTCCTCCCTGGCTGTCTGATAGTAGGGTAATGCGCTGTGACACTGGAGGCAGTGGCTTTCAAAACAGCAGGCTGTGTTCCGAATGCTCTGAAGGATGCTGGAGTGGCTCAGCACGTTACGGCATGCGGCAGCAAGCAGCGCAGGAGACACACTGCCCTGAACAATGTCCCCCATGGACAGCACACCATGTGCTACCTGTCCTATATTCTTTACTACGTTCACACAGTTCTCCTGTCACACCCAGGAGAAGGAGAAAAGCACGAGACCAGCACATCAATGCATAATAAAGGCAAATACAAAGCAACTCGTGGGCAATGCATTTAGCCTGAGCACGTAAAGACAAATCAACAAAACAAAAGTGTCTACTTTTAAAGTGAGCACGCTACACTCAAGAACAACATGAAAGTGGGAAATGTCACTTTGAAATAATGTAATTTACAGTAGAAAAGTACAGGACTGCTAACAGCTATGAGCACTCAGTAAATTGAGTCTATTTGTGTAGGTGCTTGCTGCATTATGGCTATCGTATCTAGGTTACTGAAATGCCCAGCTGAGCTGAATGTGCCTGGCGAGCAGAGCAGCTGTAACCAGCGGTCTCTGCGGTGTCCTCTGGCGCTCAGTGCTTTGTGCTTGCTTCTATTTTAATGTCACATACCAGTCAAACAACACATATTCAGCCGTCTATCTGGGATGCATGGCGCCTACTGTACTGTATGGCCGCTGCCGTCAAAAAGACAGAGAAAAAACAGCCGGCTCCGCGCACCATTTTGCGATTTCTTTTCGCCTTCCCCACAATTCAATAACGCAGCGGCCAAAAGCAACATCTGTCTCAGTCTGTACTGAAATTCACCAGTCACCCGGCTAAGTCTTGGCGACAGCCACATAGCGACAGCCACATGCAGTAGCTGTAGCGGCAACAGGACTCCCTGTGAGCTATACAGCGCTTCTCACATGGTTCTCCGTGGCCTCCGTGTCCTGAGCCTGGCGTCTCCACCTCCACGCCGTAGCAGACACGTCAAGGCAGCAGAGAGCCCTGGAAGCCCCGCATCCGCCCCCCTACCTCCTCCACCTCCCTCCGCCAGCCCACCCGAAGACCGCAGACCAAACCCCGGTGCATCCACCCAGCTGCTGCTCACCCTTTCAGACACTCCTCCCGTTACCTCCATCAGTACTGCCAGCACAGTCGGTACTGGCAGTACGGTCAGTACTGGCAGAACGGTCAGTACTGTACTCGTTAAAACTAAACGCCGTCTTTATTGTTGTTTCTACAGTTCAAAAAGTGCAGATAGAACTTTGGGGGAGATAGAAGGGGGGCTAATGGCATTAAGAAGAGCAGAGGGAGCGATAGGTGTCAAGAAAGAGAAAAGAGAAGAAGTTATTATTGTAGCAGATTGCACTGCTCAACACACACATACACACGCATGTGAACACGCAGGCCCAATTACACACGTCATGCACGCCACACACCAGAAATTGACACTCACACTGGGAATTCTCGAGGAGAGCCTGTCGCCGCCCTACAGGGCACCTCAGGGCACTGCAAGGTGGCAGGGGGGTGAAAAAGAATCAGCACGCAGTCACAAACACACAGGCGGAAAGAAGCATTACACCAAGGCGCTTTTTATACACACACTGCACAGCGCAGGGGCTGTGCTTGTTGCTTCTATGTTCGTCAGAAGAGCAATTTCATTTACTTCTTCATTTGGTGATTTTCTTAAAAATGACATCTTCGCATTTTTGGGGATTGTTTTTGTTTCTTCGTCTTCTTTTTTCTCTCTCCAGTGTCCGTAAAAACCAGGAGTGATCCATTTCAGAAGTGTATTGTGTTTGCACTGTCCTGGTGTATATAGGTTAATAAGGTTTTATTTTTTTTAAATTCTTTACATCTCTACATTGGTTGGAGCTACAGCACAGCACCCACAGCACACAGACGATGAAGGGTCCAAAAAAGGGTGATTCACTAATATTGTGCCAGAGTGAGAGAAGAGAAATAGAGGAAAGATAAGGGAGAAAGAGAATAAGAGAGACTGGGAGGACGACGACAACAACAACAACAGCAGCATCAACAGCTCCAGTTTGGGCCCAGCAGCTCTCAGATGTACCATCACAAAGCATCCATAGCACACATTTGTACAGCTCAGCAACATGTAACCAGGTTCTTGTTTAAAGAAGGGAGGGGATGGGTGTACCATACAGTAAGACATCCAATATGACAGCAAACTCAAGAAGGGAAGTATGAGGACCGCAGACCGGCAGGGGTAACACATACTATAGGGGCGCTGCTGACCTATATGCCTATTACCATACACTATGTAAGAACAGCATCTACTGTACTGCAGTAGATGAAGTAGGGTATTCTTTACCTGTAATTGTCGTAGGATTACATGACTGTGTTATTACATGGCTGTTAGGCCATGCATTAGGTGCTATTCCACTGGCACTGTATATTAGCTCAGTGGCTGCTTGGCCAAGGGATCTCACGAAGAGGACGGGTCAAAAACCTTTAAAAAGGATGGGTTAGCTGTATAATATAGACCGTTCGACAAAGACATGAAACAAACAGAATGTGTATGTAGAGCTTGTTTAACTATTTACAACGCATGTTGATGAATACGACTTGATGAAAAATAGAAACAAATGTTCGGCCAGCTTGGATAGTGCTGCTTGTTTACACCATGAGTCGCTAAAGTGCACAACTGCCTCATCCCTCTGCCAGCTTTATACAGCAGCTATGGTAGAGCAACTACAACTAACAGAGATAGCAGCAATTAGTTAAAAAAACATTGCTGATGGTAATGCAAGTCAATAAACTAGCAATCTATGCTAGATGATGCTGCAGAGTGTTCTTTCATGTATGTTTTGAATCTTAATGGCTTTTCACCCCATAAACGCTAGGTGCAATTTTCTTTAAAACTATATGTTCTTTTAAAACGTCATAGAGCATACGGACAGGTAGACATAAAGACATGGTCAACAACAGGGGTTACCGTTGGCACGGCGGCAGACACAGAAAACAAGACTGGACTGAACAAGGAGGAAATAGAGAGAAGTCAGAGAAGAAGAGAAGACAGGAGATCTTTAGAGAGAGTTTAAAGGTTTAAGAGATCAGATGGCTAATTGTACCCGTGTTTCGCAGCCTGGCAGCAAGTCAGTCTTGTGCATAAGGACGGGATTTGAGAGCAAGGAAAAGGGTAGATAGTCGACTGAGGGGGAGGGGGCGGGGCCATGGCAGAAGGTGGGCAGGGCTTTTAGGCCTTCAGAGCATGCCACTGTGCGACGTTAGTACGTGGTCGACCCATCATGTCTTTCCAGTGCTTTACCTCCGCTGGACCACTCTTCCACGATAGATAGATCTAAGAGGTGTTTCAGAAGGGACGTTAACAAAGGAGGGAAGAAAAGACATGGAAAAGAAAAGAGGTTCACAACATGTACATATAAAAAGACTGGTAGTGTGTAAGCAATAGTAAACTGTATTATCATTGATCCTTTTATTTTTCAACTCTCCTGCTGTATTCTGTTATACAGGCCTAATACTGTACCTGAGCAGAATTGCCTGCAATCTCCGTAAAGCGCTCAGTTGAGACAACTTTTAGCAAAAGTTGCAGTGCTGTTATTTTCAGATCTGAGGCACATGTTTGGATAAAATACACAGACCTGCACCCACACACGCATTCATGTGATCTTGCTGAAGCCTTAAACAATGAGAATTTGGTGACCTACTGCACAAAATGATATACAATTATACACTACCACTTCAGCCACCAGTTCAATAAACATGACATTTCATTTCAGGTGAAGAGTTTAGCCTATAAAATCACTTAAAGCAATATTGACCTTCTGTTGAGCCCTCAATGCTAAAGCTTCCCTACACCAATATAAGTACACAGGCTGACATTCAGGATTCAGGAGAGTAATACTGTACTTTGGGTCATACTTTGATGACCTGGAAGTCACTTGACTCCCATTGCCTCTGCAGCACAGACGTCTGTACAGTAGAAATGGTTTACTGTTTCATTTAACATATAAAGCACATTGGGATATTGGCATTGGCAGGATTATTTCAACCCGATCACAGGCGTGTGGATGGGGCCTGTCAATCAAAGTGTATCCAAAACAGCGCAGTCTTTTAAAAGGCATTGTACTGTAGATGTGTAACCAAGGCAGCGGCGGTGCGGGCGTGGCCTCACCTTGCCAATAACATCGTTGCGGCTGAGCCGGTCCTTGTCCATGACGGTGATGATGATGGTGGTCTCCCGCAGCACGTGGGCGGGCACATCGAAGGGGAAGGACTCGTTGAAGATGGGGTTGAGGCAGCGCTTCATCGTCACCGTCTTCTTCTTCTCCACGCGCTTGTCCTTGTGCATCAGCCACACCTTCACATAGGGGTCTGGAGCGCACGGACGGGGGAGCAGTCGGTGGGCAGCACCGGCAGCAGGTCACACACACACACACACACACACACATCCGTCACCAGCACCAGTGTAGAAGCCCGTTTCACCTTTCATTTCAGTTTAGCAATTTCCCTCCTTTTTAATTGAGGAGGGATGCAGTGGGGGAAGCAGATACGAGCTCAAGGTCATCTTCCCGCTCCCCCCCCCTTCCCCACGGCTGAATAGAAAATGCAGAAATGCTTATAGAAATGTGTGTCTGGGATTTGTGATACCAACTTTGGAACAATATCAGCGCCCGCTGTATCGCTTACAGCCCGGGCTCTAACTAGCCCACCCCACCAACTAGTAATATCCCAGTGTCATGCCTCCGATAATATTTCTCCACGAGACCTGATCCTGTAGACAGGCGAGCAGAGCCACTGGCCAGACACCGGGACGTAAGTTGAGCAGACAGACACATTTAGTCGGGCAGGCTCATAGATATACAGCAGAGATACAGTAAGTCAGGGAGCATACAAAAAGGGGAGGGGTGGAGAGATACAAATCCCTGATGAAGGGTCACTTTGCTGTTTTAGCAGTCTGATGTGATAGTCAGCGAGACGGGGTGGCTGATGTTATAATATGCCAGTCCTTCTAGGCAAGTCTGGCTGTCCCGCAGCCATCTTGGCAACGCCTACGGCCAGTTATTAACGAGACCCTATCTAAAGGCATGGGGAGAGAGCCATAACTGCACTTTCAACGGTCATAAAAACTGCATTTTTAGAATCACCAGTAAAATATGATAAAAACCGCTGTCAGTTTGTTGACTTTGCCCCAAAATATGGTTTAAAAAGCATTGTGCAACTGTGAGCATCAGTTCAGCCACATGATTGGCATAATAGGTCAACTGTTCTGCCATTACAAAGCAGACGATTGAGTCTTTGGGGGGTGGGGCGGGATTTGTGCATGCAACCTCCATCTTTGGCGTTACATAGAGTTCCATTCGGGATTCTCTAGGTGATCTGTCTCTGCTATTATACTGTCTCTGACTGTCCCTGTAAGGACACGGCGTCTGAGTCCTCTGCAAACCCGGCGGGGTGCACTGGCGTCAGTAGGAGGGGTGCTGAGCGAGAGAGGACAGACTAAGCAAACAGCGAGGAATCTGTACCTGAGGTGCCCCCGATATCCATGGCTTTGAGATTGCGTGCTTTGATGATGTTCACAGTGATGGTGTTGGCAGTAGGATTATAGCAAAGAGACACCAGCAGATCTCCTCGCCTCCCCTGAGGAAATACAAGGACACACACACACACACACACACACACACACATCACAGACACACACACACACACACACACACACACACGCACACGCACACGCACACGCACGCACACACACACACACACACACACACACACACACAACACAGACACACACAGACACACACACACACACACGCGCACACACACACGCACACACACACACACACACACACGTATGGACACGCAACCCACTTGAGTCATTGAGGCTTTTTAGGGGCTTTTCTAGAGGGAATATCAAAGTGCAGATTAATCACTAGACATTACTGTTCTTTCTGCTCATATTGTGACGGGTGCCAAACCAAATGGTCCAAATGGATAATGCAAAGTCAAATCTGATATCTGATATAAATGGCTTTAAATGTCCACCGTCTATGGATCCCTATTATTAGAAATACATCTACAAATGGTTTTATTTTTGTTATAAAACAGTCCCTACAAACCCCCTACAAACCCC
>JAODUG010000021.1:1562020-1577228 GCA_027564795.1 Aphredoderus sayanus | reverse complement strand
CCCTATTATTAGAAATACATCTACAAATGGTTTTATTTTTGTTATAAAACAGTCCCTACAAACCCCCTACAAACCCCCTATGAAGCTCTCCAGACCCCAATAAAGACTCATCAGTGGTCCTGTGTATTCTCTTACACTGCCATCACTGCAGGGCTTGAGCTCCTTCCAGAAGGTCTTTATCTGTCCCAGCTCCACCTTGTTGAGGGGGATGGACACCTCACCAATGGGGTCATTCCTGCTGAAGCGGTCGTAGTCCAACACCTGAAGGTAAAGGGTTCGCTCCCTCACCTTCTCGTACGGGAACCCTGAGAAGCGACACAAGATGTGACGGACGGGCGGAAGTCGAGGGGATGGCAAGGCATTGTATTGTGAAGAGCGTGCCTCACTCGCTCAAGTGGATGACTAAGAGCTCGGGGGGAGGGGGGGGAGAGAACAGCTTTCATTCATGAGTCACACAAAACACAGTTACCCAACCTTTGTAAGGAAATACAGAGTGTATTCTGTAATTGTTTGCTCTGTTCAGAGTTGCTTACTTCGTCTGGCTTGTGCGCCACAAGCATTTATTTACATTTCAGCCACAGAGCCGGGGCGAACAACACCGACCTTCAAACAGGAAGGTCTCGTTCCAGTGTGGGTTCAGGTTCTTCCGCTTGACCTTGGTCTCCAGCTTGTGCTTCTTGTCCGGCAGCAGGTACAGCTTGACGAAGGGGTCTGAGGTGCCGGAGAAGTCCTTGGCAGGCAAGTCCTGGCCCTTAAGGATCTTGACGGTGAGCGTGGAGTCCTGGAAGCTGTAGCCTATGCTGAACTGGATGCGGCCCAGCTTCTCACTGATGGGACCTTCGCCGTCATCGTCCTCCGACCCCGGAGACAGCTGAAGGAGTGGGGGGAGGGAGGAAGGAGTGGGGGGAGCAGGTGTCAAGTATTTAAAGTCGATGCATGCTAACATACGCCGCCGCCACGCGCATAGCTGTGTATACAGCCACACTCGCATGCACGCACATACCGTACAGTACAGTACAGGCTTTGACACAGACGCGAGAGGTGGGACGCGACACAGCTGTTGTGGAGCTGCGTTTCTATTGGGGGCCAGGGCACAAATGAGCTGTTCGCAGTCAGAGAGATCTTTCTGCCATTAAGCAGATTGAGAGAGTTTAATTTCCTCTGTAATGTTCTTAAGAGACGGGAGGTGCTCAGATCGGAGATACGAGATATCTCTCTCTCTTTCTCTCTCTCTCTCTCTCTCTCTCTCTCTCTCTCTCTCTCTCCCCCTCTCTCAGCCTCATTCAGGCTGCTTTATCACAGCTGTGCCCTAAAAGGCTGCTATCTGATGGAAAGCGTAGGGCAGAAAGAGAGAAAGCGTGTGAGAGACAGAGAGCGAGTGAGAGAGGGAGAGAGTGCTTGGGGCATGGAGGATATGAGCAGGAAAGATGCCCAGGGCTGGTGTTCCGCATGTGCAGCTGTCTTTATCCCTTCGTTCTGTTTAACCGTTCTGCGATAGCTCCCTGCCTCCTCTCTCTCCACGGATGGCACAGATGGGGAAGGGATGGTTGCAAGCCAGCGATAACATTGAGCAGCAGGTTGTAAGCTCACTTAGTGGAAACGCTAGCTGGTCCTGAAGCTTACCTAGGAAGAGGCTATCTTTCGGGTGGGTTTGGGAATATTACTTAAACATCTCGATTTCAATGACAATAGCGCCACAATGTGCTTGAGAGCTACACTCCCAGTGAGTCACTCATTTGTCAATGCTTTGATCCTTGTCAGGATCCACAGTGACATACTGTAATCAGCCAAATTCAAGCCCAAACAGTGAGTCACCTTGTACAGTAGAGCGCTCCTGCTTGATTGCTAATGCAATAATAATAATAGCTTTTTGACATAGTGCCTTTTTGGCAATTCAACCCAAAGTGGCCTGTGTACATTGGTGACAGGCTTTCTTATGCACCTGTAGCTCCTCAAATTACCATGGCCTACGTTGGCAGAATGACTTTATGCAGATTTGTGGTGCACAAACAAATGCACCACAAATGTGATGTTGGAAATGAGGGTCACATGGTTGTTTTGAGGGAGTTGTTTTTTCAAAATATCTATTTTGTTAGTAATTTAATGTAATCATAATTATGATATACATAATAATATTTTATTATTATTAGAAATGCTTTATTTTGGGGGTCACTGTGGTTCAAGTGGCTTGAGAACACCTGCAATACCCGCAGAAATCAGCAGAAGATGTGAGGTGCAGCTTACCATCACCATGTCTCCAGTAAGGGAGTTGGCCAGGTCTGTTACAGAAGAGTGACCATCAGCATCAGGGGGGTGACCCTTGGGGCTGTTAGCTGGCTTGTTAGCCCTGTAAATTACAAGCAAATAAAATGGTCTGACCCAGTAACAGCGTATTTGGACAGTGTCTAGTTCATCTCCAGAGAGAGAGAGATGGGGGTGTGGGGGAGGGGGGGGTGGCAGGAGGTGGAGAATGCGCTGAGAACACAGAAAGTGCAACTTCCACCTTTTGGCAATATTGCACCATAAAAGACTGCGAGTGAGCCTGTTTGCCTAGGATGTACCATATCGTGGTGTACTTCCTCGAGATAGCATGAGCAAAGCTGGTGAAGGCTGCCAAACCTTACACAGATTAACAGTGGGCACCAGAAGTGAGGATGTTTGCTGTTGCAAACCCTGTTTGGTGACAGTTGGATTTGGAAATCACTAAACAAATAACGGTGGCAAGCAACCAAGAAATAAATCTCTATGCAAGTTACCTCCAGTAAGTAAGCAAACAGTATTTTGAAATATGTACACACAATACGAAAGCATTACCCACTATATAATGCGTCATGGTCATTCTTAGAAGAGGGACACACATACATTATTTGTGACCACTCCATATTTCGTCTAAACATAGGTGCACAAGACACACAGATAAAGTGACATGTATAAAAAGTTAAACAGGACATATACAGTATTTAGCAGACATATACAGAAACACACAAAGGATCAGACTAATGACACAGAGACAATTTTGATGTGTACTGTGTGTGTGTGTGTGTGTGTGCGTGTGCGTGTGTGTGTATGTGTGTGCAAGTGCTTGTGTGTGTGTGTGTGTGTGTGTGTGCGTGTGTGTGTATCATTGTTTACATTTCTCAGCCGTGTGATTCCGCAACAGAAACATAAAATATATAAAAGGGATTCATGAGCAAGCAGATATCCCCCTGTGTGGCATTGGTACAGTATTAGAATACAAATGTTAATAATTGTTAAGTTTGGTGCCTTTAAAAAAAACATAGTGTTTAACCCAGGCAAACACATCATAAAATAGAAATTGTACAACATTAAAGAAAAACAGAGGAATAATAATCAAACTTAAAGATGCTGGCAGGAGAGAGAAGCAGTAGAGAGAAAGTAAGAAGGAAAGTCCTGGCCAATGCAATGTAACATAGATCACTCCATACAGAAGACTGGCCAAGGCACATTGAGTGGCAGAACACGTATAACACTGTTCGGTAACAGAATGAGCAGTGAACAGAGGAGAGGATCATAAACAAGACCAGGGAGAAACAGGGAGAGACAAAAGAAACCGACAGAGGACGGCGAATTAGCACACAAACAATGAAGAGGCACACATAAATCATAGCAGAGGAAAAAGGGGGTCCGAGATGCAATGCAAGAAATAGAAAGCAAGCTGGAGATAAAAGCTTTATCTGTATTAGAAGAGATAGCCAGTATTAATAGCACAAACGTAGAGGTTATAGAACCAAACCAAACTGAGAGTGAGGTCTTTACAGAGACCAGCGTGTTAAGAGAGAAAAGCAGAGCTGGAAGAAAATATAGCGGAGAAGGAAAGGCCTGGAAACACAATAGAGGCTTAGATTTGTCAGTCTGATACATATCAATGAATAAAGGACACAAATAAAGAAGTATGCACACACAGTATTGTAAACAGGAGACATAGGGGTAAATGTAACGCTGAAACCGAGAAAAAAGAGCTAAGAGCAGTACAGAACAGAAATAATACACAATACAATTGATCACTAGGAGGAAGAAGAGAGCAAGAACATCTGTTCTTTAGGAGGAAAATGCAAAAACAATAGATATAAAAAAGAGAGTTCAGAGAGAGAAATGGTTTTTAGACTATACAAAAATATATCATTTAAAATACAAAACAGAATAGTAAGCCATAGGATAAGCACGTTTAGAGTGTTCCAAAAGAGGGTGGTATTACTGACGCAGATTATTAATAATATACAGTATGTATTCATATACTATGTACCAGTTAATTTTTCCACCCATTTAGCAACACTCTGAAAGTGTGGATTGGGGTCACATGGGCCAAAGCACACATTTGGCATTGGCTACGTCTGCATATATCTTATATATATATCTCTCTCTCTCTACTGTATATATACATATATGCATGTAGATGTCACTCAGAGAGTGAGGGCAATGCCTTGAAGAGGCAGAACACAGGGAGCCCAGAGATGGTCTGTCTGTCTGCCCGGCAGTGTGAACTGTTTTTCTGAGAGAGCGTTTGTGCGCTGGTGGAAAAGAGTTCCACAACTTACGGTACGCATTTTGGGTACGTTTTGCGTGAAAAGCCGTGTTGAGTGTACAAATGATTCCTATTTTCTTGCAGAAGACACAGACAGAACCAGGGGAAATGTACGGGACAAACAGACAGACACAAAAGGCAAGCACACAAGACGGGGGAACAAACAGGGATTCGGGGGCTAAGATTGAGGGGGAGGAGGGACGTTAGACTTAATTTGGAAAAGGGCAGGAAGTGTTCAATTGGGGTTTGTGTTTCTTTATTTGTTTCATTGGTTCTCATGGGAGGTCTGTAGCTGGAGCAGGTAGCTGGATTACACTGTAGCTCTAGAGGAGGGATGGTGGTGGGGGGGTTAACGAATAAGATGGGGATTTGCGCAAAGGCACAGAACATCTGGAGAGCGGCTGACTCAGGGGCCAAAGACTTTTAATGGTACCTCCCTCCTCCTCCACCTCCCAAGTACTGATGGGGAGAGAGCAGCTTCAATTATTCATTCTTCAACATGCTTCATTCAGGTGTTCAGTGTGTGAGAGCTGGTGCATGTAGTGGATTGCTCTTTCTAGCAGCCCTGCTGGGTGCCTGTATTGTAGGCTGCTGGCTGCACGATCGATGGATCTCACTCAGCTGTTCAAAATGATCCGGTTTGTCTACCTCAGTCAGCATACGACCTAAATGAAAACCAGGATTTGCTTGTGTCGCATTATAAATTATAGCTTTCATAGGACTGACTTTTATACGGTTATCTCTCTGGTTGGTAGGGATTTGCTATTATGTAGCCTGCAGTTGCCAACCGCGGCCAGTGGGAGGCAGAATATACTAAAGTTCCCAGGATCTCCCACAGCTTAAGAGGAAAGTGGGCTGTTGGCATAGCAACGGCTCTAGAAACACAGAGCATACATATGGGGAGTTCAGGGTGTGAGGTGAGGTGTGTGTGTGTGTGTGATGCGGTGGGTGGGGTGGGGCACAGGGTTCTGGGCAGCAAACAGGCAAACACACTGAGAACAATAAGAGGCTTTAAGGCAGGATATATGACAGGTACAGGTGAGAGCCACGTTCACATGGACAGACGTACGGAGGCAGGCGGGGCCACCTTTAGTGTTTTCACCGTCCTGTGATACTATCCTTGCATTTGTTGTTGTTACCTGACCCGGGGCCAGCGGCTCCATGGGGCAAAGGGGAAGGGGGAGGCACTCCACTTCTAGGCTGGAGAGAGACGCGGAGAGAGAAAGCCATCCCAACCCCCCCTTTTATTCCCAGGCACTCACACTCTCCACTCCTCTTCAAACACACACACACACACACACACACGCATGCATGCTCGCACTCACATTGAAGAACCATCTATCCCGATGTCTCCGCTCCATTACAGAGCCACCTAGCAGGTCGATCGTGCTTCTGGGGCTACAGACGGCTGCACATGATCGCACTCAGACGGGGGCCGCATAGTATGGCAGCAATGTGATACTTACGCAACACAAGTTCCCACGTGAAGCACATGTGCAGTCACACTGGAGCGGGCAAGTCATTACAGGCCTTTAACTCCTCGGGCTCAAACCAAAAGCCTGCTGTGACAACCAAATACGGATGCGTTCACTGATAAGTAATTACATCCTCCATCTTGGCACTGGTAATGAGCCAAAAATAGTGTCATTTACTGAAACCCCGCTTCTGGGAAGAGACGGAAAAGCACTAAATACTGCCCTCTGTATTCCTGTTTCAGATAATCACATGGGAAATGCGGTGCATGCCAAATTCGGCCAGCGTGAGTCCTGTTTTCTCAGTGAGTTGATGTCAGAGCGGATATCCCAGTCCGATATCATATATCCCAGTCTCCAAGTTGTTTTTGTAGTGGTGTGGAACTTGCCTCTGAAATACAGTATCGGTATGACAGTGTTACTGGAAACCACTATAAACCACAGCCAATGACATCAGAATCTCTACAGCTACAGTAACAATAAAGCAGTGACTACTGATAACAATACCGACGCTAATCATAAAGCTGATCATTATAATAATAATTACAGTGGCAGTTAGTCGAAGCCCAACGGCTCATTGCACATATCGGATTAAATGAAGCACTGAGATGAGACTTTAGAGTAAATAAGTTTACTAAAAAAATTATTTTAATGTTGACTCTAACTCTAGCAGTAAATTGAACAAGTATTGCTTTAATCAGCCTTCCGATTCTCTTTCCAGTTCAAAATGTATGTCTCAGACATCACTTAAAATAAGCATCCCATCATTCCAGGGAATTCCGGCAACATGAAATCATCAAAACATTTGAAAATCCATTAAACCTGCCAGTGCAAATCCATCAAACATTTTGAATAGCCATTAAATTCAAAGACAACTGCCTCAGAGGAGGAGGAGGCGGAAGAGGCAGTTGTTGATGTGCCACCTGTTCTCCGGCAGAATCCGCGGGTCCCGGGTTAACGCTCCTATCAGCTCCTCCCCTACCACTCCTACCCCCATCCATCTCCCTGGATGTGAGTAGAACTCGCGCACTGACATGCACCTGCCAAGGAGAGTCTACTTAGGGTAGCACACAATGCGCACCTCCTAGCACTCTGGATGGAAGATGGAAGCATGCTGGGAACTTTCTCTCTGCTGACATGTGGACAGGTGGCATATGAATTGATACCACATACAATATGACACAACGCATCAAATCGTTTCGCATGGTATCAATTCATACAGTACATACAGCATAAGCAGGATATATATCCTGCTTATGCATATATATGTGTAAATATTCGCATGTATGCAACACAATAGGAGACAACACAATATCCAATCCAGTGGCTCCCTCCCTGCCATTGCTCCTCTATTCATGATTTCTATTTCCACCTCCCTTAGTGTTATCTCCTTCCTTCCCCTGCTCTCAGCATGAGAATCAACTGCGTGGCCGCATCCCCTGGTGGCTCGCGGCTGAGCGGCGTGCTCTAGCCCCAGAGGGACGGTCTTAGCCGGAACCTCATCTCCCCCTCCCCACCAAAACCCAGGACAGTGCTTATTAATCAGACCTGCAAAGCCCTTGTCACAGGAGGAGCACCGTGTCAGCCTAGCGGTGCAAGGATAATCACTTTACATGCATAAGCATATATGCTAACAAAGCAAATGTAAAAGAGGGGGAATTTGTCAACTCCCCATACGCCACCACATCATCACCGGCTCCAGGTCCGGCTTCCTGAGTCCCCCATGTTGGTGCTGAAACCTATTTGCTGCTCTCTGACTGCTAACCTAAACTTACATAACATTCTCCATCATATTCATTTCCGTGTTATATAAAAGGCTAAATCCACTTGTGGGGAATGGACAGAGCTCTGTGATGAGAGCCAGATTAGACGTGCTGGCTGTGAAAGATATCATTGTCGTTTACTTATTGTGTTTGCCTTGTTCTTTTTCAAGGTAATATTACATGATATTCAAGGAAATATGAAGGAAAAGACACATTTCTGCAATGCTAGTTCACTGTGAAACAACAACTTGTCTGCCTTACATAAAATGATTGAACGTGCATGGATGAATAATTCAAGGACTGCAGGCGAACGGAGTGAAAGTTAAAACGTGCCACAAAAAGCATCCCATCTCCCTGTTGGATTATTCTTCCTCACAGGGCTATTTGCCTTCTGCTGGAGCTTCCCATTAGAGAAACAGTAGGAAAAGAACTCCACTTTCCAATGAATCGCAGCCGAATACTGTGAGTGAAACCCACTGAGGCATTAACAAGCAGTACCTACAGTAGCACCCTAATTAAGCTTTCTACGATCTACAACCTATGGATGGCTGGGATGTAAACATCCCATTATGTGCGGTACTCCAGTCAAAGCATCCGAACACATGGTTACTGCCAACAATCAAAGCCAGTTACGCTCCAAACAAACATCTCTCTGTGCTCTGGGCAAGTTCCTCCCTATTAAAATATTTGACCTTGGTCTGTACTATGTCCCTGCCAGGGACTGGGTACAGACATGGTACAGTGCAAATGTCTGTTTTGACCTCTCTTCAAATACGCTGATCAAATGGCCGCACAGGAACCCTATAAACGGCACTGGCAAGGTCAGTGAAGAAGCACAATCATTATTTGTGGCACTGCCTCACCTTTTTTGTGCCCTAAGGGATAAGCAGGCGATTGATTGGCTTGCCATACTGTTGTAGCAGGATGGCACCAGGAGTAATACTGAAGCAATATGTAGTACTGAATGGTAAATATCAGTCCTAAATCCTGCTTCCTGTGTGGAGCTCTGGTCCAGTCAAGGCCGTCTGCTCAACTGTGGTTGTAGGATTTGCCTGTACAGTATGCCATCATCGGTAGTGCAAATAGGTCTGTGTTCTCTGGTAACTGTGCTCATCTGTTCATCTGTTCATCTCTAATGACGGCATTTAGTCAAGACCGCTGCCAATTAGGAACAATCTAGCAGGTGAAAATGAATTTCCAGTGAAAATATACAGTATGTACCGTAAATACCTGAGTATTTAGTTTGAAGATGAATTATGATGCTGTCAGATTGTGAACATGGGTGATTTGATGCACAAGGTGGGTGGAGAACTTCAGACAACACTGTATGGGGAATGGGGGGGGGGGGTGCTTTGTCTGTAGCTGAAGGCGGGCTTGTGAGCCCCATTTAGA
This sequence comes from Aphredoderus sayanus, assembly GCA_027564795.1. Classification (NCBI taxonomy): domain Eukaryota; kingdom Metazoa; phylum Chordata; class Actinopteri; order Percopsiformes; family Aphredoderidae; genus Aphredoderus; species Aphredoderus sayanus. The sequence goes on along the minus strand of JAODUG010000021.1, from coordinate 1,568,058 downwards.
ACAAGCAATATGCGAGGGCTGTGATTGATTAAATCACAGGCAGACATCTGTGAAGTCAGCACTAACACCACAGGGACTGATATACTCCCAGACAGCTTACACCTTGCATTCTTAATACACAGTAGGCCTACACTTTTAATATGAGTCACTAAATTTAGCATCCCATTAGCATATGACTTAACCATTCATTATTCATTTGAATTTGTAATTTGTCATGAAGCAAGCAAAACAATAACGGACTCGAGTGGAATTATTCAGAGCTCAAGAGAGGAACCAGCAGCGGGGTTGACCGGAAGGACTTAGGCGTTTAAGGCCCTCATTACTCTTTAATTCCATTCATTTCTCAATTGTTTTCCTTTTACACCTGAAGTCATTCAGTTTTGATTGTGGAAATGTAATTAAATAAAAACTAGGTTAATCTAGAAAATACCGCTTGGTCAATGCCGTGCACTGTGCAGAGCCTGCTGTATATATTTTCTATTATTAGTTGAATCTAAATGCCATTTACAGTGCCGTTACAGTGAAAAGGCCTTGGGGACCTCAGGGGACTGTAACCAAATAAAAACTGCTTAGTTTTTTACTATCTTAGCAGTAGCATACAGTGTAGCTCCCATGGCAAGCTCTGTATGATAAATATAGCTGGCTATTCATTCCAGAGGAAGAGTTTAACTTACAACTCCACTGTTTAAGGATTGTCTTACATTAAATCCTGACACTTGACATATGCATGACAAGAAGGCCCCCTTTACAAATCCCACTGCTTTATGTCGCACAGCACTGGTTCACATTATAATATGAGCAGAACGGATAAAGAAAACGGTAGCCATTTACAATATGCAAGTTATAAATCATGCGTCAAATTGATGAAATACTTGTGCATTAAAAATAATTGGTGTGACAAGTATGTCAGAAATTGTTGACCCTCACTCCACCATTTCATTTTAACATGTGTGTCTTCTTATGTATCGCCAAAGTGTCTCCAATTTGTCACGGAATCAAAGTAAGATTGAAATGACCTAATTGGGCCGCAGGGGAACTCAAGTGTGTAGCCACAGGCTCCATTTCCTCTAAATACATTCATACAGGCTGGCTTTTGGTGGCCATGGTGAAACACAAGCAGGGTAATAATCAAAAAACAATAGTAAACAAGCACACTGCAGTTCGTATAAGGGTTTTTTCTCGCCCACCCCCAACCCCATATGGCAGCCATTGTACTGTACTTATTTGTTAGGCCTGAAAAGTGAATAGTAATACAAACATAATCCCTTCTTTATCTTTACCAACAGACAAAGAATGATCCTCTTTATGCCAGAGAGATGAGAACGCAGGCGTTTCTTAGATGTGTGGAAATATTCAGGTTTCTCTTGGTGGTGTTCAAGGAAGCTGGGTTTATTTTTAGCAGGATGTTTATGTAAGTGACTAACATGTTGTGGGATAATGAGAAGGCTCTTATGGCCCCTGGTGCTACTACAGAGACAGCACTCTCAGGACAGCACAGCATGATGGTAAGGAGCTAATGAGCAAAGGGATGATAAAAAACAGCTGGTAATGAGTGGGGGGAAAGGACAAGAGAAGAAAATATTGAGTGAGTGAGGAAACAAGCACAATACAAAGGGAACCCTGGTGGGAAGTTCATGGAAGACAAACACACAGAGATGATATTGGTCGATGTGAATGTCACCTCAGACTACAGCCGATAATTAGCACGGCTCGAGGAAAAGCACCCGGACATGGAGCACAATTGCTATTTGGCATTTATCCAATAAAACAGGACTGGAGACGCACCAGCGGTGCAGGTAGAAACCTCCCTGTAGTGATTTATCTGCTTATTACGGGCTAGCGCCCAAAATGCTTGTGTTCCTTCCTACTCATTCCAAGCAACGCAGCTATTAGATTCGATTGTATTCCTCTCCGTTCTTTATTTCAGCTACCTGGGCTACCTGTGTGCAGCTACTGTATGGTTGCATCCCTATGCAGTGTCCTTTCACACCGGTACTAAAGCCACAGCAGCCCCACACTTAGGCTGCATCACACCCCAGTGCTAGAATCGCGCTCTGCCTCGGTGCCCAGACACGCCTCTGACCTCTCAGAACCACCCATCCTTTCAGCCGCGCACTCATACCCCCATCACACAGCGGGGGGCGCTCTCACAATTTGTTCGGTACCTCTTGTCGGCGGGGGGCTCCTGATTGGCTGGTGTGGCCTGCGCCGTTTCCTGCAGGTCGGGGATATTGGCAAAGTCGTCTTGCTCGGCCAAACCGATGGCCAGAGACAGCACCACCATCTTCCCTTCTCTGGCTCCCCAGGAAACACCACACATACACGCACGCACGCACGCAGAAACAGAGACAGGGAGAGAGACAAGAAAAAGGAGGGAAAAAGACAAATAGAAGGAAGAGAGAAGTGGATGATAAAGTGGAGCCAGGACAGTTAGAAGACGCGGCACAGTGAGGGAGAGATGAGTGTAGAGATGTTTATAAGACGGCAGTTTTTAGAGAAGCGCATCAAGCCAGAAAGACAACGGGAGCATAGTGTAAGTCACATACAATAAGAGTAAACAGATCAAAATGCTGGAGAGGAGGAAAACATCAAACATCTTGGACCAGGGAAGGATATACAGACTAACTGGCTGAAATGCCAAGTCAATAGGTAATGGTTGTAATTACGCCCTGATGACAACGCAATATCAGAGGCATTAGTAATATTTTAATTGCTGGATTTAATGATTATTAGTTAATGACTGTAAATGAATGTGATTTTCAGCAGCTTGCACATGTCAACACACACATGCGCACACATGCATATACAGTAGTCACACACACAAACAAACAATAACTAATTTCTCCGGCTATTTAATGTCGGCCGTGTGCTTTCCCACTGGACTTCACCTTCTCCTGAGTTAAGATTTAATTAAGCCTCATTAAGAAAATCTGGACTAATTGTTTCTATTTGAGAGTCACGGTTGTCTTGAGGTGCCTGCTGTATGTCATCACTTTCTGGGTCACTACTCTCTCTCTCTCCCTCTCACACACACACACACACACACACACGCACACACTCTCTCTCTCCCAATCTCTCTCTATGTTGCATGTGCTCACATCATGCTCTCCAAATCGCTGCTCCCCTATCCTCATCATCCATTGCCAGCTCTCTACCTCCGTATCCCCCCACACACACACACTGTCCCTTTGGCTTCCTACTACAGCTTAAGCCAATACAATACAGCACATTTAGATAATGTTTCTTGGATGTAGCGAAAACCCCTCTCCACTCTGCACATTCCATCTTCTATTAGGCTTTCTAATGTTATTACGTTCAAGTTTGATGTGGCCTGGAATTTAAAGTATCGTACACCAAAACAGGGGTACTGTATGGAGACAGATATTACAATGATCATACTGTTTATAACCATCAATACTGCTCTTCCTCAGATGATCAAACTCAGAACCACCATATAGTTTATAATATGTGAACAAAAAGGTGACATGACATCTCTTATGTTTTATACAGTAGTACAAAATTACAAAATAATGAATGTAAAGTATAGCCTGCCAGGCACTTTCTGTTGTGGATGTCCAACGAACAGATGGGGAACTCTACTCTTAAAAGCTTTTGCCTGATGAGACGAAACAGACAGGCAGAAAGCAAATAACTGAGCCTCCTGTGACAGGCATGTTGATGGTTAGCATTCTTTAATATTACAAAAAAAAGTAATACATTTATTTAAATGTTTACCTTTATTTTGATATGGGGTCACACAGGAAACAGGCCTTGTTTCCATGACTATGTTTTTATTCCATACTGGGATCAAAATGAATGACTAATGGTTTCACCATTAAATTATTACAATATTTACTTCTACTACTACTTAATATTTACTAAGTTGTGAAAATGATAAATATAGTAGATTAATTTTAAAATTGTCATAATATATGTAGATTGTATTTACAAGTATTGCGGTGATTTATTTTGACATATATTTCATTTGAAAATAATCTTATATATTTGCATACGTTTAAATAGTTATTGTTTTCAGTTTTTGTTGGGATCAAACTGAGCCTAGTTGGTAGTCCATGTATGTGAAATATGTGAAATATAATGGTTACTGGTTAAACATGTGGGCATTTACACTTAAGAATATTGGCAATCTCTCAGAGTAATTAACACTAGGGCGGCAGTGGAGAGATAGTGAAAGGCCATTAACAACAGCAACATAAAACATTGATTTCAAGCCACAACCCTTAAAGACCAATGTCCCACGGGATTCATTTGGTCAAACGGTTTCCAAGGCCACATCTCTGTGTCAGCGACATGTCCTCACAGCCAGTGAGCAGAGATGCACCCACGGGGGATATCTAGCTAAGATTGAAGTGAACTGACTTGAACTGTCTTGATCAATGAGTTCTGTCTATCACTAGAGGTAATACCAGAGGGAATAAAACAACAATGGGTGCAGAAGTTACAATACTGAATGATATACTCGATAACTTTTGAACTTAACTATTTTTCACATTAATGGTTTGTATGTGCTCACCACAGGTCTAGTCAAATGCTTTATTGTGCTCAAAAAGCTATCTCTGAAGTGCTGGTAAGGCATTAAGCATGTGTGGCGGTGTCTTTCACATCTCTGCCTCTGACCCTTCACCCCACCTCTTTTGGCCTGAAGTAACAATTTATTGTAGAAGTAATGGTGCCGTGGACAGAAGATCAATGCTTTGGGGTTAACACAAATCCACACAGTTGCTTATCCCTTCTAAAGCTGCACTGTGACACCTAGACTGTGATATACACACATGCAGACACTAAAGGACTGTATGGAGGATAGTGGCAAAATTAACAACCACAGCATCACTAGTTATCTATTAACAAGAAATGCATCTAACTCTATGCGTTAGACCCCATAAAACTACAGATATACCTACTTGCTCTTCTCCAAATGTGTAGGTTTGGAGATCATTCCAAAGGCTGTTTCAATATCACTGAAACATCCTGCATTTGTGAGATGGACGGGGTAAATATGAAATACATCATGACTTTTCATGATATCCATCTCATGAATATTGTGAAAACTAGCTAATTCCTGTGAACGCCATTGCAGCAGGAGGCTAGCTGCCATCTAAACAGATGTTACTGTTTAGCAGAGCATACAGTGTAAACATTGAACAATTTATCACAAAGTGGGATAAAAAATGGGACACAATATGTTATCTTCCCTCACAATTTTCCATCAATATGACACTCAGTTTAAAGTTGAGAAACAATGCACTCTTAGACACATTGTACAGTAAGATGTTCAAAATGGAGGAATCTATTTGTATCGTATAACTAATATAGCACTGTGTACGTGTGAACAGAATGAAAAAGTATTATCACTAATGATGCATTCATCCATTAAAAATTCAATTTCGAATATAAAAAGATCATTAAATATATCAAGCAAAACACGTGCTCACCCACAAACAAAAAGATCCAATTAACATAATGTAATCTCATTAATATTAGCATGTAACGGCTGGTGTAGGCTAATCTCCCACCCACTCATGTGGTTTAGGGTTGAAAGACAACCACTCATATTCAACCATATTTACATTTATTACAGATTTTAAATATGCCAACAGTTAAACCTTTGGCCTCTTCATTAAGCATCAGTGTCATCATCCTTCATTTGCATAATAGGAGTTGGCACAGACAAATACATTTCTTAAACTATAATAGAACATTCACTTATCGAGAACAGCTTGTTGATGCTAGCACAGCTCAAACTCTGCATGCTTTAACTATGGTTTCTCTATGCATGCTTTAACTCTATCTACTGTATGCTTTAACTCTACATGCTTTAACTCTATGTGTGCTTTAACTCTACATGCTTTAACTCTATGTGTGCTTTAACTATGTACAGTATGCTTTAACCCATGTGATGTCCTCCTGGTCAAAACGACCCAAATCAATTGCTCTTTGTGTCAGATAGAAGGCGCTAAACCTAATTCTACAGCTTACACACACATATGATGTGCACTGGTGACACAACAAGGTGTGTG
>JAODUG010000021.1:1544588-1556741 GCA_027564795.1 Aphredoderus sayanus | reverse complement strand
GCGAGAGACAGAGAGAGAGACAGAGAGAGAGAGAGAGAGAGAGAGAGGGAGAGAGAGAGAGAGAGAGAGAGAGAGAGACACACATACACAGAGGAGAACAGGTTGAGCATCCACATGGCTTTAAGGAGGTGAAGCAGATCAGACGTGTGCATTGAAGGTGGATGTTGCGTGCGTGGGGGTGGTCTAGCTTTCCAGGCCAAGAGACAGGTGGGTGAATGGAGAGGTTCTGGAGTCCAGTGTGGAGGAAATCGGGAAGTGGGGACTTGGGAAGGGGGAGGAAGGGGAGGGGGCGGGGAGATGGGGGAGGGGAGGGGAAGGGGAGCTTCACTGGGAGCCTGTGGAGGGTGGAAGACCGAGGCCGAGGGTGAGAAGTCGCTGTGTCCCGGAGCCGGGGGGTCGCTACGGGAGCCGCCAGCGGTCGCTATAGCAGCACGGGCCAGCGCTGCCGCTATTAATTGAACTCCCGTTGCCTCGTTCACTTAGCTTAGCCCAGACGCTATCACAAAGCACACAGCAGCAGTGGCTCAGAGGAAGTAGCCTCGGGTTGTAGAGTGAAGAAAAGACACCTTCAGAAATGTGCTCCAAGGTGTCATTCAGGAGAATACATGCATTACATGCTGTAATACAGCGAAGGAAAATGCCTCTTAATTGGTCACTTGACCTACTTCCACCCCATTTGTTGCAATGACATGATAAAGAACGGCAGTGAAACCCATGAAAGACGTGCGGAGTAGAAAACGGCACAATAACACAACACAACCCCTTTGCGTATATGTGTGTTGTGGTGTCATCACGGCATTCCTTTCAAAAACCGATTTTGGCATTTCAGTGACAATTCCGCGCTGACAGCGGGTGCCGATCGAAAACGAAGCACAGCAGTGCCCTCTGGTGACATCAGCGATTCCATTAATATGCCGTGCACACAGAACGCATGCATCACGGCACAGAGAAGACACAAGAAATGGGGCGTGGAGAGAGCAGTTTGCACCCGCCGCCGTAGGGGGTAAAGGACCACCATGCCCCCCCACCCCCCAGAAGGTCACTTTCTTTTCACGTATAATCCTGACCAATTGACCCGTCCCGACACGTAGATAAGACATCAATCACTACAAGAGCAGGGCTGACGCCCAGGGAGCGACAGGCACAGACAGAGCAATGGGCCTCATTTATCCAGCCAACTAAAAGATATGACTGGCTTTGCTCAAAATATACTGCCTGCGTTAAATGACGGCGTATATCATAAAGAATGTTTCTTACTATTGCAGTACTGCGACTACAAAGTCTACTGATCACTTTCAAACAAGTGATAAATGAAGCTGGTCGAATCACTGAAGTCATTAAAATATGGTATATCTGATTTTTGATCAAATATCCGTTAATATGGTTATTGAACATGCAGGGTAGTTATCCTGTTAGATAAATGAAGCCCAAATTCATTTCAAACAGTTACAGTAGGTCACTACTGGGGATTCAGAGGATGAAATTACTTAGTGAGGTTTATCACTGTCTTGCTGTCGTTATGCCCCCCACTGAGAATGTATTTCAAAACATGATTTTGAAACTGTAAATCAATCTAAAAAGCTATGATGTAGCATTGTGGAGATCAGCAGTTGTCAGAATGAGGCAGGAGCTGTCTGACTGCAATCCATATTTCCTCTGGCCTCAAGAGCCCATTGCTGCCTCCCTCCATCCACCAGGCAATTTAACCCAACACACTCTCCTCAATAGCTGGTTCTATTCAAGATAACCAGTTATTAGACCGTTCATCAGACAGACGTCTGCTAGCGGCTCAATCCTCGGAGGAACATAAGTATATCCTAGCGGGGTTCCTATTCCGTGCGTTAACAGAGAACTGTTGAAAACGTTATACAGTACATTCATTGCAGCAGGTAAAATGTCTTCGCCTATGATACTGTATTGCTGTGTCTCTATCCAGTTCATCTGTACTTACACTTGCTATTTTGAGTTCATGAAGGCATTCACACTGACAAGTAGGCTATGGCAACATGCAGTGCACTATGAGTACCCGGATGGCGTATTCATAAAGGTGGACACTTCTTGCCCTCAATGGACACCGTCTTGGCTACAGGAGGGACCATTTTCAAGGTCATAAATCAACGGTATGATTTTAGGAGGAATATACCTCGTCCACCAGAGTAGCACTGCATGTTCTACATTGCGTGAAACAGGACACACAAAAGAGATTACATTTAAATGCGTTTCCGCAGTTATATTGGCGGGTGATTGGCTGAAATGTATTTGGGTTATTGGCTCAAATTTCCGATAAGTGCCCAACTTGCGTGATCAATTTCAAATACTACTACCCAGTCAAAATGTATGCACTATGCAAGTACAGTAAATACATATACTGCAGTGCACACGGTGTACTATGCGGAAGTGTACTGACAGAAGTATCCGGAACGAGACACAGCATATGTCTATAGTGGCAGGACGTACACACAGTAATAAACAGAGCAGGTTAATGGGGTTTGGGGAGAAGCCATACAGGGATATTGTAAGACACAGGTCAACACTGGCACCACACTAGAACCTAGCATAACGGTCAACCCTCCACAAACACACAGAGGGGACGGACGGGGACAGATAGATCACAGAGACGTCAGGTTAATGTTTACACGTTGTTCGAAAAAAGGCAAGCTACAGTACGAGGGTTGTCCGTCTCCATGGTAACAGCCCATGGGAAAGAGGTGATGGGTTAGAGGTTAGGAGTTAGTCGGACGAGCAGGGCTGTTGTGAATGGGAGGAATCTGAACACACGCCTCAATGGCCATTAAAAGGCAAGTTGGACTGGACAGTAGGAGTGAAATGAGCCTGGGGCTTAGAGGGCTTTGCTGCTTTGTTGCCATAATAGCCGAATGTCATGGGGATGCCATAATGTGCTGCCCTGATATTTTCTCCACTTACTGTACATGTCCCACACAGATTATGAGTTGTCTACCCATTAGAGGCATCGTTATTGTGGCTATTTATGTTACGTGAGACACCGACACTGTGTGTACATAGTACCTTTTGTTAACATAAAGACATTTTCTAGACAGAGCAAATGCCTGCACACTACAATGACAATACACTGTCTTGGCATTGAATGGAGAGACTAGATGTGAAGGAAGTGGTGAAAAAGATACCCACTGTGTGCCTCTGCCTCATTCCAGCCCTACTCGGAGGAGGTCTCTTACCAGCCTTGGACCAAGACTCACTTGAGCGTGAGGCGAGGATCTCCATATGGGGCATAGGGAGAAATGTTTAGTACGAACTCCTTGGGCGGATAGGAGCTCCACCTCTGCTGCACTGTGCTGCTGTCATTGTTATTCCAAAAGTCTCTGTCTAGGTCGCTGTGGCCAGAGAAAGAGACAGGTCAGAGCAACACAACTATGGACAGCCTCAGCACCAACCAACCATCCCCAGCGGCCCGGAGCGCTTCACGCGGAGAACACAGGGCTTGAGGTGAGATGGGAAGGGGGGTGGGGCTCTTACAAAGGGCCATTCAAAAGGATAAAAGAGCGCCACATTCACAGTTACAGATGTTTCTTGCACCTGAAGTTGTCCAGTTCAAACAGAGGCTCATTCAAAAACATGAAAATAATAAAGTGCCGCCTGGGAAAAATGCATCAACAAATGCAATTCATAAAGCAACATGCTGTAGCATAAATACCCAGATAAAACAGAGCGGGAAAATAGAAAAGAGAGAATGTTATATTCTAATGAAAAGACCACACAGAGCACACGGTTGCAATAATTCCATCTGAAACACATTCAAGATAACACTAAGAAGTAGTGCAGTGCCCATCCCCTCAGACAACATGGCAGCGTATAAGACACAAGGCAAAGAGGTCAACCAGTAGACACAGTAGAGTTAGAGAAGAAAAGGTGAATCACTAATGTCATACGAGTCACACGGCAGTGGTCAGAGTTATACAGCAAGGGGACAGAGCTGCAGATGAAGCCAGCAAGCAGAGAGGAGAGTTGTAGCTGAAAGGATGAAAATACACCACACCAATGTTTCTGGAGGCAGTGGAGGAGAAAATGCAAAATCAAGAGTCCTTGGGAAACAGGTCAACAAACACAACATCCACACAGCCCACTATTCAGGTACAGTGCAGCTTCCATGAAGACATGTTCAAGTGACTTGTAAATACATTTACATTGAAATAATGGAATCAGCAGCTGGCTAAGAGAAGTAAAGGTGAGCAGGTTAATACAGGCTTCTCCCGGAATACTTAGCATTAGAAAGCTGGCATTTTCTAACTGGTACTGACCTATTTAGCCTCTTTAAAAAAAACTACGCAGCTCCTGTAAAAACTGGTAAATTGAAATACCAAACATTTAGCGATGAAATTGAAACACCTTTTCATAAAACACGTTTCCATAGCCCCGTGCGGGTCTTTACCTAAATAACCACCGTAATAAGCTGTACAGAGACTTGGCTGAAGGCACTTTGGGACACTTCCTATCTTACAAGTCAGAGATAATAAAGTGTATAGCACAGATAACAGCAATAGACTCCCACAGCCCAAAAAAAAATTCTGGCACAGGCGAGATAATGCAAAATCAATCTATGCTAATTAAATGGCAGACATATCGCTTAATATCTCCTTGTACCTGCTCTTCTGGCAATCAAGATCAAAAGAACAGAACAGATTTTTGAGGTTTTATTTGTCTATTATATATTTCGAGACAGAAACAAACTGCAGCCAATTATCGGTGGACTGCTCTAGCTTAGCCAATTACCAGGCACCTACTTGATGGCTTTCTTCTCGCCTCGCCCACGAGAAGAGTCTGGAGTGTCTGCAGCCTCCAATCCGGGCTTATTCCTCTTCCCCTTGAGCCACACAATCGGGAATTGGTGTGAGAGAGAGAGTGGGTGAGAGAAGGAGAGAGGGAGAGAGAGAGAGAAAGAGAGAGAGAGAGAGAGAGAGAGAGAGCGAAAAAGAAAGAGAGAGACAGAGAAAGAGAGTGAGAGGGAGAAAGAGAGAGGGAGGGGGGGGAGAGAGAAAGAAAAGGTTATCTTAGATTTGTCCTCTGACGCTATCCTTGTGCTATAGTCATTTCTAGTGTAAAGACCTCTCCGATTATCTCAGTGCAGTCGCCTTGATGGCCGCCTGATTATGCTCATCAAAGTCAAATTAAATGTGCAGTGGAGAGACAATCCTGACCACGGCTATACCCCTGGCTACACCCGGACATTTACATTGCTGCTTTTGTGTGTTTCAAGGCCATCCAATGGGTCCAGTGTTAGCCTGGCTTCAGCTTGAGCATGGCCTGCTGTCCGTAACCATGGAAATACCATGGAAGTTTTAAAAGCTACAGTAGAATGCAAGAAAGTAAGGTCTGCCAGGTGCAGTCTACTGGGGAAAAGGCTCATTAATGTTAAAGGCCGTTTCACATGTGCCACAGTGCAGGTAATATACACCCCTCCCCCCCCACCCCTTCCCCTGCCCCCCGCTCCACAAACACAGCCGCGCCGACTCCTCTTAAAGTGACACCCTGAGAACATATATAGGAATGACTGGGAGTCGCCATTTCAGAAAATAGAGAAGGAGTAAAATGCATGGAGTTGCTCCCCTGGCGCGGGTTGTCCAATTCCCAGCTAAGGGGTTATTTCCTGCTGTGGCCTCGCACGGATCAAGAGGGCTGATAGTGGAGCTAAAGGCCGAGGGCCCGGGGACAAGCGGCTATTTAAGGCCCAAGCATCTTCTCCATTTCCCCCCCTTCTGTCCTTCTTACCGAGCATTAGGCTGGGCGGCCCGCAGGAGGAGCTGCTTCTATGACAGGCTTGGCTAGGCCTGACCAATGAGCGCGCTGAACAACAGGCAGCCAGAGGACCTCTGCCCTTCCATTAGTGACAGCCCGAGCAGCTCCCGGTGCCTCCCAGAGCAAGGACACGCCAATGAGCGTGGACAAACATTTCCCTACCGCCGATCCCCGCTGAACAGACAGCTTGCATTATGGCTTACGCCCAGCACAAACTACTGTCCTGCCCCTTGCACAACCACAGCCATGCAGTTCACATGGGAAACATGCTAGGATGGGCATTAAACCCTGGTTGTGGTTTAACGCATAAACCTTTCAGTATATTGTATTTTGGTGACATCTACAGTAAGTCAGTGGTAACTAATTAAATCAACCAGCGTCTAGACAGGACAACATTTTGTTCCAGATTATACTTTCAGGTAGACAGCTACAGTCACTACTGTATGTGCAGCTTGATGTCATTTTTCACATCTGGAAACCAGATGTAAAAAACAGCGGTGTGCAGCATTCTTTATTATGTTGCTGTTGCAGTTAGTTTAGGCATGACAGCTACCGTAAATCCTTGGGCTCATACTGTATACAGTATGAAGTGTGCCAGTAGCAACATCCCTCATTATTTTCACATTTTGTCATAATAGAAGACATAGACAGCTGAACTACGGAAAATTATCTATGCAGCACACATGCAATACACACATACAGCATGAGCACATAAACCATGATATCAATTTAGACCTTTTCACTTTACCACCGCAGTTCCTGGTAAAACACATCCGGTATCAGTTTTCGGCAGAGCAGAACACACCACGGTAAAAGTTTCAGGATGGTGGGATGACTGGGAGAATGGGTGAGAGACCAGCAGAGACAAACAGAGTGAACGCTGAAAATAGAAAAGCAAAAAAACAGAAGAAACAAAGGGGAGAGGCAAAGACACTGGAGACTGGCAGGTAGGACAAAGGCACAAGATGAAGGGACAGTTGTGAGAAATGAAACGGAAAAAAACTCTGACTGACACGAAGACCCATGTGGATTAAGATTCAAACATCCTATGACGTGATGTCCCATGATTATTATGGCCCCACACACACACGCACGCACACACACACACACGCACACGCACACACACACATGCACACGCGCACCAACGCACACGTGCAAGCACACACCTAATTGATGCCACAGCTTTCCTCCAGCTCACCCACAGGAGCTGAAAACAAAGACTAGGTCTATTCTTTTATTTTGCAGGAAGGTGTTGGGTCTACAGGGAGCCACGCAGGTAGGAATAACATGGCTTACTAGGTCAAACAACTTAAGACAACTCACATTTAAAGGAAACCAGCCCAAAGCCCCGTATGAGGGTTAGAATTCAGGCCGGGGACAGGCCACACAATCATCCCTCTCAGCTTCAACTGCAATACCCTTGAAAGCACTTAAGTCTAATTTAAACCAGCCATCTACTGTATGTCACACAACAAAAGGTTTCAAATGATTACTACTCATTGCTTTGATGGCACCAAGCCATGCATTTAAAAATAGCTCCAACAAATAGGAAGATGAACCAATTAAAAGGAAAACCCTAATTGCAGCGTGCTGTGACTTAAAAGCACCCTTAAACAATCACATGGCCAATGGAGCATGTCGCAAACTACTGTAACAGTATTCAGCGCAGGAACGGCAGCACAGCAATGCTGGAAGAGCAATGCCGATAGTGTTGGTGAATAAGGCGTGGATGAAAAGCCTCTGTCGCTCTCTGTCTCAGTTGGCACTGCATACTGCTTTCCAGCACCCAGCTGTGTTTGTTTGCTGTGAATTAGCAGACAGCGCAAGTATCCATGCTTACACAATATCACCACACATCATGCCATAATTAATAACGAGCGCTCCATTAAAAATCATCGTCCAACTAGTAAATCATCAAACCACCAGTTAAATTAAATGTTAGTGTGTCAAAACAATGCCTTAGTTAAAATTGTACAATTTGTGGCATTTGCTGCCTTCTAGAAGCAATGTACTGTAATCACAGGGTCAGTAATCGTACAAAAAATTAGCCTATGATTTATTGCTGACATAAATGCCATAAGCTAGAGCTTTTTTATGCTACACACACTGCCAATAGAAAACACCCATGGATAGAGGGGACAGTTTTCCGTTGAAATTCCATAATTGCCCACCACATCTTCTCTTTCCCCTCATCAGTGTAATTATTATAATTTTGTTAACCGCTACAGCAGAGGATATCAAAATGGGAGTTGGGACCACTGATGGCTCACAAACTGCTTTAGGTGGGTTGCAACAAACTGTACATTTTATTATTTTTATCTGCTTGCATTATGTTTTTGTGTATGTTACTGTGTATCACTGTGTATTATGTAATAGTATACATGGTGTGGTTGTATAATGAGTTCATGTTCTGTCAGTAGGCCAGTGCACTGTGTGTGTAGCTATTAAAAGTAGTAAAAATAAGATAAATATAAGGTAACATCATTTTATACCATGTACAGTATTATCCTCAGAGGGTATTTTAGGTAGTTGCAACACAAACAAGCTAAAAAAATGAATGGCAAGATCAGAATACAGTATATGATATGTAAACCTAGAAAAAAACCATATAAAATGAAAAATCTAAGGAAAACTAAAGTAAACTACAGTACTACTACTCCAAACATAAAAGCAACTACAATACCTTGGCTGTTAGCCATGATAATCAGCACCACTCATTATTAGAGATAACCAATTATTAAATATTATGTTACATACATACATATCTAAGAACATGATATGAACACTCATGCCAGGTTTGAGAATAGCAGAGCTACAATATGAACACAACTGAATAATAGAGGCTGTTGAACCAAACCCATCAGGGAGTGAAGGATAAGCATCAAGATGTGAACCTGCTTTAGGGCCAATCTTCTCTTAGCTTCTAACCATGTCACAGATCAAACAACACAAATCTCAAAGGAGAAGATAGAAAACAGAGTGAATGCCAAGTAGATACTACTGCTCAGACAGATGTTAACACCACAAATGGTATCTAAAAGTCCCATCAGGTAACGAAGCACCATAAACATAACACACACGTGTCATAATAATATAGTTAAAACATAGCAAAAGGTACTGTACTACTTCTTCATTAATTAGCCTACTATAGTACTTAAAAGAAGCAAATGTAAAAATATCAAACCAAATCCTGTGTGAGCACACATGACAACACATGACAACACATGACAACAAAGCAAAAATGATGGGTTGATGTTTAATTCCTCACCCTTCCAGGGGCTTATATAATAGAGCACAGCAGAACGAAAGATTGAAAATGATTATGCATGAGAACGTTTAAAATAAACTCATTTTGCTGGTCAGGAACACCAAAAGCAACACTCACCCAGAATGTCCCGCCTATTAACCTATGAATCATAACCAAACTTGCTAGGGCCCACTTGCAACTGACGCTTATAGCCGCAGGCATTTGTGTTCTTTAAAGATGAGGTTTTGTAAAAATGAACCTTTTAGCTATTTATGTATTAGTGTTATGTAAGAGAGCATAAAAGGACACAATATTAAAAATCAGGAAAATCAAGAGACATGCATTAAATTATCACTTACATTGTGCAGAATATACTAATTGTGTGCTATTGGAATAGTCCTGCTATGGATCTCTATAAAGAGATTGAGGATACAGGCCAGGTGGAGTAGAATAGATTATGAATTACACCATTTCTTCATTTGATTTACAGATCAAATATACAGTACAGGAAATATATAGCTACTTTATCAAGCGTTTGCAATTGTTAGTCACTCATGCATGATACTTGTTATTTTGCTTACTTTAGTTTTAGATTGTTTTGATAGTGTACAGTTACACACTTATACTGTATCACAATCACAATAATCACAATAATCAGATCACAATAAACACAGCATACAATTCTGATGTCCCATATCCATTCATAACAGTGGTAACTAGTCTCGTTGAACCAGTCTATACTTACAGTTAGGCATAAAGTCTGGGACACAGCGCTAGCTAACTGTCAAGATCCATAGGAGAGGTATTTTGATTGACATGCACAACAATCAACTACTGGATAATTAACAACACGAGCCTGACTTTTTGCAGGTCTTGCAAATCTGTTAATTGGTTACTGCTTAAAATAAAGCACTGTACTAGCGTCAATATCCAGACTTGTGAGTGACAATGCTAACAGCCGTAAAGATTGTAAGCTTTCTTGCGTTTCTTGCCTGAAAGCCCAGCTTCTATATTTCATGAGTTGGACCCCATCGTTTCATAAAGTTGGACCCCATAATATACTGTAAGCCAGTCATCGACCGTAAGACATTTTCTACGTCGTCTGTAAAGGAAGACAGACTGAGTTCTGGATGCAGCAATGAGATGGTGCAAGCATATCGTATTGCTTTTTGCCATAGATATTTGTAAAGCTACAGTATCACCCATAGATATTTGTAAAGCTACAGTATCACCTTCTTGTAAATATAGAGTTCTCCACTTTGTTTTTGTGTTTTGTGATTATAACTATATACATAATCTGTTTCTTTTTATACAACATAACACTGCTAATGTGGTAGACCATATTTTAGAGAGGTCAACATTGAGTCATTAACTGTTAGCCTACTGTATTTTACTTCAGGATAGGCTTAAAATAAAAGATGAAGTCAGATAAATTACCACCACTGATTTAACAGGTATCTTCAGCTACCTTGTATCATGTAACAACTGTGTTTCCCTTGTGTCTGAAAAACCAGTCACCACTGGTTCACGACGCCTGTCACCGTATGTCGGCCTGGAATCATGCTATAGTCTGAACCCTAGCCTAATACGGCAGGAAAACTCTAATAGGTAGGCTACAGCAGCACATCGTGGTAATGCAGTTGGCAGTGTCGGGCCTTCATAGGGCCATTACGTCCACTACAATGACACCCCTGTGCTGGACCGCCCAATGATCAATGATGGAACCACAAGATGGAAATAAGATCCATTTACAGCACTGCTCTGGCAAGGACCACTATAGGACTCCCCCCACCACCCCTTTCACAGCGAGAAATAAAGAGTGATTCTCTGCTCCATTTACCTTAATGTGGAATATCAAATGTAACTTCTGATGTTTCGGTGAAGCAAACAACCTGAGACTTGCTCTTACCTCTGGCCCATTTCAGCACAGATCATTTCTCACGTTGTATATAGTGTATTAATGTTAACCGCATAACCGTTAACTTATGATTAACAAAGTAATGGTGTTACCCAGCCAACAGTGCACCATGGGAATAACACAGGAGTCTTGAGTGAGAGAGAACCAGTGTGGAAACCAGAATTGGCTGATCTGTGTACACATGCAGGATAAATCAGATATCAATTAGTTTCGAAGGCATGCAAAATCTCAATCAATTGGACGAATGAAGTTGTACACAGTCATGTGTAGGGCTGTGGATAATGAATGGGTGCCTGTCTTTAATCAAGCCCATTTCATACCAGATAATAAGCGTGGACAATGCCCTCCTTCAAGGGTTTAATCTTTTGTGTCTTTCGGTGTGAACAGTACTATGCTTGCACTGCAGTAAACGATGACTTCAATGTATCAGTATATTACAATGGTAATGCTTAAACTGACAGAAAATGTGTGAAATAACAAAACTGTAATGTTGCAGGCAAGGATGCAACATTAGCATATTTTACAGCTACGGCAGTGTTCTGTAATGACAATCTTGAAACAGAACCATCTTCCTACAACAAGACTGGCTATATTTGCACACAATTTCCATTCTCTGATGTTCTGCTCCGTGTCATCTTTGTCTACCGTCTCTGTGAGAGCTCTCTGGACATTAAAGCATTTTTAGGTTGAAAGCAAATGGAACTGGAAGGTGTGTATGGCGCGAGTGAATTATGAGCGTATTATGTTAGCCTCGCGTGCGCGCGCGCGCGTGCTGTGTGTACTGTATGTGTGTGGGTGTGTCTACAAACTTACCAGCTTGCGTTGACACCAGCCGCAGACGCCGCAGAGCGCCACCAGCCACACGGTGCACACTGTCACTGCTAGAGAGACCAGGAACACACTGAGGGCCACCGAGCCTGGACACACACACACACACACACACACACACACACACACACAAAGAAGAAGAAGAAGTAGGAGAATAAGAAGAAGAAGAAAAAGAGATAGTGGCGTGTTATGCAGGTGTTTTGCCCCCGTTGTACACAAAACATCCATATTTCTCATGTAAATACGAGTTAAAGTTATAGTCATTCATTCTAGAGAAAGCCTGTTGATATTTGAACTCAATAAAACGCTATGCAAACCGCATTGCAGACATACGCTGGAAACGCATTGCAAAGGCTAGGATACTGTTGTCGTGTGTGGTCTGCACCAC
>JAODUG010000021.1:1518242-1535500 GCA_027564795.1 Aphredoderus sayanus | reverse complement strand
GCCAATAGTCCAGGAGTTCCAGTGTAGCCAGCGGATATCTGGGCCAAGACTTCCTCTTCTTTGCATGGGTGCATATCGGCCAATGTATTCTGCCTCTTTTTCTCGCCATACGGACTGTTAACATTCAACTTGGTCACATGGACTACAGACGGAAACCAGGACACTTCTGCTACCAAAACGTTGAGCCGTCGCCTACAGATACTGCATTCATATGCAGATATACAGTATACAGTATGTTTGTAGAGAGTTAACCCTTCCCTATAATGAAATTCAGTGGCCAACCGTTTAAGCCTTCAAAACCCATGATAAATATCCCTTTCAAAAGCAATCATTAAACAAAAGCAAATATTCCTACAGTAGCAATTGATAGCATTAGCAAGAAGGTCCTCTTCACATTGAACTGCATTAAGCACAGTGAGAAGTAAGTATCTCAACACTTAGCTGTCAGTAAGGCTATGCAACACATCATCTTACAGTAAATGATGAGAAACAACATATTACATCAAAATAGGAAGGTTTGAGTTGGAGGGAATAAAAGTGAAGCTATGCTCTAAACATACACGCATTAGCACGCTGGAATCGAGGAAAGGGGGAAAGGAACCAGAGGAGGAGAGGACGAATGCCAAGTGGGAGCGAGAGAAGAGGGAGTTAGGTGTAATGCTATTGAGATGTGATTTGTGAAGCCTGCATCTGCATACAGGCCTACAGTCCCCATCTGCCCACATCATCAGCTCACTGCCGGTGACATCAACAAAGACAAACACGTCTCGGATGCTCTGAATCTATTATGTGGGCGGCATACTGAAATCTAATGCAAGTCAAAAGCAATTGGAGTTGTCTCTAGATACTGGGAGTGTGTGTGTGTGTGTGTGTGCACGCACATGCATACATGTATGCATGTGTGTGCATGTGTGGGCGTGTTCTTGAGCTGTTGCTCACCAGTGTTCATGGCTGTGTGTATGTGATACTGAGTGAACAGCCGAGCATACAGTAGTAGATCGGTTTCTACGCTACCGGGAATATTAGGCTCAATATTCTCCCTCCGTTTTATAAAAATGGAAAACAATTATTGAGGGTGTAATTAAAGTATTGGTGGGACAAGTGCAAGTTTAATTGAATGTCAGCTTAAATGACAATGATAAATAGTACGACAGTATACAGTACTACCGGTCTCCATTGTAGCATATAAAAAACTCATCAGTACACCAGCCACCAGTGTTATGACAGTAGTACAGTATGTCTACACAGCTACAAGCATTTCCCACAACATTAACATACACACACACACACACACACACACACATGTGCATCCATTCAGATTATAGCCAGACGGTCTCCAGTTGTCCTAAATGAATTAATTTTGATACACGACTACCTGAAGACGTTTACCTTTGCTTTTCTTTATTCAATTAAAGAGTCCTTGTAAAAAGCACTTTATTACCAGTCTGGACAGGGCAAGCAGTAAAAGCCCAGGCAGCAGTTAACCCTGACTGCTAGAGGGGGGTATCGACTGGGACTCAGCCCAACTACATTCTTCTGCCTTTATACCTCATAAAGAAGGCAGTAAAAGAAAGCCCTCCCATCTGGTGTTGGCTGTATACGTGTGTGTGTATCTGTCTGTTTGGCCTTTTGGCAGCTAGACCATCTTATATGCCTGTCTGTGGGTCATTGTGTCTGTCTGTCTGTCTGTCTGTCTGTCTGTCTGTATACGTGTCTACTTAGGACTCTATAGTCTGTCTATTTCCCTATACTTGCTATCTGTTAATCTGTCTGTATAGGTCTATTTCTGTCTGCCTATACAGTAGTATTGTCTGTGTCTGTCTCCATCTGTCATCCTTTCTGTCTATAATGTCTGCCTACAGTATATGTCTCTCTGTCTGTCAGCCTGTCTGTCTACAGTATATTGTCTATCTGTCTGTCTCTATCTGTCTGTCAGCCTGTCTACAGTAGCCTATATTGTCTATTTCTCCGTCTCTTTCTGTCTATCACCACTGTCTGTCTACTGTGTATTCTCTGTCTACCTGTATCTATCAGTCTGTCTGTCCAGTTTTGTCTATCTGTCAGCCTGTCTGACTATTTCCTCGGTCTGTCAGCCTTCCTGCCAGTATTACCTGTCTGTCTGTGTGTCTGTCTGTCTGTCAGTCTCAGAGGACCACTGCACTGTCCTTGCATGCTACACACTTGTACAGTATGTTTCCACTGAGCCTGTTGTAGGGATAGATCACTCTGCCGTGACTCTAATCACAACCTCCCCACAGCTCTGGTGTCAGGAGCAGTGGGGAGGGGAGGGTTCACAAGTGTGTGTGTGTGTGTGTGTGTGTGACAGCCATGCGGAGGTAACAGAGGGGAAAATGAGAGGACTGTTGTCCCAGTCTATATGGGCAAAAGCTCGCAAATCTGCAATTTGCTGTGACACTGGAGTGTTGCGGTAGAATGGAGTAACTCTGCTAATGTGTGCGCTGGTCGCAGCTTGGATCAGATGGAGGAGAGTAAGCCTTTACAGTACCTCCCTCCCCATGGTGACCCTCTCGTCTGTGGCCAAGCCTTACAGTAAACCCCCGGCCCACTGCAGCTCATTGGCTCCTCTGCAGTCATGGGCGGATGGAGACCCTGGGGGCAGTGCTACATGGGTTTAAATGCCCCTCCCCTCCGGGGCACCAGCAGGACAGCCTCCGAGCACAAAATGCCACTCATTTAATTCGACCAAGGTCAATGGAAGGACACAACTTGAATTGAAGAAAATCAGTACGCCTACCACCTCTAATTATTCATAAAGTCAATTCAAAGTTATGCAGCATTAATAATCCATGGTTTTACACTGAATATGGTCTAAGCTTTCCCTGCCTGTCTCCTGTGTCTGAGCAGGGTTTGTTCCTCACAAACGCAGGGTCACTTCAGATGAGGACTTCAGCACTGCTGTCTGTTGCTTGACTACCCATCGATGTGTTTGCTTGTCTGACTGTCAACAATTTACAGCTGGGTGGTAGCGAGCAGCCAGAGACTCACCGGGGGTGCTGTGCACCTGTTTTGTTCACAACAGCCATGGGCTCATGGGAAATATAGTTTTCCACGACTACCAGTTCCAATGACCTACACTTCAGCAGGGAGCGGTGCGCAATTTCCCGTCTACATTAACTCAATTACACAGCACCTGAGGACATTTAGCCCTGCTACACATTGTAAAAGCTTGTCTTAATTCCTGATTAGACTCCTAATAGAGACAGTTCTGGAAATATGAATGTGACACTCAAGTTCTGAGGAGCCGCTGCTGCAGCCGTTTTGTACGTACAGGGGACCGTTTCTCATGACGCCGGCACTACGGAGGTTGTCACTGTTTGTCACGTCAACCAATAAGGCTAAGTATTCCACGTGGCTGGCAGGCTAGCAGGGAATAAGTGGCAGGCCTAGCTAGTGCCATTAAGTGGAGTGACACGCGCATGGCTTACACCTACTTGACATTCTCACCCCGACAACCAGACAAGGATGTCATTTGGCTAACTACTGAGGATGCAGCTAGAGGGGTGATACAGCAACAGATAGATGCTCACAAAGGACAGGTACTACTGTATGAGTGGCGTGGCGGAGGAAATTGAAGTGATATCTATAATTACATAAGGTGTCTCCTTTATGGCGCAGTTGCATGCGTGTACTGTAGACGCAATGCACGCTGAGCATTGTTGACATTATGAGCATTGTTTATAGTGATCGGGATGAAAAACAAAGAGGCGGGGCTAAGCTGAAGCCTGGTTGATTTATCATCTGCTATACCCGGAGCTATAACTCTCGCCATGTGTAATGGGCCAAATGGAATAGACAACCAATAACTGGCACTTCCGAGGCGGTCTCCCAGGCCACATGCACTACCAACGTGTCTGTTAAATCACAACCTGGGCAGCTGTGTGATTTGTACGCAACTTGCCCTTTCCCGCTATTGAGGGCTCCAATTCAACATATTGTTGATGCTCACTTCACGTCAGTGCAGTACCACTGGTTTAGTTGAGTTGATCCTGTTGGATTAGTTAGGTTCAGTGTTGAGTTAACTCAATTTGTGTGTATCTACTGTATTACCCCTGCAAATCTCTTCTAGAGCTGCTATTACGTAGTAATGTTGTTACATATTGTTTTCAGGACAACAAATCAACACCAGAGAGGTAAATATCAGGTCAAGCACACGAGAGTTTGAAATGAAATGAAATTACATAAAAGGAGTATTGTGACTAAACAGGCCACTTATATTGTAATATCAGCAGCCATTTACCGGCTAATGGAGTGGTGTTGGCTGAATCCCCAACTGTTATCTAATGGAGATGTGTAAAGCAGGTAACTCTATTATATTTCCACTAACTCGTTGATGTATACGGGAAACGGAAAGTGCAGGCAAGTACCGGGGAGCATAACAGGAGTGGGGCGTGTGCACGCCTATTCCTATATGCGTGATTGCTAGCATGCTAGGCTGTAAGTGTATATTACTGTATGTGTATGCAGGGTGGATGATTCACCAGGCTGTTTCGTGTCGTGTCCCTGCGTGGGCTGAGAGCAGCGTCAAACGGGACAACGGGAGAGGGAGGACGTGAAGGGGGACAGGAGGAGAGGGAGAGAGAGAGAGAGAGAGAGAGAGAGAGAGAGAGAGAGAGAGAACACGATGTACCCAGATCCCTTCATTCGTTCCTTGTATCAGCTTGTACCCTTGCAACCCTGTCTGCAGATGACTGGTGAAGAGAGCTAATGACCAAACACGCCACATGCATGTTGCTCCTAGATGCTGCATGGTTGGCTGGCTCAGTTATAAAGATGATGTAATACGTGTAACATTGTGGTGCGTGTGTGTGTGTGTGTGAGTGTGTGTGTGTGTGTGTGTGTGTGTGTGTGCGTGCACGGCTGGTAGAGTGGGGGCGGTGCTCCCAGCCTCCTGCCACCCAACTCTTAACTCCAAACGCAGCACCTAAAAATAGGATGTGTGCAGAGCTGAAGCACATCAAGTACAGAGAGGACTCCAGTGCGCCCTACCTCCTGGCTGGGCTGGTTGAGAGGGTGGCAGGGAGTGCGGGCAGGCGGGGGAAGGGGGATCGACCACGGCGCATGTGCCCGCGCTGCTCGGCTGGGGGGCCAGCGAGGGAGCGTGGGCACCAACTGTGGGCTTGCACACGCCCTGGGCGTTCGCTAGCCTGCTTAGCCACTGCTTACTCACTGCTCATATCACAATGACGTTTCCCCCTTAACCGCGGTGGCTCTTTGAGACCACTGCCAAACGGGTTAGCACTTGGTTCACCTGGACCGGGCTCTGTGCTGCCCGAGTGTCTGATGGACCCTAACGCCATGGCAGGAACCAGCCCAGGAACGCCTCGAGAGGATGACTAGCTGACAAGACCAGGGCTGCTCATCTCTCTATTAAGATTCATGGGACTGAACTGTAGGAGTCTCGTGGTAGAGGACACTTTAACTGGACAAACAGTGTTTTATGGGCCAGTCTAGACTGTCAGAGCGGACTGGATGCACTTCAGACTAGAACAGTCCCTGCCACGGACAAAGGGAGAGGGAATGGGGAGACGAAACAGCCAGTGACCCACCTCTTCCTCGTCCTTCCCTCCCACCGTCTAGATCCATTCAGAAAATATAACACTGGCCTAGGGTTCTTGAAATGCACAAGACAATGAATTAAATATTGAATTAAAATGGCCAAATACATTATATTTATATTGCAGAGGCAGTGAGATTGTGTCTCTAGGGTTTTGATGTGAATGTGTGTGTGCGTGTGCGCGTGCACGTGTGCGCGTGTGCGTGTGTGTGTGTACTGTACATTTGTAGTAATAGTAGCTGTCTGATATGATCTCAACATGATTCCCATTGGTATTTGTTCCCCATCTGACATCACATTAACGTATGTATAAATAGCATACTGCACATCAATCAGGCAAATGTGCTCACAGTATTGACGATACAGCCTACTGTTAGCATTATATATATATCAAGAGCATGCCGCTATGGAACCTTGGGCAATTAATATTTTATACATGACCCATTCTGAGCATGTAAGCCTATGTAAGTGCTCTTTAATGAGGTTTGTCAGGCACTAGTAGACGAGAAGGGTTGACTTAAGGAACTGGCGGCCATGTGCCTGTCAATCTCCGTCTACGTGTGATGTACAAGCATACTGCATCTGTCCTTGAGTTGATGCCTATTCTGTTCTGCTGTCATCAGCGTTGGCTGTCATTTGACTTTGATTTCTATTTCGTAACTGAAAAAGCAATGTCTCACGTGATGTTTTTTGCAACTACACATAAAGAACATGACAGATGTATAAAAATGGAGTGCAGTTAGATTTTATGGCCAGACGGTGTCGCCAATATCCCAGGTTATCATATGCAGCTTTAAACACATTGTTATTCTGAACAGCCACTTAACTCTTAACCTCCTGCTTTAACTGATGGAGAACACATACAGTTGATGCCTGCACTATATAGATTGTGACAGGACAGATTATATTTGTTGAAAGTTTTTTTTGTTCTTTTGCTGTGGCACATTTCAATATGCGGCACAGTACCTTTTTTCCCTGTTCCTAATTAAATGATCAACTTTTTTGCAGGTATTTGTTTTGCAGGTAGCATACGGGTGCTGCCAACTGGCATCGACCGTATGCTACATGTTTTAAGCCTCTCTAATTCCCTGGCTTTTGCTCATTTCTCCCTCGACCACCTCCTCTCTCCTCCCTCGCATGCTTAGTAATTAAACAAGAGTATCTGCGAGGGTTGGGGAGGAACAGATATACCCCAGGGATAGACAGTGAGAGAGGGTTCATCTGACCTCCAGCCTTCTACTATATGTATGGTATATATTTCTATACCATGCTTGGATTAATGACTAAAGCCTCGTTTATCTTGTTAGGAGCTCACTGGCTTCAATGGCACAAATATATCATCCATTTCAGATTGTCAGATCAAATGTCACAGCATCATTTAGCACAAAGACATTAAACCATTGCTGAGTCACAGCCTTGGACCATAGCATGACAATTATACTGTATAGCACATTTTGGTATCCAGGCTTTTCCTGTCCTGATTATATAATCAGCGCCCTTATTTCCTTGATGAAGACGCTGGGCTGAATCACAGTGCATTCTGGGACCTCTCTGTGTTTGACATGTGTGTTTGCCTTTCGAGGCTAGGCAGCAGGATCCAGCACATCCCAATATCCTGAGCCTGTGGAACACACCCAGGGACCCAAGAGTCAAGATTTCCCTGTTTGCTTGTGCAAAATGTAGATTTGAGTGACAACGAGCACAGGCCAACACCGCAAGTAAATAGACTACAAGAGTGTGTCAGCCAAATATTGAAATATCACCCAGACTCCAGTGTATAATTTTCCCTTCCAATAATGACCGAGAGAATTAGTGGCCAGTGGTGAGAGAGTTACAGTTAAGTCTCAATATAAATTGCTCTAATCAAAGAAAATAGAAACGTTTACATGAAGTCTGATCTATGGAATGGAAAATTCCATACAGGGCTGTTCATTAGCCTTCAGAAGAAGACGAGAAGTGGTGTGGGGGGGTTACTTTCACTGGCTGGCAAGAGGCACAAAAGGCACATTTCTGTTTTGGAGCCCAGACCAATCAGAAATGTAGTGCTTGGACGAGCCAGCTCACTCTGGTATGTCTGGTCCAGGCTGAGTCCAGGCTAAGGCTCTTTCAGTTTGCTCCCATGAATGCACAATTGCTATGCATCCAATTCATAGTGCTTTTTCAGCTGTGCCAAGTCCCACTGCTGCCAAAGCAAACACCACACGGCAATCTCACAAGACCACGAGTGAGATGACTAGATCAAGGGAACCGTAGAAGTAACACCGGTCCACACCCTTGTGTTCTAGATGGAGACGGGCAACGAGATGGCACAGGAATGAATGTCTCTATGCCAGTGGCCCAAGTTAGCTCATCTATCTTGGATGGAGGTTTTAGCTTTTTATCAGTGTGTTATAGGCATTGCAATATTATAGGCATTATCAAAGTCCTTATACTGTAGGCAAGTCTGACCACTCGGCAGCCATCTTGGTAACGATCCCGGGCGGTTATTTCGGTCCAACAAGACCAGGCCTCTATCTACTCTACTGTAAATTAATGAGAGCCATATAGAGCCATATAGATGCTGGGACATAAAAACTACATGTAGATTCACCACTCAAATGTTTGGTGACCATTGGGTTAATAGTTTAACGGTTCAGATGTTTGCCCATGGTTCACCCCTCCCCACAAAACAGGTAATTGTGGGGAGGGGTGGTATATGTGCATATATGTGCACTCTATGGGAGTCATACGGACTCTATGGAAGTCATACAGACTCCCGTAGAGTTCTTTAATTAAGTGTTCGATAATGTGTGTCTCTGTTGTCTGCATCACATCTTCTTGCATTGTTTGTTCCTCCTCCTCAGGCTCATTACTGTTTGTCCCTCCTGCACTCCCCCAACTAACCCCCCCCCACACACACACACACAAACACACACAGACACACCCACCAGACAATAACCCTCATCCACATCCCCACATGGACCTCCAGAGGGTGCCAGTGAAAGGTTGCCAGCAGGCATAAACTCCTAATTTGCCGAAATGATAGACTCTGAATAACATATAATGTGGTAGAATGTGCCTGGCATTGTCGAGAGGAATGTGACCTCAAAAATATACACAATATAATAATAATAATAATAATAATAATAATAATAAACATGATGATGATGAAAAAAGGATATTTGCTTCAGTTTACTACTGATGTAAAATAGATAAGATTGACTCATCTTTCGTGGTTATTTTTGTTGTCAGCTCAGCGCTGTGCAGAGCAGGTATGGGATCCGTCTGAAAGCTCCCCACATGCCGAGACATTCTCCCTGCCTTGACACCTATCCTCTCCACACCCCGTTTTCTAGAACAACACCTCCCCTCTGCCTTCGCTCCCCCTCCTGCCACCCCCACCCCCCACCAACCAGTCACGAGGAGGGTGGGGACCGTAACAGCGTCACAGGGGAGAGTACTGCACGTGCACACGCAGCACCGCGGTCAGGTTGAAGCTCGCGCTGCCAGGAACTCCCTCCCTGGAACGGGAAGCTCAGCCAAAGTCCTTATAGGCAAGTCTGGCCGCTCGGCAGCCATCTTGGCGATGCCTCGGGGCAGTTATTATTAACAAGAGCCTATGAATGCCAGAGCCATAACTGCACTTTCAATTGTCACCGGGACATAAAAACTGCATGTACTGTATAGAATCGCCAGTAAAATCTGAAAAAGGTTTGGTGACATTGGTCCCAAGATTGGCATAACAGGTTAACAGTCCATTATAAAGCTAATGATTGGCTCTTTGGGCGAAGGGGTGGGATATGTGACTCCAAATGCTCTCCCATAGAGTTCTATTTAGAATTCGTTAAGCAGTCTGTCTGCTCTGTAATGTCTCTGGCTCAGCGGAGCACACAGGTCTGAGACAGTGGACTCATCTGGTATTGCGGTGGCCAGGGGCTGCGGTACAGAACAGTGGGCGGACCTAATCCGGGATAGAAGGCCTAGCTGTACTGTAGCTGGCCACCACTGGCCAGATAGGCAGGAATGAAGGAAGGTGGTGGGCCACCAGGGTAATAAGGAGATGAGACGGTAGGGAGGGCTGGAGGGGGGAGAGTGGGGGTGTGGGGGAGGGTAGAGATATGCACAGGCGGCCAAGCTGAGGAGATGGCATTTGTACCACCCAATCTGTCAGTCTCACTACCTTGCCAGATAAGGGGGTGGGAGGGAGGGTGCTGCTCGCAAAGAAAATCACACTTTTTCTTTTTCGCTAAATACCAAGAGACAGCGGGCACACACACACGCACAAGCACGTGCACACATAAGGACGTGCACACGCATACACACACGCCACGTCATAGGACTTGGCGGGCTAGCAAGTGTTGCCATGCATTAGCCGTCTAATCATTTTACTTGTCTGCATTTCTTTTTTTCTTTGCTTTCTTTTTTTGTTTTTTTTGCAATTTTCCAGCAATTTCTTCTTCACCATGGCAGTTATTATTTTACAGTATCATTTAGTAATTATCCTTACACGGCCTTCTCCTGGACAGCCAACTTTCAAGTAAAGGTCACATTTGCATTATCTGATATGTGTGAAATTTAAATTTAGCGATGAATTTGGAGCAATGAATGATGGCTATGGGATTATAACTGGTGTCTGTCAACAATATCTTCCCGGAGCGTTTGTCCTAAACACGATGCTCTGCCTTCTGCACCGTAACGTTTTTAATAGCACAATATAGTGAATCCTAACTAAATTCCAAATAACTCAATTATGAAGACAGTGGTCAGCAGTTTTGACTCTCAGATAAAGGGGGATTGTGGGTTTGATCCCCTACATGCCCAACCTGCCTGTAAGCATGTATAAGCAAGATGTCCAACCCCTACCCTACACTTGTCACTGTACTCACTGTAAGATGCTTTGGAGTAAAGCATCCGCTAAATGACCCACTTGTAAACAGGCCAGAAAAAGCCTGGCCTCAGCTGACCATCCACCAGGTGAACTCTTGACCTTCTGCAAACAATGCCATGGCACGTTATCACCGCTCCACACATCTGCTCTGCAGAGATAATGCTTCACAGCACCACCGCCAACCTGCATCTCTCCCGTCCCATCGACGCTCCACATACTGTATGAAAGCTAGCGTGACTCCTCACACACACACACACACACACACACACACACATGCTGGTGTGCGCGCGTAGCCTAGCTTGTTGGCTTGTGAGCGATGCACACGCAGCACCGATACATTCAAAGAGACACTTCAACACTGATCAGATTTCCAAATCATTTCCCTGCGTTCTCCTCAGTCGACCGATTAGGGGATGTTTTGTGCAAACCTCAGCCCGGCTTTCAGAGCACTCGAGCGTAAGATGAAATGCAATATGCCTGCAGACATACAATATCTTCTCTGCCTCTCCGTTTCACTAATAAAAATGGGTGTCAATTAGTTGGATGGGAGTATGTACGGTTTCAGCTTGGTATTAAAATGGCTACCTCTGTGTTTTCAGACCATATATAGTACACATTTATAGGTTTTAGAGGTAAGCTCCTCCGCCATATATCTGATCAACACCGCAATATCCACAACACTAATTCTAGCAATAAATCCAAGAGTGTGTGTCCTGTACCACTAAAGACAAGATTGTTGCATTATATAGCATTAAAATTCATATTTGGATTTTATGGCATAGTCTGTATAGCGAAGGATGACGCAATCGATGATGCAACTGAGTGAATAAGAGCAAGCCCTGATTTTCTCATGCACGTTTCTGGTCAGATTACGCCTAAAATACAAAATAAGTGAAAAACGAATAGTGTTAACCAGATTACAACACAATGCAACCAGAGCTTACTGTACATTTGCTTTCATGCTAACACTGATTTGATTACTACATTTTTCCCTAACTAGAAAATTCTGACCAAAATATGCCAGTACATTGCAAAAGAGTGGACAGCTATCGGTGGGGCCGTAAAAGGTGTCCTGTTTGCCCCAGAGACATGAAGGACTGTATTTAAGGCCACTGAAGTCAGATGCTACACGCTGGCTGAGGACCGTGAGATGGACATCAGATGAAAGGCAAGCATGCAAGAGGCTGCACAGCGAGCACAGAGCTACATACTGTACAACAGCACAGTTACGTAACAGCGTGCATGGAGACACGTGTGCAATCACTCACGCACGTACATACATTGTATGTACTGTATAGCCTCACGTGTGCAACGACACACACACACACACACACACACACAAGGCCTCTTCTCCTCTGTGTGACCTTGACAGGCTACAATATAGCACTCCTTTGCCCCCCATCTTTCACCCTCCACATCTCTATCCCTACATCCATCCATCGTGCTCTCTGTCTCTCTTATAGACCCCCCGTCTGCCCCACCTCACTGTGACACACTTCCTTCCCGAGACAAAGTGGGGAAGGAAGGAAGGTGGGAAGGGAGGAGGGAAGGGAGGAAGGAATGGGGCTGTGGAGATGGCAGAGAGGAGGAGGGGAGAGCAGGAACACCTCCCCCTCTGCCTCTGCTAGACACTCATCAGTAGGTCACACTTGAACACGGGACAGAAATGTCTCCAGCTACATGCGTTGATGTGTAAATGCTGATTGGCTGAATGTACCCTCAAGGCTAGGCTGTAGCTGCTGGTGGATACAGCAACACAGTATAAAAAAAGTAACCCCCCCACCCCCCCACTATTTTAGTGGGATGGGTGGGTGGGTAGAAACAGGAGTGATATTGGGGTGAGAAAATGACGACGATGAATGTGTGACTAGGCTGGTTTCCCCCTTCCACCAGTGACAATGACTAATCCTCTCTTTGCAAGAATAAAACAGGTCAAGATCCCATGGTTTCATTGCAGGTGCTCCTACAAAAGCATCTAATTGCCTCCATCGCAGTACAACAGTCGCATCCTTGCTCTTCGTTCATGCTAGAGATTTTCCCACGCGGCTTATGCTACAACACCAATCTGTATAATGCATTGAACCAGTTAAACATTTGATTATCCATTGAAATAGTGAGACATGACACTTGAGTGAAGAGGTCATCTGTTTAATTTTAAACACGGGGCTGTTTCAGCATGCTCTACAATTAAGATAATCTGTTAGGAATATAGCTGATTAGCATGTAACTGCCGTTGAATCTAAATGTATTAAACTGTCTGTTCAGAAGTTTACTTACTGAACACTTACAGTGTGTTTCTTGAACTTGATATGAACTATAGGCTGTATATCTATGATCTTACTATATATCTCATACCAATAAAAGTATCAAGGCTTTGGCTGGAAAGCTGCTGCAATGAAATAACACTGAGTAGGCTATATTATGAAATATCATTAGCAAATTGGGATGTATGAATATATGCCAAGATTCTGTTAAAAGTATTACCACCTTAAGCCCCATCCAGATTTGAATTCAATTCATCTTGCTGAAACAGGCATGGATATGTGAGGACCATACCCATCCCCCTCGAAATAATTTCCCACCTCACATTAGTAAAACAGCCATGAAGTGAAGGGACATCGCCAATTTCTACAGGCGCCCAATAACAATGAGGTTAAGAATGCGCTATCTTCGGCCGACACTGCACTTCACACCACGTTAACTCTGCTCCAAAAGTCCATCTGTTTTACATTTCATTTCCTCTAGCAGAAACCTTTGAAACATTTCTAGCATAGCAAACATCATTAAAACCTTGCCCCACAAGTATTAAAGACTAAATTGTCTAAACTATTTGATCGGGCTAGTCTTCAACTGGGCGCTATTCTTTGGTATCCATTTGAAACGGGATACCAAGCATATCTGAGTGTGTAGCCTATGTGTACTTTGTGAGACTAAGTGCATAAATTGCATTTTGGGAATATATTATCCTCTCTATGCCAAGGTTTTGTCATCTAGATTTGTGGGCTGGCCTAGAGGGTTGGATCCACGCCTAAAGTCCAAGGCTAACATAAACCGTCAATATTGAACTTGACCCTCTTATCACATATCATCCTAAAGTGGCATTGGTTTTGACTGCAAAGCCCAGTTCAGGACTTCATATCATATATAAATATGTGGCAGTGTCTACCAAACAGTCTGTCTCTAGTTTAAATGCTAAATAGGTAGAGGAACAAAGTGTGGCCACAGCATGGTGCCATGCTGAAAATCATTCACTCAGGCGCCATAATGATTTTCTCATTATGTTAAAGTGATGACACATGTGAGCTGCACTGCCGTGCTGCACTCAAATGAAAGGGATTGCGCTGTGAAAGACACAAGAAAGGGAAATATCCTCAATTAGGCCTGAAGTGCCCACCTCAGCCCACCTCTTGATATGATATGACTACACAAAGACTTCCCACCCGCTCAGATGACGATGATAGGAGCATGCATAAAAATACATCAGGTCAAACATGGGTCTCCTCCCTGACTATCCTATCATCCCCCTCCACCTTCATCCCATTCACCTTCGTTGCAATCAATCAATAGAGGCATCGGTCGCTGTCCGACAAATCTGCCATTGCCAGTTCATCTAAACAGCCATCAATATGTGGAGCTGCAGAGCTCTTATTTACTAGCCCCCTGCTGTTTGCAAAGAAGCACTGTGCCTGAAACCAACTGTCTCAATGTGCATGATTGTGTAAAATCAGAAGCTTTCTAGGCCACTGATGTCATAAGTGGATAGCATTATTTTATACACAGGGAATGTGATTGTTTGTTTGTTTTTGTAAATATTTACTGTACAGGAAAGAATTATTATTCTAGTATTATTTTATCCAATGTGTCTTTCTGCTATGTAGACTAGTAAGTGAGCATGAGTGGGTTTCTAGTGATTATTATTTTCAGAATAGAATATTATATTCATTATAATAATTTAGGTAGTAGGCTATGTGTAAAACTGTTCTGCCCAAAAGAGCCTTTATTGGAAACAGAGCAAATTAAGGTTATAAATACAATCTCCTGAATGGTCTGCCTGAACCTAGCCTCGCAAGACCATCCTGATCTCGAGTCCGAGTAACAATTGATCTGACCAATCAAAGTCGTCCTGATAGCTACGGGCGTGGCTTAGGTTCCCACAGTTTGCCCCGACAGCGAAAACAACGATTGCGGGTTCTAAAAGGTTAACGTAGATGCAGCCTATAGGCTATTACAATTTATTAGAAGTCAACCAAGCCATTAGTGATACAAAAAGTGTCCCTCCTGCCATTATAAAGTAGGCCTGCAGTAGCCTAATTTGTTGGTATAAGCTATTGGATTTTAGAGTGAAAAAAAAAAAGAAACTTCCAATTCATTCATTGTAATTTAAGCACAATGCTGACAGTGAAAGAAAGCAAAAAACAAACTTATTTACGGTACATTGTCTATTGTAGTTTATACATTTGGCGACACTAAACGATTCGATTGACTGAAGAAGGATTGCCGAGCTCCCACATGATCACCATTGTTTGTAGTTTAATCGTCCGGGGACATAATCGATATACCCTCATATAGCCTACACCTGTCTGTCTCTCAATCCACCTTGAGACGCGTTGCGAATGTAAAGGCCACAGAACAGCGCAGCGAGGAAAAGAGCACATCAAACAGCTGTCAATCAACGTGAACTGTATAGCTACAGGTGTAAACTGTTTAGTCGGTGGGATCCAGCAATTCAATCAGTCCATCTTGCCTATGCTACAAGGCTACTTCAAGGAGCAGAATATAAAATCACATTCTCTTATGTTGCTATGGCCTAACGCTTTCCGGGAAAATCATTTCAGACTAGCGTTTGGGGTGTGGGTATTATTGTAGCCTACCAGGCATGCAGCAAATGTTTGCACACATCTACTACAACGGACTACTATCATGTTATTGGTGTGTGTGAGATCACATTATCTCACATCAAAGGGAAACGGACAAAAATTGCCCCTCCCACTCGCCTCCCTTATCCTAATTTTTCGTCCTCGGTAGCAGCAGGTGTTATTCTCCTATAACTGGTGATTTAAGTGGTTATTACTATTACCTCCTGACCCCAACGCGATTCACGCTCTTATGAATACAGCAAGATACTCTAGTCGGTAGGTACCACGACACAAACACACACACACACACACACACACACAGGATACATATTACGCCTCTAACACGTGGGAAAGATTAGGCTACTCAAATATGCCTCTTTCTTTCGCCCCCTGTACTGCGCTCACTGTGGCGTTCCGCTTCACGTAGTCTGCAATCTCTCCTCATGACAGATTACCATTCGACATATTTTGTTTAGTATCACAACCTGGGCAGCAACATATCGCCACCACAGGCTTTGACCTTGTGTTATGTTGCCCTTTAGTGATTAATCCCATTCAAAACGGCAGGAAACATAGCCTAACTAAACAAAGCAATGCAATGCAAACCTTTAAAAAAACAACTATATAAAGTGCCTCTCTGTGACATTCGTAAAAGAGCGCCGACGGGGCAGTAGTAAAAACGCAAAATATGACTCCTGTAGCATCATTAATGACACTGATATTACATAATGACAACCTATACACTTTCATTGTCGTTATTGACCGCGCGTTCAGATACGTTACCAGGGATTGCATCATTGTACATGACTTCTAGCCTATATTTATACACAGAAACAATAGGTACAAAAAAGGAACACCTTGCAACTGTCAGGATGCTCTTCGCAAAGAGTGGACATTCTTGACAGCCTCTTACCTTTGCTATTGTCCTCCCTGTTCAAATACATGGCTATTCACTCCGAGGCAATATGACGGCGTTGTCTCAATTATTTGTTATTATTCCTTCTGCTTGTCGTGAACTCCGCCGCTGTCTTCAGTAGTAGTAGCTGTTTATTGTCTTGTTGCTCCGCGAGAGTGCGCGCGCGTGCTTCAGCAGCCGATCCTCTCCTCCTAGAGGGTAGGTATACCAACCCAGCCTCTCTCTCTCAGCCTCTCTCTCTCTCTCTCTCTCTCTCTCTCTCTCTCTCTCTCTCTCTGCACTGTCATCTCTTATACTTTCGTTTATTTTGGTGTTCTTCGCTCGCTTTCGATGCACTGCTTACTTCTTCATCCGTACTTTGGTAGTTTTCTCCACATCACATAATGTTATTGTTCCTCTGAGAGGATACTGGTTCATCACCTTGAATATATCCATCTTTTAACCTATGATAGATATATATTTTATATTGACAATAATCTTTGATGCAGCATTATATTGTGTATGGTTTGAAACTGGTAGTGGACACTGAGCAGTAAGTGTTTTGCGTTCCTCTCTGCTTCTCCCCTACAGCTCACACTGGCACATGATGTTGCCCACCCCTCTCTACAGCCGCCCACACTTCCGTGGACAGCTGTGTTTCATCAACATCAGCAGTGAGCTGGGGCAGGAAAATAACACTATTGAGTGTTCCTTCAAGGAGCTGAAATGCTGAACCAGTGAATGCCCGACACAATTACAATACATCGCTCACTGCACTACTTTATA
Organism: Aphredoderus sayanus; assembly: GCA_027564795.1. NCBI lineage: Eukaryota > Metazoa > Chordata > Actinopteri > Percopsiformes > Aphredoderidae > Aphredoderus > Aphredoderus sayanus. The sequence goes on along the minus strand of JAODUG010000021.1, from coordinate 1,518,521 downwards.
TGGCATATTTATCACTCTTCACTGCATGTTTGTTTTACTTATGCTTTTTAAATGCTGTCAAATCCCTAATTAGTAGAGAGAGAGGCTGCTTAATGCACCTCTCCACTCCTCAACTCCTGAACTGTGACACACACACACACACACACACACACACACACACATAGACACAGACAACAAGACAACCTCAGAAAGCCTTGAAGCGTCATACACACACACACACACACACACACACACACACACACACACACACACACACACACACACACACACACACACACA
>JAODUG010000021.1:1480978-1516012 GCA_027564795.1 Aphredoderus sayanus | reverse complement strand
TAGATGGCGCACCAGAGATGGCGACATAGAACTGTTGTTGGTTTTACGGAGGAGAAGAAGATTGGCGAGATTGCACATGCGTGTTCTCATGAGTCTTCTTTGAAAATGTGTTGAAATGTATTAATCTTTAGCAAAATAGCCACTAACGTTTGATACCAAGTTATATTAATTGAGAACGGTCATGGGTGAGTTTATTATTACAGAACTATAAATTTTAGCTTCAGCTAATTTTATGACTGTTATAGCTAATAGCAATGTTAGCACAGTACAGTAATGGTAAAATAACGTTACTAGTAGCTATAGTGAGAACTATCACGCTTTGAATATGTTCACATTAATATTATGAATGTAATCCAATGCAATGCAAGATGCAAAAAAAAAAATGCTGACACGATGATCAAATTACTTATTCGTCTGTCTCTACCAGATCACAATGTTGATGGTGTAGAGGAAGTGGAAGACGCGAGAACCATGTCTCCAGATAGCCTTTCTCCTGTAATGGACCGTAATCCATCACCACCCCCAGACACGGCTGATGGGGTAGTAGACGAAGAGGCTGACGCCATTGGAGAAACTGTATACAGCAAGCACTGGCTCTTCAGTACTTTGACCCACCTCATTGAGGTACTTTGGCAGGGTATTGCTATCTTATTTATGGTGAATGTTAAACCAGAGTATAATGGTACAAACACAAGAGACATTCACATCACAGTAATGCTCTCAATAATGCACACAATTCGACTTAACTGTGACTTGTACTAACCTGTGTATATGTATCTATGACATCAATGCATTCACTTTTTCTCTGACTTGCATATTATTATCTCTACTGAGCCATTCTCATCATGTGGTGTGATTAGACAGTTATTATACTTAAGTTAAAGCAATTATGTTGTTGATTTAGATGGTCACCAATCAAGAAGAGCAGGATGTTGGTCCTCAAGCACAGCTTACTGATGATGAGGAGGAAGATCTGTGTAGAGTCTGGGATATGGCCATGGATAAGGTGCGGCTGATACATCATTGACTTTTTTGTATTTATTGACATTGACTTTTCTTAAGGGCGCAGAACTGAGGAGAACTGTGTAGAATAAATGCTCTTGGTTTCTTAAAAAGTAAATGTTTTTGATGTGATTATAGGATGTAGCTGGTTTCCTTGAGGAGTTTAAAGCTGCAGATATCCTCCTCGGCGTTATAGCTAAATCTCAATGTCCTCGACTCACAGTGAGTATGTTGCTTTCAGTAAAACTTCTGTGTCCCCATCCATCTACATTTCCTTTAGCACAGTCTTAAAAGGTTAAGCCACCATTCAGATATTAGATATTAATGTCTGTTCTCTTACTATGCACACTTACTATGAATCTCATACTTTTTCCAATACACTAGGAAATTTGTGTTGGAATCCTAGGGAATATTGCTTGTTTTTCTGACACGTGTCTGTCTCTGAGCCAAAATGAAGACTTAGGGTAGGTAAGAGTCATGGTAATATAATTGTTGATGGACCGTGTCTGCTACAGGGATTTTGTTTAACACAATTTCTTTTTTGCCCACAGGGCTGTGCTGTTGCTTCTGCTTGGAGACACTGATCCTCCTACCCTTCTGGAGACAAGCAGGTAGTGCAGTTGTTCTCAAACTGGTCAGGACACCCCAGTCATGTTGCAAGATACTTTGAGTGGGGTTGGGAAATAATTAATATTTATCTAAAGTAATCATACAAAATAAATTTTTATTTTGCCAGGTTAGTGTCATTGAGATTAATAATCAATGTTAAATAAGAGAGCTGGGCAAACAGGTAGCATACAGACAGATTTTTCATAATAATATAAAACTAAACATTTCAAATAGTTTTCTAAAATAATATACCTTAAAAAAATATATATATATTTTGAGCAGCAACATAAAGTAGTGTGTTTTGATCCCTTGTACAACTAGGGGTCAAATCACTGACATCCCTAAGCTTCAGGAACCATATGTACCAAAGATTTAGAGAGATTTATTAACAGACATTGAATATAGTATTTATGATTATGTTTTCAATAATCACCTGTAATAACAAATTGTTGTGTTTTCATGATCTTAGAATGAGCTCTTCATACTGTATCTACATTGGTAGTGCACTCTTGCATGGAAAGCTTGCAATGTTGCCTCGCAATGTTCTACTGTAGTCCAGAACGGACAAGAAGATCTCTGACTCATCACAGCGGCAATCTTGTTTTTTTTTGTTTAAGCGGAAGATTAAATCCAGCCCAACACAGCTAACGTTTCTAAAAAACTCTCCTGCATGTTGTGGTGTTCATAGGTGTATTTTGCAAGTGAAAATTGCATATAGTTGCATTGAAGGCGGAGCTCGGATTACAAGACACAGACACAAGAGTGCAATTTAATTATCTGATCAGGACATAAATCCTCATCTATATCTTTACATTGAAAATAAACATTTTATTTCAGTTAGAACTTGGGTAATTAGGCTAACTAATATTTCTCACCGGGTTGTCCATGTTTCCAGCAAACATTGTAAGAACTCACAGGGCAAAGTAGGCTAAACCTTTCCATAATCACATAACAAAATTTGCAACGTTGAGTTGCGAATTTTGTATGAAAGGTGCTATATGAATAAAGTTTTATTGTTATTGTTGTTATTATTATTATTATTATTATTATTATTATTATACCAGCTAGTGTGTTTTGCAGAGTAATATAATTTTATGACCTTCACTTATGTTCCACCACATGTAGTTTATCCCTGCTTTTGTGCAGAACCAGCGAAGTGCCGTAATCTTTGTTGATAAATATAGGTGTTTGTGTGGCATGTCTGCATATTTACAACATAAAACAAGTGACAATGTGTCAAATTTGCGGAGAAGTTGCCTTGATAGGACAAAATTGATTGAATCGCAACATCGTGGAAATCAGGAGGGACTGAACAATCTTACTCCACCTTTTTAGAGAGAGGTATTCATTTTATAGGTTTATCATAAACCTCACCCTTACAGTATATCCTACATACTGGATCTTAAAATGTATCCATTTTCAAAGCTGTTTATAAACATGGTGAACAATATATTGAATGCTGTTATGCTATTAAATTAGGTGGTTTGTTGTGCAGATCAGTGGCATCCATCATCTTTCATACTGTACTAATGTTCTCACTGTCACACAGGTTACTGCTTACCTGTGTGTCTCAGAAAGACGTGTGTCCTCTGTGGCTTCAGCGACTACGACAGCAGGCTTCTGTGTGCTCCAACCTGTGCTTCATCATGTGCAGTTCTACTAACAGTACTTTTTGTTTTTATACCATATCATAGTAATATTGCACTCTATACACTGTTGCCGTGTGTTCTGTTTGCCTGTTGTGTTTATATATAATTACGAATAATAATTCTCACACTATTTAACTTTTTTTAAATGGCTGATCTATAGAAATATGTATGTTCTCTGCAGTGGACCTACTCTTGAAGGTCGGGGAACTTGTTGACAAGTTATTTGACCTGGATGAGGATCTGATGAAGAGTTGGATTACAACTCAGCCAAGTGAGGTGGACAAGGGTGAGAGCAATCAGGATGTGACCTCATCCCTTCTTGAAGCCGCAAAGCAGCTGAGGTAAGGGTGTGTTTGCAACATCCCTCAGTTTTAGACCGGTGCTCTATGTTTTAGTGGATAATTGTGTCATTGCTTTGGCAAGTACGGTTCTCTTCTGAGCATCTTGTTAGGTTTTTAGGCTACAAAGCGAACGTCAAAATTGGCCAATCCGGGAGTGGTGTGGTTGTATTCTTGAAGTATTTGGAAATTCCAATGTTTTCCTGAAATGAATTTTTGTGTGAACGTAGGGGAGAGGGGTATAGATTTTATGTTGTGCTGACTCATCAGTTTTGGTTAGTCAGCAAAGGTCTCACACATATTGTACAGTAAATTGCTTCTACTTAAAGGTCAGAAAGACCTGATGGCCTTGAAGTGTACCTGCATGCCCTCCAACTTCTCACTACGGTTGACGAGGGAATTCAGGCTTTGGGTAAGACCCAACCTTGAAATGATAATATAAGATTGATATTTTCAAAAAAACAAACAAGATCAGCTGGGACATAAAGAAACACATTTGTTCATCAAGTCTCTCCAGGCGGACCCGGTAAGGCAGTACGGGATTTTCTTGGTGAGGTTGTCTGTGAAGACCTCTGCCAACCAGACGATCCCCCACTTATCTTGCAAGAGCAGAAGATCCTTTTGGTCAATGCATTGGCGGTGATGTCAGCTCTCTACAGATGTCAAAATCAGTCAGACAGAACTGAAATTGGTACAAGCTCAGTATTTCCCTAAAAAAGTAGCTTTATGGTTTTCCATGATTGTTTTTATAGGTAAATCCATAGAATTATGGATGGATGGGTGAATAGCATCTATCCAGAGACCTATTATTTCATGCACATGGTCTATTAATTTGTAGTGCAGCTTTTTCTGTATTTTATCATTATTTCTTAATATACAGTACATATGTAATATGTCAAGATTTACATCCACGTCATTGGCCTACCTTTAGACCTGCCTCTTATTGGGACAATGTTGCGGATCCTTCGGTTCCACACGGAGTATCAGGAGAACAAGACTGCAGATGGGACCAGCTATGGGAAAAACAATGAACAACTCCAGGCCCTGGTAGAGACAACAGCTGAGTTTCTAGCTGACATCTTTATTCATATCCCCAAGGTAAGAGATAGAACATGCTTACTTACTAACACATTTATCAGAATAATTTCTTTAAGGGAATTTGTGGCCACTTTTGACCTACAGTAGATCTAATTTTCCCATTTCTCTGTGGCGATCATTTGTGACCAAAACCTAATCAACAATAATTTTGAGTTGGAGTCTTTCTTGCCAATATGAAGATTTTAACGATAACCACATTGGTTTGGTTTATTTGCATAATTTACACACATCATTTGGGAAAGTTGAGGTGCAGTTCAGAACTGTTTGTAATTCCCCAGATGATTTATTCCAGCAAAACATTACGTAAAAGCTGTATATTTATGTACAATATGTCTTGGCCGGTCTACGCAGGATGCAGTGGAAAAGTTGGTGAAGAATGATTACCTGACAGAGAATAATTGTCTCTCAGCAGTGGACAGTTTACTTCCACAGTTCCTGCCATCAGTAAGTGTTCTGAGATTCACGGAGGTGGTGTGAGTCCAAAATGGGTCACCAATGTGACACTTATGTCACTAAAGTCTACAGTTGAGCCTTCATACACACTAGTTAACGGATCTGTCAGTTGAGATCATGGAAGTGTGTGTGTGTGTGCCCATTTTCGTTACAATGAAACGCAAGCAGAAACTAGAAGAATGTGTGTTTGTTTTTGAACGTGTGTTTAGGCTAACCTTGGCATATCCCAAGCTGACAGGGTTTTATAAAGCCCATCAAATTAGAAGCTATGACGGAGTACTCGTATTTTTGTGCTGTGATCTCCTGTGGAAAGTATATGGTTGTTCTCCACTCTTCTTTCCACCTGTGTAGTTGCAACACCTGGAGTCTGTGCTGTCAGAGACTGAGCCTCGGTTGGCAGCCATTGTGAGGAAAAGGCTTCCTGTTTGAAGGAAGGGTCCTTTCCTGTCATTCGTCCAGACTGCTCAGTACAACTATTGTGAAGATTATTTCACACAGCATGTTTGAATTTCCATCACAATCACTCTGTAGACAGGCAGTTGGCACACTATCACAAATGGTCCATTTTATGAATGATTTTAGAACGGTTATTCTTGCCATCATATAATTAGTTGTGTTGACAGTACCGTTTTATAACTCTTTATTTTATTATTAAAAGTTGTTGTTTTTAAGCTTTTCTGGTCATGAAAATGAATTCATATATGGCATGACAACACAATCTCACAAAATATTAACACTTTAGAGGAATCACATTCATAAATATTTGACATTTATTACTCCTATAAAATAATTGGTTTAAAAATGTGCTCATACTGTATATCTTATAGATATATTATAGAACATTATTGAAAAGACAGTGCATATGTGCCTATATTTATGAAAGCCTTACCTTAATTTAAGATCAAATTAATAATGTATTGAGTCATCGTTTCCAAGCATATGCGTAATGGACAAGCTGATGACAACATCAAGTGTTTACCAGAGGGTGACAGTCACTCGGTAAGGAAATTAAAATGAGATGAAAGGCGCGAGGCTGGCAACAATGTACTCATTTGGTTTCCAAATGCAGCGTTTCACCCACTCACGATAGGAGAGCTGTACAACCTGCGTATTTCCAGCCAGCTAACGAAAGCTGTGTGAATATAGCAGCTTTTTAATTAAAGGCTGAATTCATATGTAGAACACTCTTTCTAATGGAAATCCAGAATTCAGGAGAGTCTGTGAGGGAAGGAGGTCACTATATGGCCAAAAGTGTTCGTCCTGCCATCCCCTAGAAGGATGTGGATATAGGATGAATGCATGAGTAGTACAAAGATGGTCATTGTCAATAATTATTGCTTTCACCTGTTCATATAGTTTTACCGCTCTTGTGATGTCAATGAAATCACTCATGGCCTTATTGCTTGTGGCCTGTGACTTACACTGTAAGCGGTGATACATCCCGAGGGCCTGCTCCTAACCTCAACATGTCACTGAGATCTGACTGAAGCTTGGATGTTTTTAGTTGCCTTGTCAGTTCCATTGCCTAACTGCCAGTTACAGGTCCTGATATGATCTGACTCGATGCTAAAAGTGTAGTGGACCCTGCCCTGTGTAGACCTGGTTGCTTTCCACAGATTAAAGGCTGGCTGATGCTGATGCCGGATGTCAGATACTTCCTCCTCTGTTGACCTCTGCCCATATGCCTTGCTGTTATTAAATTACATTTTACTTTGCAGTGAAATGCATTTTTCTCTCTTCTTTTTTTTTTCTCAACAATACATCATGTAATTACCATACAATGGTGGTTACCATTTAAATGTTAAGCATACTGTCATTTTGTTATGCTTTGTAATTTAATGTGATTTCTGCATTGACAAGATAAGTGAATTATTGATCTTTAATACTGACAAATGTGTTTAATAACTAATGTAAATATCTAATTTCACAACATGTCTCCTAGTGATATTGCAGCTTATGTGTTTATGATGTGCACAATGTGAGCGTTTTTCTGAAGCAAACTGGAAAATCCTGATGTCGCCGGTGGTCTGTAACTGGGCAAGTCCCCATAATGGAAAAAGAAAAGAATGTGTGATGTGAAGCCTGTCACGTTCGCTCTCCTTTGATTACCCTGCCCAGCCTATTCACGTCCAGCTGGGCAGGGCTTGTTAAGATGCCTTGTGGTGCTGTGTGCAATCAAAGCCCCTTCACCTCATTTCCTGTGTTCGTGGCTTTCTATCTCACGTCAACAGGATTACAATGAAACTTTTCCCTCGCTCTATCCTCACCATCAAAGACATCGATGTTTTCTGTGTGCCAAATCTGTACTGGTGATGTTTATGCTTTCTTTTGTCTATGCAGCCTGACCTTGACCTTTACATTGACTTCAGTCAGTCCTTATGTCTGGTTCAATCTTTTAAACTTGGACTATAATGTATTATTTTATTACCATCAACACTGCCACTTGCTTATCACTTTAAATAGTATTTGATTTATTATTATTTTAAAGGTGACAGGTGTTCTGTGCTGTCTTTGTGTACACTGTGAGGCCTGTCAACAAGTGACACATGCCATTGTTTGCTCTGCAATGAAAGAATTTTTGCTAATTATAGGGACATATGAATTACTTCAGGAAGTTGAAGTAAGCAGTAAACCATTCACTGCTATGATTAGGTGGGATATTTTACATTATTATAGAATATCGGCAATCAGCTGATGCTCACAAGCAACTGAAAGTCTTATTAAAAAGTATAGGCCTATTGAACACAAAAAATTGCCTAAATCGAGACTTAAGAACCAAATTGAAGTGCGAACCTAACCCTTATCCTCCCTATACTAAAATTGTTGGTTTGGCAAGCTTTGATGGGACATTACAGTAGACCAACATCCATGCTAGTCCTACTGAATGGTACACAAACATACATTTCTCTTTAAAACATTTATTTATTTATATATACATGTATTTATTTATTTTACATAGGTATTATAACTTTATTGCCTAATTCACTCAAACTAATGATGTACTGGTGGGCTATTTGGAATAGGTAAGATTAGCCTGGGGGATGTCAGGCAGCTCAGACAGTACATCACTTTGATTAAAGTGAACAGAACTGGAACAGACCGCCCATAGTGTAGCCCTATATTTGGTGTGGACATATGTTGTTGTCAATAACACAATTTCTGTTATCTTGGGAAGGTAGCATCTCCTGAAGATCTTGAGCACTGTTAGAAATTATTTTCCCTGGCATAGAATTCGATTAATGTAATCAAATGTTTTCAAGGACACTATCTAATGTGATGATGAATGACATTTGGGCATTAGTGGAATTAGGTGTGACCGCCCGTAGAGCCAGAGCTGCCGTTGGCTTTGTTGGCAGTGGGCTATGTAATGAGATGGGTCAGTGGAATGAATGCTTTCTACATGTCAAATGAGGGCACAAGAGCCTCAACAAAAGGAAAGCAGAAGCCTGTAGCTCACCTCGGTAAACAATGCTAATCAACATCTAATCCAATTGTGCTCACGTGCGTGCATATGCAGACTCAGCTAGCAGTGAAAGGGAATTAAATACAGTCCATACAGAACAGTAATGGATGGTTTTGGATGTGGCATTTTATAGCATTTTCCATAAACTATAGGCCAATGGTCAGCATTTTAGGGCAAGTTACTGTTCACGGCAATACCTGTGTTGTGGTTATTTCCGTGTTTAAATAATCTTATAAATTAGTCAACCCCATAGGCCTACCTAATAGAAATCATGTTTAAGGTAAAACATTTGGATCTCACCAAACTATTCAGTGGCTAAGCATTTAGCCACAACTTTACCAATAGCCTTTGAATGGAAGAACATGAACTCTGCCATGACAATACTTCACAATCCGGGCAGCAGTTACATGTTTGTATGCATATGTTTTAGTATGTGTCAGAGGATACGAATCAGACACTCAGATTTCTACAAAACTATTATCAATAAGTGAATTGCATGCAGCATGAATCCCATCTTGCACCTGGCTCTGTGACGCTAATGCACATGGAGATCTGGTCTTGCACCATTCCAGGGATGAGAAGATCAAAGCCTTAGTAACAGGAGCATTAAAGCTGGATCTGTTAGTTCTGATGAGCAAGGGGGCTTTGTAGCTATACTGTACAGTTTGGGCTGTACAGTCACTTTATTCTTTAACCTTGTCCATATTGTTCTCACAAACATGAACTTATATTTGTGTTTCAACATAGTGAATGTAAGCATAGCCTGTTTAGGGTGGATATGGTTAAAATAATGCGGTCATATTTCCAAAATGGTTTTCCTGCCTACGTCTATAACTATAGTATCTATAGTAAAATATCTGACAGTGTAGAGATGTTTTCCACCCTCTGAGAATAAGAAGTGCCCATCACTGCCTTCTCAGTTGTGTAAAACGTGTCCATGTTACAAATTCAAAGGAAAGAAACATGTGCATCAGCCACGTGTATCATTGTCTTATGGGTCCTGTGAATTTACGACAATAGAAGAATCTGTAACACTTTAAAATATGGCCCACACATTATGGGGTACAGGGTAAGTAAGGTGTGACACAAAATGTGTGTGATTCTGGAAATATTTGTTATTACTCTGTATTCTACACTTAATATACCTAACATATTATAAGTTAATATAAGTGGTTATTTAGTATAGTATCATACCTGTAAGTAATATTAAGTATTGAATAATAACATTTATAAGTACAATGACTTAGAAATGTATGTTCCTGTTTGTAAATTACCTGAAAAAAACACTTACAGTAGTAGTCCTATACAGCAGTATCATACCTGTAAGTAATATTAGGTTGGCCTAACCTATAACTACATTTAGAAGTATAATGATTTTGAAATCATATGTATATTTTTTATTGTAATAACCAATCATTTCTATAATCATACCCTTTACTTATACTTATTTTTTGTTACACTTTACTTACCCGGTACATACCCATAAAGTGGGCTGTAATTTAAGGTGTTACTGACTACTCTAATATGTCATTTTCCTTGTTACTTGATTAACAGTGTGGATGCTGGAATGACAATTCTGATGCCATCAGGTTAGATATTTGTGTGTGCCAGTGAGGCATATGAGTACCTTTGAGTTCAACATATTTTATACAAAAATAGTTAAGATAAATATAGATATATATTTAGGTATAAGATAAGAATATACACGTATTACATGTATGGACATAATATTCACAAGATGGTTTGGTGTGGTTAAGAGAGGAGGATAAGGGATGAATATAGTAGATGAGATATAGACAGGGTGGGGAGAATAAGAGGGGAGAAAGTAGGAAAGGAGTGGAGAAGAAGCGTACACAGAATAATGAATTCACCTGTCTGACTATCAGTAGGGTGTCTCCAGAGAGGCTGAGTTCAAGATAAGGAGAGCACCGGCTTCAAATGTTCAAAACCATAAATATGTAGGCTACACAATGTGTTTGATTATTACTTTATTTATATATACAGTATAAATGGATATTTTTCTCAAAACTGTAAATGCAAAAACACAAACAAAATGCAGGACACCAAACTACACACCTCAACACACAACATTCAATGTGTATCATTCTCCAAATTAACTTTTCAATCAAAATATCTGTGAAGCTAAACAATGATGACAGAATATGATGCAGTGTTACACTTATTGTAGAGTTTTACGATAATGTATAATATTAATTTATTTGTAGTGTATTTTCTAGGTGCATTGTTGTCTTATACATATGTGTTCACTTTTCTTAAAGCTTGGAGCATAGGTTTTTTCTCAGTATAGTCAAAACTAGAAATCCTAATAATAACCATCACTAGCATACTGGCAAGCATATACCCAATTACGTAGGCGATGCTCTTTTTTCAATTTGCTGTTGGGAGGTGAGATTAGGCCTATACTGCCTCTCTAATTTAACCCCCACCCTCACTGTCTTCACTGAGGTTAAATACCAAAGCGCGACGCATTTCAAGCATCTTTACCTAGCTGATGTTTTTTTTAACATCCATAAGCAAATAAATAGACAAAACCAGAGCTCTAAAATGTATTCAAACAAAATCGAAGGACCACGCAGAGGGAGATCTTTTGACTCGATGAACATTGCCTTTGAGGATAAACTATTGAACAATGAGGTAGGAAATATCATTAAAGAAAATAAATAGGCTACACGAATTGAAGGAGGACGTTGTATTTTGTTTTATCTTGAAGACTTACAGCTGGTTTAACTTTTTATTTATTTATTATTTGATAATACCATGTTAGGCATAGGACAGGCTATGGTAGAGTATGGCTACAGCAAACTGTTGTCATCGGCGGTTGATTATCAAAGCGCAAAAACCCATGCAGAACCCATTTTCATTTTGAAAATTAAAAGCAATCTTTAAACCATCTCAAATACAACCAATAGCGAAAAAATCAAGCTCCTATTGAATTTTAGTGCTCACGGTAGATTTTGAATTGGCTTTATATAATTTCATGACATTAGTGGAAGATGGGATATTAGCAGATTAGAATTATATAGCTGTGGAACACGGTTGCCAAATGTGTAACAAAACAAGAAGAGAAATAGGATACATTGGGTAGTATTTTATTTTAATACTGTAGGCTAAACGTTCTAAACGTAGGCTAAGCTGTCTGCCAATCGTATTTAATAAAGAGGCCTAATAATACAAGTGAAAAAACATTTCAGGAGGTAATAAACAGAAGATGAAGATTAGCCAAAGTTATAATAAATATGGGTTCATTTGATTAAATACTGCCTTATGTCTAATGAGAGTTAATAATAGGATTGCAGTAAGGCGCTTCTTAGACAGGCGCGCGTTGATCTTCGTTAAATCTAGACGCTGAGTTGCGGCGAGCATCAAATTGACCCTTGCACCGGACTTGGGTCAGTCTCGATTCACTAATGCTCTCAAGGATTCTAATACGACGGCTCCACCGACAACAGGTTTTCTGTTCTATATACGTAATGCTTGAAGGGAAAAATATGGTAGGCTTATTATTAATGTGTCTTCGTAACTTATAACTGCTCTTATATGGTAGATTTTAATGTTTATTTAATATAACCTATTTTATCTAAATATATAGGCTATACGATATACTTTATATTATGACTCCACGATAGCCCTTATGTAGGCCCGCCTTGACACCTTGATAAGAACGATAGCAATTAGATTAGTTCTGTGCACCTTAAGAGTGTGTCACTTTCCAAGGTGCTGACGAGGGAAAGCAGGGGCATTGAGATAGGGAACTCGTGATCCACTAATCTCATATGCGTGCATGCTTCTGCTAGGCCTACTCTTTTATGAATAGTAACCGACAGAGTTTAGTGGGTAAAATGCCCTTACATCTGTTGAGAAGAATTGTGTTTTTACACAACGTTGTTCGTTGCTTATGTACAGCCTACTGTATGATTCTGATTATATGGGGTATAGGCTTTGTGTGGAGAGCTCCGTTGCCTCCTCATGACATAATGCTTTGAATGTTTTAAAGATTAAAATAAATTAACTCATAAGAACATGTTAACTGCTTTCAAACTTATACTTTCTATAACGTATTATAGACTTGATTGAGAATTGTTAAGAATGATTTCAAGAACTTTCAAACATTATTTAATATGTAATATTGTTTCTAGATAAATAGATCAACTTTCACCAAAATTGAAGAGAACACAGAAAAAAAGAACATACCTGGAAAAGGCAGAGCAGCCATTATCTTTTCTCTAAAGAATGAAGTTGGAGGACTTGTAAAAGCCCTAAAACTTTTCCAGGTGGGGTTTTATATACAGTACTGCTTCCACAGAACAGAGGCATAACTGATGAGCATTTTAAGTTCATTAAGAGTTTTTGTTGTAATGTCTTATGCCTATAAAAATGTTTAAATCACTAAGATACTGCTATATACAAATCTGTTTACATAATTCCATAACTCCCTGAATATTTTGAAAGTAATATATGTCACCTGAGAATAAGTGTTATATTGATGTAAGCTTTCTCATTTGTGGTTACAGGAAAACCACGTCAATCTTGTGCATATTGAATCCAGAAAATCCAAAAGACGCAACTCTGAATTTGAGATATTTGTGGACTGCGACAGCAACCATGAACAGCTCAATGAAATAATTGAGTTGCTTCAAAAGCATGTGAACATAGTCGACATGGAGCCACCAGATAACTCCTGTCTGGTGGAAGAAGGTTGGCAAGCAATATCTCAAATTCTTCAGATCCAAGCCTCACATATCAGGTGTTCATTAATAACAGTGCAATAATATGTATCTCTTCAGATTTGGACAATGTTCCCTGGTTCCCAAAGAAAATTGCCGACTTGGATATGTGTGCTAACCGTGTTCTGATGTACGGCTCAGACCTGGATGCAGATCATCCTGTAAGCAAAATACAGTCATTTAAAACAAACCAAGAATCACAATGGTCGCATTCTTATTTTAGGAGTTTTTATGTTGTTTTGTAATTGTAGGGTTTCAAAGACAATGTCTACCGGAAAAGAAGAAAATACTTTGCTGATCTTGCTATGAACTACAAACAGTAAGTGAGAAATGTAATCTTAATAATATATTGCATCTATAGGTGTTCTTTACAGAAATCAATACAATTCTGCCTTCTGTTTCCAGTGGGGATCCTATTCCTCGCATTGAGTTCACAGAGGAGGAGGTGAAGACTTGGGGTGTTGTATACAGAGAGCTTAACAACCTGTACCCCACACATGCTTGTCGGGAATACTTAAAGAACCTGCCTCTGTTGTCCAAGCACTGTGAATGTCGGGAAGACAACATTCCACAGTTGGAAGATGTATCACGTTTTCTAAAGGGTAAATGACACTTTCTCACTATATACAAAATGTAATTGTAATTAAAGATGCACTCCTCAATACATTCTGTCTGGAATTTCCCCTTAGGTTTGATACCAGCATTACAAAAGCTCTTATGCCCTTCATGCACATGCACCTGACCTCTCTACTCCTCTTATACCGTAGCATTCACAGCCTCACGCTGTTCTACTGCTCCCCTACAGACACATGCACATTTGGTCTCAGTTGCAATTCAAACAGCTGTGCAATATAAACCAGTTAGCTAATTTACTGTATGGTTGGTTTTCCTTCACTTTATTTCTCAGAACGCACTGGATTCACCATCAGGCCTGTGGCAGGTTACCTTTCCCCACGGGACTTCTTAGCTGGTCTGGCCTATCGTGTTTTCCACTGTACCCAGTATGTGCGCCACAGCTCTGATCCCTTATACACCCCAGAGCCGTAAGTGAGATCACACTCAACAGAACTTTAGAAAAAATAAAGCTTAAAAATGAAGGATTTGTCAGGTCCGTATAACCTACTGTCTGCCATATAGGGACACGTGTCATGAGCTCTTGGGTCATGTCCCGCTCTTGGCAGAGCCCAGCTTTGCCCAGTTTTCCCAGGAGATTGGCCTTGCATCACTTGGAGCCTCAGATGAGTCAGTCCAGAAGCTGGCCACAGTAAGTGATACGCCTGTCTGGGAAGCTATATTTGCACACATATAATGATTAAAATGAAATTATTTCAATGTGGGTGATGTTTAATTAATTGAATTCTGTCTTTCAGTGTTATTTCTTTACGGTGGAGTTTGGCCTATGCAAGCAAGAAGGGAAGCTTCGAGCATATGGGGCAGGATTGCTATCCTCCATCAGTGAACTTAAGGTAATGGTAGTTTTAAATGTCCTCACTCACCAGAATGGAACATTTTAATAGAGTAGGTGTTCTCATATTTATTTGTTAATCAAACATAAAATGGTTTGGGTTAGTATTTATCTTATCACAAAAAGTATATAGCTCTCAAACTAGTACACAGAATGCTAACATTTTTTGTTATCGTCAGCCTTTTTATTGATTATAATGCCTTCCTTTGATTATTGATAAAATGTTAATATAGATTTAGTGCTAATAGGTTTTTGTTTAATTTTATACTTAATGTTTGAAAGCATTTACATCATCAACAAAAATGATGTTTTATGACCCACAGCATGCTCTCTCTGGTAAGGCAAAGATAATACCATTTGAACCCAAAGTTACGTGCAAACAAGAATGCATCATCACCACATTTCAGGACGTCTACTTTGTGTCCGACAGTTTTGAGGAGGCCAAAGTCAAGATGAGGTGAGTTATAATGCATAATAAAGACAAGTGCCTAACCATTGGAATAACACTAATTTTACATGGCATTGTGACACGTTTAACATTTATTTAAATATTTCTGAATTTAGAGATTTTGCCAAGACCATCAAGCGCCCCTTCACCGTCCGATACAATCCTTACACCCAGAGTGTGGATGTGCTAAAAGACACCATGAGCATCAACAATGTTGTGGAAGAGCTTCAACATGAGCTTGACATTATTGGGGATGCACTAAGTCGTCTTAACAAGCAGCTGGGTGTCTGAATGTCACATGCAATCTCACCTGATCCATCTATAATTCCTTGAGCTCACCATGTTGTCACAAAATGCAGCTACTTTGGAGTTACATTTTACTCTAAAGTATTGTAAATTCTGCTCAGAAGAAGTGTAACCTCAACAAGTAATCGCTGTGACATTTTGCTTGCATTGTAGCTTGCTTTGCATCAGTACATTGCTTTAGTCAAACTGCTTTATTGTTTTGCCTATAATGGTTTGGTGATACCCTTTAAAATATTTAGCAATATGTATATAAAAACATTAAAAACAAAAAACACTTTATTATGTGACAATTACAGAGATGCTTTTGTGACAAATACACTAAAATGCTGTGTCTGTGTTCAAGCAGTACTAATCATCCAGTTAAATGTCTATGCTCTGAAGTGCTCTGTCATCTTGTTATATTCTATAGTAAATCATAAATGTCTTTGTTACCATTATCTTGCAAATTCTACAGTCAATTTAATTATCAACATTTATGTTATATGCACTGTACTGTACTGTACAATGCATCTGCTTTTTCCTGGTGTTTGTACGGTACATTGCTCCTTTTTGCCGTAAATTCTGTTGGTGTATATTGTTCTTTTATGAATGTGTTAATGATTGACTCGACCCTAATTGATACATGTATTCCAACATTTGCAGTGACATTTAAAAAAATACCTCCTTGATGTGTTATGTAATTGCAGTAGTAATTAAAAACACAAAATATTATTTTTCTACAGTTAAAAATTTACACTGAGTAGAATATGTATTATGAAATAAAATGTGCAATGTGTCTTAATTAAGGACATGTTTCAAAATGCCTTCGCCATGGCCATGCTTTGCCATTTGCCACAAGCTTGTGTGCTGCTTGATGTGCAAGTGCTCCACCTGCTGATGCTGTCAGTGTGTTGCAGTCGGGTTGCAGTGCCTTTCTCAGGCGAAGTATCTTGTTCAAAGATACAGACAGGCCCATGCCAGAGAACTAAACCCAAGCCATTTAAAATGGGAATCGAACACTGAGACTTGCATGATAATCACATTACCATGGTGTTACCACTATGGATGTAAATTACTACTCCATTGCTGCAATATTTGCACGTGGGCGGGGCTTCAGGAGTCTGCATACACTACACCATAAGGCCAATAGCCATATGGGTAAACTACTGTAGACGTCAAAAAACAGATCTAGGCCTATTATTAAATTGATAGAAAACCATTTGTATATAGTTTTATGATTTTAACATGCTGTACTGAGCAAGGGAGAGCATGATAGGAAATAGGAATACATAGGAAATACTTTTCAGGGACAGTCGAGGGAAGTTATGTAATATTTATTTAAATATATACTTCTTTACGACACAGTCGCAAATCGGTATGTCTACATTGACAGCCAGCTACCATGCACGCTTCAGTACTGCCAGTAGATCTCTGTTTTCACAGTTTATTTAGTTATATATATGTACTTAAAAATATATTTTGGTATATTTGTAGCTACTGTATGTAGATTAGAGCCCCAGCTGCCCTGTCGTAATAGCATTTTAAGCATTATGCACTCTTCCCAAAGGAAACGATCACTTCGGCAGTGTTTTTTGTATGCCTGGGTACGTTTAATACACTTACTAGCCTGATGTACAAGTCGTGATATGTTTGTTAAATAATATTTATGGCAGCTTATTGAACCCTAAAAAGGCTGTATTCACATTCTCAGTAATGTCACATTTCACTTATTTAGCATTGTTTTAGCCATTACTACAAAAACATTTGAAATTACAATTATATGATCATAATGTTATACTAGATGTCATTTATTCACATTTGATGTTTAGGGAGCCAACAGTTATGGGCAATTGGGGCTGGGACATGTAGAAGACTTGTCAAAGCCCAAGGTTTGCGATACCGCGCTTCCTGAAGAAGCAGTGCGTGTTATTGTTGGAGGCGGAGGGCATACTGTTGTTGTTACAGGTCTGTATTATTACTTAGGCTTAACTAGGAGGCATGGTAGTTGAGCAGAAATAGATTTAGTATATTTAATGAGAAATGAACTAGTCTCATTGCCATTGTATCACGTAATCGGTATTCAGGAATATGAATCATATAATTTGCATTGCGTTGGCAGCTAGTGGAGAGCTGATGGTGTGCGGACAGAATGACAAAGGGCAGTTAGGACTTGACCACACTGCCAACATCTCAACCCTTCTACCCTGTCGTGGTGTGAACCAGAGGGTTGCAAATGTTTCCTGTGGTTGGGATTTCACTCTTCTTCTAACTGGTGAGCGGTGAGCATTTATAATGGAGAAGACATTCATACTGTAAAATGCTCCCTTCCTCCCAAATCAATATTTAGTAGCCTATATGTGGTGCTACATTAACTGGATTGAACAACATAGGACTTGTTTCACTATGAAGTAAAAATAATTTTTACAAGGAGCACCTTCAGCTCATTGTTTTTGAATTTTTGGACATTGAACCTTATCTATTGATTAGCAAGCTACATTTAAGTGTACCTTAAGATATTGCAGCACTTTATTACAAAAGTCAGTTTTAAATTGCAGTGTAATACATCTATAAAATGGGTTGGTTATACTTTAAAGCTTACAAATATACATAGATATACAGAACCACATGCCTTGCCTCCTTAGACACTAAGCTTTAGCTTTGCCTTGTATTGAACAGGTTTTTCCTAAGTATCCAAAGAGCAACCTGCCGCTCTTAGCAATAGGAGTAGGAATGTATTATTTTCATATCTTTGTTTGTGCAGGTCAGACTAATTTCAAACACAGAAAAAACTGGTTTCATAACCTGCTTCACACAACATGTATGATTTTGAAGCACTTTGTTTGCTGAATGCAGTCTGGAAGTGGTCTAATAAATGACATGTTTAAATGTAAGACAACTTGTTGAAATGCCTTAATTAAACAATATTTCAGTTTGTGAGTTAATCGGGGGTATGTGTCTAAATATGGTTGTAATCATTGCACCTTCAAATGTATTGTCACTGAGAGAATGTGGTCAGGTCCTGGCTTGCGGATCCAATGTGTTTGGACAGCTGGGTGTGGTACAGCCAATGTCACACTCTACAGTGTTTCTTCCTGTTGAGGTATGTGCATGATATATTTTCTAATTGATGCAATTCAGTATGTTTACATCCTTTTCATTTCTCATATTTTCTAGTGTGTATATGTATTTATGTTTAACTTTATAGTTCCTTTTCCATTAACATTATTGGCAAATGCGAGCACAAGCATTTTACTGCCAACATCAAGTGCTACTTGCTTTTTTGAAATTAACAATATAAACTTCAAACCACTTCTTTCTACAAGTGTCAATGAAGTAACTGTCACAGTGGCTTCGGTCTATGTTCCCCCAGACGCTGAAGGACTCAGTGGTTTGTGTGGCAGCAGGACTCAGACACTCACTAGCTGTTACAGGTACATTCTGTATAAATACATTCTGTAGCATGACACATTCTTTTAGCAAAATATCTCACCACCTAATTCCTCTGTTCTCCCTTAAGACGCTGGCAGTGTGTACCAATGGGGTACAGGTCTCTCCAGTCAGGCTAGGAGGTCACTCCATCCACGTTCTGTTCCTAAACACCTCTGCTCAACATTGCCCTGTCTGGTGCCAGGTAAATTGAACTCCTATCAAACAAAGTAGCATTTTACCTATTATAGAGCTCTTTCATTGTGTCGCTGTTACTGTAATGATAAATGCTACCTAAAACTATGTCATCTTTCATAGGCCTGGATGGTGTGACAGCAGTAACAGTGGCTGCAGGCTCGGCTCACTGTGTGTGCCTCACAGGTTTGTACACGCTGGTCAGTGAGCATACAAACGTAATGCTCTGACCTGCTTGTTGACAGTGATAGTACTGCACTGCAGGTAAAGATGCACTCTGTATCGTTGCACAGATAGGGGGGATCTGTTTCTGTGGGGAAGCAATAAGCATGGCCAGCTGACATGTGTGGAGCCTTTTATGCCCTCTCCCACTCTGCTGAAACGTACACTGCTGGGCGGAGAGAGAGTCACCTGTGTGTGGAGCGGCTGGACGCACCTCGTGACCAAAACTGGTGGGGCGCCCTCCTGTAAAGTGATCTTACACTGCTATGCCATAACATTTATTAAGATCACAATAAGATGGAAAGCAAGGGAAAATAAGAACCTGGGTTTTCTGTTTCAGAGAGCGGGAGAGTGTTCACGTGGGGCCGAGGCAATTATGGACAGCTGGGCTGGCCAGGGCCAGTGTGTCACAGCCTGGGGCGGCCATTGGGTGGGTCGCTGGCAGAGGGTGGCAGCATGGGGACAAACCTCCCTGTGGAAGTGAAGCTCCTTCATGGAGCAATACAGGTGAGATACACACATTCCTGCAAACTGAATAATATGTCACACATACATTACTTTCTTATACTCAATTCTATTTCTTTTAATGTTTAGACACATAATTTGGAAGCCTGCTCGCATACTGTAACATAATTTCCCAGTAAATTGACTGTATTAATGATTTTTTCACAAAGCACAAAGACAAGGATTCCTTCATTCACATAGTACCTCTCAGCGTTGACGGCTGAAAGCTTCAGTGACACACCAGAAGGGGGAGCCAGACACTTAAACTGAGTCCACACTTTCACAGCTAATATGTAATGCATATATGCTACATCACTTATCCCCCTTCGATTGATTCAGAGGCAGAGGTCTCCTTTCCCGTCGAGGCAATTATAGTAAGCACCATGTGTGTGGTGCAGTTCACCTGCAGTCTAAATGTAAGCTAGTTAATAGGAAATGATTTCCATTAAAGTGGATGTCATGGACAGGCAAGAGCACTGGATCATTCTTGTATAATTTGTGTCCAGGCATTGTCACCCTGTGAACGTAAAGCTAAAGCCAAGATTGATTCACTGGGTGGACTATGAATCTCTCAGCCCATCCCACTGTGTTAACTCACAGTACATGCACATGCCTACAGTTATTACATTTAGGAAATCATAAAAGTTTTATGAGACCTGAAGTTTGCTGGTGTAATGTCATGGGTCATCACAGCTGTTTGCAATGTCAACATTATAGAAAGAGGAATGGGTTAGTCATAGAGAGAACTATTGTTAAGAAATTGAAAACATGTAGAACTTAATTTGGGAATTATTGCAGCTAACTTTGACCTCTAAAGCAGAGCAGGGTTGATTTGTAAAGTGCGTCCTGTATTAAAAAGTTTCATTCAAGCCTTCTACATTTATTTGTAGATTGCTTGCGGATCAGAACATAACCTTGCCATTTTAGGTAAGTAACTGTTACCTATATAAAAACAAAATAACAATATATCTTCTTAACCTTTCCTCTCCTGAATCTTGTTTATGCCTGTGTAATTCTTTAGCATTTTATGCATTTGCATTATGCATAAATAGATCTTTTACTGCTACTTTTAAGTGCAAGTAATTCAAAATGAAACAGTGTTTTTGCTCTTGTGTAGCCTACAGCAGATATGGCTTATTAACCCTCCCGCTGTCCTATGGGTCAAAATGACCCGGTGCACTCGCCAGTAGCGGGCCAACCACAACACGGACATATGACATTCTGCGGTTGGCTCCCTCTGCTGGTAGTCTGCTGAAATGCCTTAGGACAGCGGGAGGGTTAATAAGCAGACAAACTATTTCAGGTTATCTTTTTGTAAGGGAGTTGTCTGTCTAATCCTTTCTAGTATAATGTCTGTGTGAAATATTAATCCTCCTGGTGATGCTTCTGAGGATTTCTGAGGGCATCTTATTGCTCCGTGGCCTTTTCCTGAGGAAGTAATTACAGCAAGAGTAGATGGATATCGTTGACAGAGGCAATTACCCGAATAGGCCTATAAAAGAGCTGAATTAACCACATGCATTTTGTTTTTTCCAATGGAGTGTTTGGAAAACAACTGTGCTTCACATGAATATGAAACATAAAATGTTGTTTTTCCAGTTTAATAAAAACTATATATATATATATATATATATATATATATATATATAATCTATATCTTTGAGTAACATTTTCCTTATGGTTTCCATGGTCCACAACTAGCTGTCAAAAACACAAAACTATTCCATATAAACTTAAAGTGTGACCTATGTTGTTGTCAAATTCAGTATGTATACCAAATTGTTTTGAGTAGAATGAAGTTCTGGTAGTATTGACTACAAATAGCCTTCCACTTCCAAGGTCCTGACCTATATTGGCCATTTAATGACATCATGTTTTGTGTCATTGAAATGCGGGCAGTACTTGTATCATAATGGCCAGTGGTCTCTTGAGTATTCCTGCACAGAGGGCCTACTAAGTGTGCCTACTCAGCAGAAGTACCCTAGAGAGATTCTCATGTGTACCCGTGTGCCTTGCTCCTCTGCCATGCTCTTCTCTGGCATAGTGGCAGGGCCAGTGAACAAGCATAGCAGGACTTGAAGCAGGGACCTGAGTGCTGCTATTTCTGGTGCTGAACTAGGTCAGGTGGAAGGAACGGGGACCAGTGCACACCGCTTGTGGGAAGCAGTCTGATGCTACCCTCTCAACCCCTTGCCCATTTATACCTAGGGGAGCCCTTCACATGTATGCAAGACATTGTGAATGGACGGAGGCAGGAGATGGGCCATTAGGATCAGGATAATCAATTTAGAAAAGGTTATTTTTAATGTGGATGCTGTGATCTCATCCGATGCACGTGTACTAGGGAAAGGTCTTACATCAGATGTGCTGACAGTTTTATTGGAGGCATGATGCAAATCAACAAGCAACTGTAGAATGATGTCAAATGCAAAATGCCACATTATACTGTCGTTTTTATTTAAATTTGGCTTAGAGACTTAAAGCCGTCAGATTTATTGCACAACCATACGACAAGAAAATAGCCTTGGATAAGTGTTTTGATTTTCAGCCCTTTATCATCCTGAATATTGTGCAGTCACTTTGTTGCCATGGAAACAGTAGTGTGCTGCATTCTATGTAAGTGCGTCCATGAATTGAGCACAACACCTAAAGAAGGCTTTTCTTTTCTTCAGTGTAACAAAAGTATTATATTTGCTATATCCTGTCCATTGCCCCTATGCCAAGCAGAATGGACTGTTTTCATGCAGGTCCTAAACCTATAAAGGGTGTTGTGTTTGGCTGAATGTCAGAGTGACATAAGCTGCTGGCGTGACATCTTGGTATGATTAGGGTGAGAGCATATGTGTCTGTTGGCAACCCCAAACCTTTTGATACTGTTGATTTGAAAGAAATAAAGATGCAGCTAGTATACATCCAACTCAACTGTGCTATGGGAATACATTGAAGATGTTTTACCCATGAGAAAGCAAGCTCTCTTCTGTTGCCATGGCAATGGAACCTATTAGGTAACCGTGTTACCATGGCACGTGCCTCCTCAGTGATGCAAACCTGGCCACACCCACCAACAAGCTCACCAGCTGGAAAGAGCAGGAAAGCCATAATACTCATTGAGCGTAGATGCTGGGGATCCAAGAGGCTATGTTGTTTTGCGTTCTGGTGTCACAAACCTCTATTTATTTGGACTCATAGGTCTCATTTTGCAGAATTTAATACCACAAATAACCTCTCAGTTCCTCTCAGCCGCTCTGACCAATAAAATCTCTCCTTTGCAGGGGATTCACTCTTCTCCTGGGGTTGGAATGAGCACGGGATGTGTGGAAATGGTTTACAAACAAATGTCCTCCTACCACAGCTCATATTTGGTCTAAAGCCTTTACTGATTGGCTGTGGAGCCGGACATTCCTTGGCACTATGTGCTGCGGAAACTGGTTTAACAGGACCTTAAAGCAGAGGGCATACTGTACATATGGATGGTCTGATTTGGAATGAACTGAAAACACCCATTTGCCTTACCAGTTCACTCTGTGCAACAGAAACAAGAATAATCCAGTGTGTGGTCTGCCACCATCACGGGCCAAGAATATGCAAGATTTCCATTCAACCTGGGGCATACCGAAACCTCTTTTAGTGATATGTTGGAATAAAAGTCTGCATACTTTTGGTCATTGGTAGTAGTATGTACATGGAAACAACCAGTGCACAATGACCCTCTGATAAGCAGGTCTGTTTTCAAAATGTGATGGTGATAAATATTATACTAGGTTAAAGGTTGAGTTATGATTCATGTGGACAGTGGCCATCATTTCCCTGACCACCACATCACTTTTCATGCACATGATTTGGTGGAGATGGCTTTGCAGGACATGGCCATGCCCAAAGCCCATGTTCCACCTGCCATGTTTGTCTTCCTGCTGAATAACGCTGTAATGGAATGCCTTGAACTGGTATACAGTTCCATCTCCCCATGTCAGTTTTATTGCGGTGATCTTGAGTGTCAGGAGGCACTCAATCTCCCATAGCGTCATCTCTTGATTTACCCCTCCCTTGATGCCTGTCTTTGCCCACTGTTTGGAAAATTAAATCTACATCTGTAGAGTATTTGAGAAATATAAGCAATGTTCTTGGTGTGTATGCAATTTTGGTATATATTATTTTATAGCGTCAGCAATTCAGATGCATGTGTAATGTAATAACACACGGAATTGTAATCTAGTGTGACTACAGTACTGCATTCTGACATTTTTAGGACTTTCTTTATGATAAAAAATAAAAATCAACACTCATTAAAAAATATTATCATTTCTGTGTTTTTTTTATTTTCCACTACTGTATATTGTACAAGCCTGAACCGTTATTGTCAGACACAAAATATAAACCTAAACAATCAATCGAAACAATCACCGAACACCTTAAGATAATCAGTCACAAAATGCAGGTGTTCAAAACACAATCTCAAAGTCTCACTAAATGGCACACATTAGTTGCCTATTTTAGTTATTGATTCCATTAAACAGCTGCTGTTTTCTTTTCCTTAGACAATAACCAGCTGAGTGCCCCTCCCCCCATTTGTGCTCATTTCTATTGGCAGATCCACATCTGCTGTGTTTTATTGCGCTCATATCTTACTGAGTTTTTGGCAGTGTGTTTGCAGTGGTTTGATAAAAATGTTGGTCCCTTACCACTGAAGTACAGTATAACCTCACAAATAATGAGATTTTACATTGTAACCACTGGCTATGCCTTACTTTCAGTCAGATACGCCTGCTACCTGCAATGAGACACTGATCCATAGAAGGGGGACATTATCTAACTTGTCTTTCTCTTTTTCTTTTGTTTTGTTTTTTTACTTCTTCACTGGTCATGGCTAGTTATGATTTGAAAATGAAAAATCTTGTAGCTGTTTAAACTATAACCCTGAATGGTGTGATGGTTTGGTTTAACAGAGGCACTTGTCCAGTTTTAAAACGAAACTTGTTTTTTATATTGGTTTCTGTTACCAATTTACCAAAGTGCAGTAAAGGAAGAATATATGAATTTAATATGATTGTCAGTTGAGAATGTAGTAATTTAACTGACTGTTTGTTTACAAAGTACAGAAATGACATTATTAATGTCTATTGAATTACCTACATAAGATACATGTACAGCAGTTTATCTTATGAGGAATTTTCTCAAAGCTGATCATTCCCAAAACCCTGACAATTTGAATGCCTCATAATAAGGTTAGAGTGGTGTATATTAAGTATGAAGTTTGTTTCCTTCTAAATTGATATTCTCAGATGTCCAAAACATATCAAAGGAATGTTTAAGTTCACTGGTGCAAAACAGTGCAAAAGTCTATTTTTATGTGACCATGACAGTGCAAAGTTAAGGAGTTGTTTGGCTAATATGACAAGTGATTTTTCTTTTTTGCTAGGGGTGAGAAAATCGGCGCAGTGTTGATATTTTTGTCGTCGTCTTTTTTTTCTCTTTTTTTTACAGAAGCAGACATATTTGATAACCACTCCAAAAACAGCAGTATACACAAATCGAGCACACAAAAGCATATATACAGCACTGGCACACACCAAAATTAGGCACAATTACAACACAGAAACCAGTCACAGATACTGGGCTACATAAGGCTTGACAACAAAACTTCCTCTGTGCTACATCTATGCTGAGTTTGTGATGTACAGGTTGTCACTGTCACACCCATTTTAAAATACTAAGTAATACACACAACAACGCTACAGCACTATCAGGTGGGGGATGGGCCATTATGGGTCATACACATAGTGGTTGGCACACCATGGTTCATAACACAAACTGACTCTGTTGGTTGTCTGCTCCGTTGCTGTCGCTGGGTCTCTATAAACATATAAAAAACAATAATACAAAAATAAATTATTACACACATTATGTATAATGGTGGAAATGATGGAGATGACGGGTACCGCTGAAGAGCAGGGAAGTGGCGAAATGACGCTAGCCTTGAGAGTGGATAGAATGTGTTCCGTTAGTGGCTCATGGTAAACCAAGTATTTACCATGTGTTTCCCATGCTTTAGCCAAGGCGTTAGACAAAGATGTGTCGTCAGTGTGTAGAAGTTAGGATTCTGGGGAGGTTAATCAACATGCCCAATCATGCGCTGCTCTACACGTTGATGTACAGTGTTTCAGTCATTGTCATGCGTTTGTGTGCTTTGTATCATGCTCTCACAGTCACCTCATTTTGATAGCCCCTTTGACCCACACACACATGTAGGTCAAGGGCCAAACGGTTGTTCAGCACACTAGCATTAAGCTAGTGACAAAAGGAACGGCATGTATGCAATGTGCTGTTGAATAAAAACGCAGTCTAAATGCTCATTGTGTACAAAATTTATTTCATGCAAGGACTTTTATTTACATATTTTATTTTAATACTTTTTCTTTTGCATAAATGTAAAATACATGCATTTACCTTTCCCCAAGTAGACCCACATCCCATACTGAATTGTATTGTACTTTTTTTCTCGTCTTAAATTGCATTGAGTATGAGTATATAGTCCACCTGCATCTCTTTACATAAAATCTCCACAAGGATTTTTATAGTGTCCATTAATTACCACAGCAAGAGACATGACGGGAAATGTAAAACAATGCTCATACAGAATAAAATATTTTGATCTGCATCTTCTATAACTGAACATTTCTGACTGATCAATGTAAAACTTAAAGTGCCCAAAAGGATTTGTGCATAATTGGGGCATCATCTAGCCATGTAACAGTGCTTATGTAATAAATATGCTAAATACATGCTAGTAGATAGTACGTCTATATGTTTTGGACTCTGCAAAGGTTCATAGTGCATCCCCTTTTAAAAAGCATTTAGTTTTGTATCATACATTCTCCATAGTGTAGGGCTTTTGATTGAATAAATACAAATTCTCTTTTGCTTTAAGTACCCAAACTGAAAACGAAATACCTTTTATAACCCACTCTACTTTTTTAGCCGTTCGGCATTAAGTATTTATTAAGGGCGTGTAGGGTACAACTTGCACCTTTTAGAATAAAGCTTTCATTACACTGTTATGAGCATGATATAAAATATATTGATGCTACAATGTGAGCACTGGTGTTGTCTCATACCAATTTGTTGTTTTCTTAGCCTTCCCTCTATGAAGGCACCATAGTTATGTAATAGGCAACCCATGCCTCAGTTAAGGCATCAGAACATTAACAGAACTCTAGATTACTGATACTGTTTAAAAAGTAATGGCTGCCAGTAACTATATATTTATCTAAAAAACTACGTTGCTCATAACAGCATTAGCTAGCTTTATGATGAAGAATTTAAGTGAAATCCTAGTGTAAATCATACTATTTTAATTGGAGGTCCCGTTCAAACAGATGCAATGAAATAAAAATATGAATTTTGGGGAAAGGCAAAGAATGGTAGCTACATAAAACCTTCTGCTATGAGTCTCTAAAGCTGTTTCAAAATGCATAAAATGAAGAAGCTCTTGAAAGAAAAATAAACGTTTTTTCTTACAGGTCCTGCAATACAGTTAGCTTCTTGTAGAACATAATTGTACATGCAGTTCATGCAAATGAACAGACAGTTTTAGTTCTGTTGACATTAGATGTATTCATCACTGGTATCATATAGGAATTGCCATCATTTCCATATTGCATCGGACATCATGAAGATCATGTTCATAAAATTTGATCTGCCACTCAGATAATATCAGGGTTTTCTGGGTTGCCCTTAGGCAATTATAACGTCTCTACTTTGCAACGTACAAAGCACTTAAGAGGAGTTCCCTTAACAGCTGGCAATTGTACCTCCCAAAACAATATATTGTTAATGTCCAGCATATAATAAGCAAGGGTTACATCTTATGAAATCATTTCTTTCACAAGTTTTTAAAAGCAGATGAGAAGTTAAAGTCAGAGATAATGAGAGACCAAAAGCAACAGAGCAACAGGCAATCGTGTAAAAGTAGAGAAAGGTGGTGGTGGTGGTGAGCGGGGAGGGGGGTGGGGTAGTCTTCAATAACAACAAACCACTGCTTTGTCTTCAACCTAGACACGTATGAGTCATGCAGAGTGGCATGTGCCAATGCACTCCTGTCTATGACATGATGACACACCCAAGGAGACCACTTGGGAGGCTCGGCTATTAGCACAGCTCAGTTACAGTGTTAAATAAAGGGGGTGGGTGGGGGGCTTTGGAAAAGCAGGAGTGAAAGGCAAGTGGAAAGCAGAGAATTTTGCCAAGAAAAGATACGAGTGAGAGTGTGGACAGGCCTTCCAGATGCGTCTGCTAGTCAGTCATGCTACATAATGGATGGGATGGGAGAATGGGAGTGCTGCATAAGACAGGGCGGGCTGCGCGGCAGGGCGGACACAGAGGACACAGCCGAGGCATCCCCGCTCATGCCAGACATGCTGTTAAGGCTCCAAGGCTTTTCATAACCTTCGGTTGGAAAACAGAGAACGTTCTGAGTACACTGCAGCGCTGCATCCACGACAGTATGTCTTGGCGTTACTCTCGGATGTGCTACGCCTGTTGCTTTCTTGGTTTTGACTCCAGACAAACAGGTCAACAAAGACTTCTCATAGGTCATTAGTCTCCATGCATTGAGTGCATCAGGAGTACAACAGCATGCAACAGGTGGTACTGGAATGGTTTGGAGCAGGTTATTTTGCAGCTATGGGTGGAGAACTTTATCTGTTGAGGAGTTGTTCTTGGTACAACTGAATTTAAGGCTGGATGTTGACACCAATATCACTGCCTAACTTGCACTTATGATAAAAAATGTATTGCTGGCTGTAGCATTTTCCTCTTTAAGCACCAACCAGATTATAACTGAGCAATTTTTGTATCAACATACAGTAAAGTACGATGTTCACTAAGTTAGATGTATATTATAAAGTCTTTTAGAAAGAGATTGAATTACGCTTTTCAGTTGGTTATACTGATGTAATTTGACATCAGCCTTTCACTTGCACTTTGCTCCTTCACCATACTGATAACACCCATCCGCAGGACGCTTCATGCACAGTTATGCTCAAGACCAACGCACTAGTAGTCAGGATTCTGTACGATATTCCTCATTGAAACATGTATACAGTACATACATGGTACGCATATAGCACGTAAATACGTTATCAAGTATCAAGACAACACTTATCTAAGTCATATAAAACTTTGAAAATAGTTTTCTTACTCGTAAATATATAGGGGTATGCAATATGCATGGTATCAAAAAATATATGATGTAAATGTGGACAACTCTCAAGTAGTGATTGTGCTTGTGGTCTATGCAGTGTATATGGGAATAGAAAGGGCTGCTGTGAAGGTTATACGAGGTTTGTAGTTGTACTTCTGTTATGTGTGATTGGGACTAACTGAGGTAAGGCTCAGTAGAGAAATGGAGCTTCCTGTATGTGATGTCAGTGTCTTACGGGGTCCTGTGATTGGCTGTTACTGTACGTACCCCTCCTTACTCCTCTCCCCCCAGTGTGGTTGGACCGTTCGGCGGTGGTCACCAGGAAGCAGGGGCGCTCTCTCTCACTAGGGCTGAAGATCTCCTCAGGAGATATGGCCTGGTCTATATGGGGACAGTCTTCATTTGCCAGAGCTGCGTTAGCTGCCTCACCATTCAGTTTGGAATCTGTATGGGGAAAATACAAACATCTGTGTTGTCTAATGGACTAGAGTAGATGAGTACTGTAATGTGGCTGGTGCCATGTGCCCTTGACTTTAGATGGTCTGCAGAGTAAGGCTTGGTGTGTTTGACCATAATGTGGGTTGTTTTGAATATAAAAGACAACTGCCTGTCTGTGTTGTATACTCTGTTTGCTAATCAATGTATAGCCTGATGTATATCTGTTTTCTGTCTTCAAACTCTAATGAAATGTATGTTTTTTTTTGTTTAGACGCTGATATATAATTGTAATTATATATAATTATTATAATATGTATCAATGCACATTGCTTGTGCTAGCATACAGTATGACTCTATATCTCATTGTAATTCCTTATTACAGTAAAACAGACTCTTTCAATCTTCACAAGGAGTATGTGAGTCATTGCATAACAAACTCCAAAATCAATACCGGGATTGCTTATGATCAATATCTCAATTCTTAAATTCAGTTTCATCACACATATTACTGTTCTTTCAGTGTGACTCTCCTTTCTTTCACCTCATGTCAAATAAAAAGGCTAAATCATCAGCTTGAACTACGAAGGGCAGACAGTAAGACAAATAGTCAGCTGAATACAGTGATGACAGTCTTCAGACATTTGATAATGACACCTTAGATCTATTTAAGGAAGTTGCCGCGAAGTTCATACCTTGAAAC
The DNA here is from genome assembly GCA_027564795.1 of Aphredoderus sayanus. Taxonomy (NCBI): domain Eukaryota; kingdom Metazoa; phylum Chordata; class Actinopteri; order Percopsiformes; family Aphredoderidae; genus Aphredoderus; species Aphredoderus sayanus. The sequence continues at coordinate 1,485,773 of JAODUG010000021.1, read as the reverse complement.
TTTATCTCGAAGACGTCATCGTGGGCTATGGGACTCGGATGTTGTGAGCTGGTGCTTGACTTACAGTAATTAGGAGAACCTGGCTGGGGTGCCCGCGGAATATGCCTGTTCTTTTTCTTTGGTAGTTTCTGTTTTGCCATAGCCAGGGAGTAGTACATTCCAAAGTTGTTGACAATCACAGGGACAGGCATGGCAATGGTCAGCACGCCCGCCAGGGCACACAGCGCTCCAACTAGCATGCCGCAGGTCGTCTGGGGGAACATGTCTCCGTAGCCCAGCGTTGTCATGGTCACCACGGCCCACCAGAATCCAATTGGGATGTTCTTGAAGTGCGTGTGCTCGCTGGCTCGAGGGTCGTTGGGGTTAGCTCCAATGCGTTCAGCGTAGTAGATCATGGTGGCAAAGATGAGGACCCCGAGGGCCAGGAAGATGATGAGCAGGAGGAACTCGTTGGTGCTGGCCCTCAGCGTGTGGCCCAGCACGCGCAGCCCCACGAAGTGACGGGTCAGCTTGAAGATCCGCAGGATCCGCACGAAGCGCACCACTCGGAGGAAGCCCAGCACATCCTTGGCAGCTTTGGAGGAGAGGCCGCTGAGGCCCACCTCCAGGTAGAAGGGCAGGATGGCCACGAAGTCGATGATGTTCAGGGCATTCCGGATGAAGTCCAGTTTATTGGGACAGAACGTTATTCGCATTAGAAACTCAAATGTGAACCACACCACACAGACACCTTCGATGTAGGTGAGGTAGGCCACAGTCTCCACCTCCAGGTAGACATTCACCACAGTCACATTGTTAACCACCTCCACCTCGGTGTGGTTGATGATCGGGTTGAAGGCCTCGTGGGTCTCCAAACAGAAGGTGGTGATTGACACCAGAATAAAGAACAGAGATGCGAGAGCCACCCACTGCACAGATGACACAGGGAAAGGGGGAGAGAGAAGAGGTGGACCAGGACAAGGAGAAGGGCACAAAGGAGAATGAGTACAGCAATACATGCAGTGAAATCAACCTTGGCAGCCCGGTGGCCATTCTTAGCAAGACACCATGCAACTTAATCCATTATCTGAGCCTTGTGTGTCTAGTTTGACAATGACAATGGCATTGACTCTCACTCCCTCTCTATATCCATCTTAATATATTATATATGTTTGTCTGCCAGCTGTATGCCTCTCAGTTTAAAATAATTCAATATTGGCATTGTAAAATGGTGAATAAATTTAATCTATAGCCATTCTTGTTTAGGTCTCCATTCACCCTTCTAAAAGAATATTAAAGAGTGGACAAGTCATTAATGCACACACAAATAATTAGATTTATTTCCAGCTTTGCATCAGTGCTTCCATATACATCCTCCCCACAGAAGACCATACTTCTGGAAATCAGGATGATCTAATTTCACAGGCTTTGTGAAAAGCCAATATTTCCCATTGGCAAATGGTGTGGAAACGCATGTTGTATAATGATCATGTTTCATTTAGTTTACATTAGGTTCTAATATTTCTGATGTATACATCGTTGGCGTAAGGCAGATATATAATATTCTTACTTGGGTATTGATTACAACCCACATTTACCATGTTGTCATCTATTGCTTCACAACATGTGTGACCATTCATAGTTTTTGTTCATACAAGTAGTTAAAATGGCTCCTGAGGCTTTCAAGTAATTGTGGACAGATAATAGTCAGACCAATTATAGCTACTTTATATTTTATTTTAGAAGCTAGAGTATTTTACATGCTGTACAGTATGTGTATCTCTGCGGGAAGTTGCCTTATGCTTAGAGTGTATGTAATATACTAACTTCTCCAGCTCAGATCATAATGACTCTCATGCAGGAAGTGTGTTTGGAGTGGGGCATGTTGGGCTTGAAGCAGAGTGGTGGCAAAGTGATGTATTATATTCCACAGTTAAAGAAACGCACGCTTTGTGCTCAGGCTCATATATGAGGAAAAGCAGACCCCCATCATGTACAGTGCATAATATTCCACCATTGGCCATTCATTGTGCCCAGGAAATCACTGCTGCTAATAAACGCCTGCGTCTTGACGAGGCGGTGTTCCCATTGCTCTACAGAGAAACATAATGTTGGGAGATGCTATAATGCTTTGTTCTGTACAACCTGTCCATTCTTTTAAGTCAATTATTCTATTCAATATAATCTATGCATGCGTATAAAATACCACGTTCTTACTGACCACGGTGTGTGATGCAGTGATTTATACAGTACTATGTTGACATTTTGTTTGATTTCCATCCAATAGCAAGGCTTTGATGTTCACATCTACACCTACTAGCAAGGAAGTCTCTCGCCTTGGTCCCAATTACAAATAGATCAAACACAACATCACTACATGTTCTTCCCACTGATGTTTCTAGACAGTGGATCTCTGCCAGCAGGCAGCCAACCCTGCCTACAGTATACTGCCTATTATTATGTATTGTATCATCTTATGAAGATTGACCTTTTAAATTGTGTCTTTCTGACAGTGGGTAATGACTTCATGTGCAAGCCAGTGGCTGGTTGTGGTGATTGGCTAATTCCCTCTGTTGCTCAGGGGCCTTGAGTGATATGCAGTGATAGGGATTCTCACTGATGTGTCCACTGTGAATTTCGGTCTGTAATTAACTCAAAGGCTCAGATCCAATTAATCTTATAGCCAGGCTTGTTAGAGTTCTCTAAATCCACAGTCTGATTTGTCATTTAAATGTTCTGGATAGTTCTTACAGTATAGGTGATACTGACATGGGTTAAGCCATGTCATTCTCTAAATGACATGATCTGTTGTATTGTATTGTATTGTATTGAATTCTATGCTATTCTATATGAAAGTATTTCACAGGATGCTGGATGAGGGCCTGAATACTAATTACACCAATAAGAATATTACATCTGAAGCAGCATGCAACACAGCAGTCTTTGTAGGGGGCGCCTGTTGAAAAATCAGAAATATCAGTGGGTGTAAAGTCATTTCATTATCGCCAAGGAGAGTCTATGCCCAAATGGAGGAGTGCCCATAACAAGTCCAAAATGTCACCTCAAACAGCAACCCATTTTTGTTTGGAGACCTGCCATCAAACAGTGCCAAATATGTGTGGCTGACCCATTTAACTGCCAGTACTACCCAGGAACCTGTGAATCCTGGAAGTGTCAGTTCACAGTCATGTAGCCCGGTGATCGTTCTTTGAGATTGGGGGTGGGGGATGTATCAGTGTCAGAGTGGGTGGGAATACTTTGCATGCAATTGGCTTCTGGTCGATTCGCCCCCCACCCCCACCCTTTCTCTCTTTACAGTTCAACTCTTGCTGTGAATGACTGGCCTGAGGGGATCGGTTTCAAGGTCAGACTATGTAATCTTGGCGGAGGGGAGCTTCACAGTCATTCTTTACCCATTATTAAGCAAGCTAGACTTTGGAATAAGCAGTTACTTTAATGAAATATGAAGTGCTGCAACTTCAACAAATCTTCACTTAGTCTGACTGCAGTATAGCCTCATTTACTTGATTTAATGCACTGGACGAACCAAGAGGCTCAGCCCACGCAAATGTTTAAAACAAGAACTCACCCTTGCATATTTAGAGGAGTACGGGTCCTCGAACAGAGCCCAAACACGCCTCTGCCACCGACTCCAGAGGCTTCCGTGCCTGGCATCGGGAGAGTCTCCCTGCGCAAGCCTCCGAGTCATTTCATCCACATCGTCCCCCTCCCCGTGCTCCCCCTCGGGCTCGGGATCGTCGCTCCCCAGGTCTAGCAGGGCCCCCCCGCCGAAACTATCAAGGGCCTCCTCTGCCTCCCGGTGCTGGCGATAGGTCATCCAGCAGCATGGCTCCACGTCTGTCTCATCAATCCCCCAGAATGCCAGCTCCTCCTCGTAGAGGGGTCCACAGACATCGGCCGGGCAGTGCAGTTTACCTGTCCTGTAGTAATTAAGGATGTGTGCAAATACGCCAGGGTGGCGGTCAAAGAAGAATTCCTCGATCTTGGCGTCATAGTCAAAGTGATTGGGAGCATCAGGCTCGGCCAGCCAAGACAAACGGGTGCCAGGCAGAGTGCGCAGGGTGCTGCGGTATGTCTGATGTCGGATCCCTCCCACGTTTATCACGATGCGATCCTTGTCGTCGCTTAGGCCCATTGCGTCCCTTAGGCATTTCTCCAATAAGTTCCCTTCATCACAACGGCAAGTCTAACTGCTGCACCGCGGGAGGACGCGTGCAAGACATGCACACTCGCGGCTAGAAAACGAGAGCAACAATTACAGACAAACAACTAGCAGACAAAGCAACCGGTCGTTTCTCGCCAACTATGAACGAAAGATTCTTAAGATGCATCAGTCGACCCTTCCATCATCCGCTGCCATTTGTTTGTTCTACACGATATTTCTGGAGGAACCTGGCATGTATAGTAGAGCTCATAAACGCTTATAGCTGTCAGACACACTATACGGAGTAGAATTAAAATAAAAAACGATCGCAGCCAATGACATCACATTAAGATTCGGCGTCACATCATCACTAGATCCAAGAGGGCGAGAACAAAATGACACATGCTTGTAATGTGTCCACCAGCGATAGTCCAGTGCATTGACACACAGCAGTTGGCTATTTTAATTCATTAATTTGTGACATTCACAGCAAGGTGACTGCGGTGGTGCTGAACGGACAGCGCCTGTACCTCTTTATTCAGCCCCCCACCTCTGTTGCTTACAGTAGCCTACCTTCTTCCAACATGTCCCCCTTTTTCCGTTCAATAAAACAAAGTGGGACCAGACTATGCTAGTTTCTTCGTTGATATG
>JAODUG010000021.1:1455628-1480878 GCA_027564795.1 Aphredoderus sayanus | reverse complement strand
TGCACCTCGACACAAATTGTCTTGAGGGCATCATGACACATATATAGCATGTGTTCATAAAATGACAATGCACAACGAAAAGCAGATGCATATAAAAGCTAAAGCTGATGCTTTAATATGTCACAATTAAAATTTTCGTTTAAACTGTGCTGGTAAATTAATTAGTCATATCGAAATATCCAAAAGGTGGCGCTGAAGTTTCCCTAACAGTGTTTGAATAGTGAGACTTTGATTTGTTTGTTTAGTTTAGTTTATTGGATTATAGTCCATTTCCTTAGGTCTACCACATGTTTAATTTCTGTGCTTAAGTTTGCTTGCTTGCTGTTTCATTTTTTCATATTTTTTCTTACTTCTAGTAAATTATTGCCTAAAATTGCCTATACTTTTTCTTAATGTCTGGGAAGTTGTCTGCCACTTGCTTATCCACACATCAATGGTGGGCAGTTCTCTGTCTCGGTTTTCACTGCTTGTTATAAGGAGGAGTTTAAACCATAGTCTATAGCCCAACTGCTAGAATACAGAGACGCTTCATTTGGTCACAGTGATCCAAGAACAGTTAACTTACTTTACTAACTATTTTCAATACTCTGAGAAAGGATCTTATACTATTGGCAACATGGCAGTGGCAGGGTGTACAAAGTGCATTAAATATATGCTGTTCTTCTTCAATTTTATTTTCTGGGTGAGTTTGTCATGTTTGACTTAATAACTTGTAGTTTTTTATATAATTATTATTATATTACCGTGTGTTGACTTTCTTACAGCTTGTGATTGAATGCTAACAGCTGGATATTCACAGTATAATTATAGTTTAAGATAAATTATAAATCATAAACTCTGGATTAGGTGGGTTTAGTCATATATTTATTATTGTCTAGCTTTGTTTGGGGTTGCTGGAAGTGGCATCAATAGAAGGCACACAACGCCTTGACCAAGTGGAGCTGGAATACTTTTACCCCTGAACAACGGTTATTTTCTGCTAAGCTGAGCACCTCTGCAAGGTGGCTTGAAGATCATAATGCTGGAGGCTATGTGTCCTCTGTGTTCTCATGATAGGGGACAGAGACTGCAGCTTTGTACAGTTCACTCTGGCTCAGATTAGTGCACGAAGTATCATACATAATGTGAATTAGGCAACTAGACTAGCAGACTGGAATACAGACATTTTTGACAAAAAATAATTACTTTTTGTATATTTTCTTGGTTTTCATTCTGCGCACTTCCCACATACAAACCTTGTAAACAGAATTCCCCCTATAATCAGCATACAGTTCCATTAATACTATCATTCCTACACCTTATACATATCATTGCATGTTTGCACCCATTCAAAGGGTATTCTTGTTAATAATAGATACTTTTGTTTTTTAAATGCTGCCTTATAAGGGACTTACCACAGTGGTGTACAGGCTTTACTCACATCCTCTTTACATTAGCCCACATTATGAGAGAATGCTTCCATTTTGTGTTTATTTAACAATTGATCACTTTAACAATTGATAACTTCACCATTGTGTTAGTCTTGTCGAGGTGAGCTGTCCATATCCTCCACCCGTCTGCAAGTGATGGAGTGCTTCCTCTGTTGTTTTTCTGCTCTGCCTGTCAGAGAGCACTTAGGATTCAGTTTCCTGTTTCTTTGAGGACAATGGAAAGCTGGAACGACCCTCAATGTGTTGATAGCTTGGTCTAAACACTGTCAGAAAGGAAAGCAATCTCGGCATGGGATCTGATACTTCTTTTAATACGATTTTCACATGTTTTTTTCTTTCCTGATGATACATTTATGGTAGAGGGTAGCAGGGTATAGAGGGCAGGAAAAGGTTAGTTCACCAACCACCGGCAATGATGAGAGCATTATTTTGTCTTTATCCAGTGTTATCCTGATGACCCTGAATCCCGTGAATGACTCTGAATGTCTGTTCTCTAGAGTGGAGCTTCCAAATATTTTGTCCTATGACAAATGTCTAAACACAAGCATAAAATATACAGTACAACATTATAACTAAACATTAAACTAATGATAGTAAAATGTAACAATACTAAAAAGATTTTCTTAAAAATCTTGAGACCACTTGGTGTATCAAATATTTTTCACTTTCTCTTTTATTTAATAAATACATTTATTATTATACTTTTGTACATCTTGATACACCATATCACATATTTTATTATCATGTTTATAATAGTTTGACTATTGTAACTCCTGAATTTCCTTTCAGGGATTTATATAGTGTAATCTTATCTTGTGGATTTACTTTAAGATTTATAGCAACATATGTCTTTCATTTCAGACATTTTGAATTAATGTATAGCAATTTATAACCAAGGTAATACAACATGAATGAATAATAAAGCTTCTTTGTCATTGGGACAGCTGGCTGGAGGTATCATTTTAGGAGTGGCACTGTATCTTCGCCATGACAGTCAAACTAGCAACCTGCTCATACTTCAGTTTGAAGGCAACCAAGCACCAAGCACCTACTATATCAGTAAGTATGAAGTATGTTTTTTTATCTCTCTCACCAAATACCAACACATATGAAGGCAATGTAAGATAGTTTATTTCTTTTCTGCAGTAAGCCATCTGAGAACAAATGTTTAATTTGACAGTTAAATATTATCTCAGTGGTTTTAACTGTGCGGTTTATTCTGGGGACTATCTTTACACATCTGTTTATTTGACTGGTTTTCCAAGGGCTTTCCGTCATGCTGCATGTTGGCTGTTAGGCTAACCGTGATACCGCGCCCCCACCATGTGTAGAGGCAGTAACCCCCCTTCCACCCCCCCTTCGCAGGCTCCAGCATTCTTACACAGTGCTTTCCTGCCCCACCTCACACCTTGTTGAATGCAATACAGGAAGCTGTAATGGAAAGGCTATAGTTAAACTCTTCTGCTTTTCATGTTTAATATGGCTTGTCTGAATACTGTACTGCTCCAAAAATAGCAGAGCAACCCTTTACCAGGAAACAGGACCTGCGTAACTGAACACGTACTATTCATTGGAGTGTCTAGGCAAGTGTTGAGCTACGCTGACGAAAATGACTTTAGCCGTAATGTTTGTAGTTTTCCCCCAGACATGGACCCAGATGTTTTAAACAGATGTAGAAGTGTGTTTAGGTGCGTGCGTATCCCTCCACAATGCAGGATCGGATTCACAGTATCCACCCAGAATGCAGCCTGTGCAGTGCGGAACTCTGTCTGTGTTCATTGCTTGTACCAGCGGCATGTCACCATGACCCCAGTTTTATTCCTGTCTGCTGGCCGCAGATTGGCCTAAGAACCTACAATATATAATGTGATTAGAATGTTTCAGAGGTCCGTCCATTTACTTTGTTGTGGCAGGCGAACCCTGCTGTGCCTATTCATTTACATTTGGGCTCCTTCACCCCCATACTTATACTCTGTAAGTATATAGAGTTTTCATAAAGCTGTGCTTTTTATAGAGAAGAGGCGCACTCATAATTTTCAAAAGGCAGGGCAGAATAAGAGGCCCACCCAAGGGAGATCAAGGGAATGTTCCCACCCCCCTCTGGAAACACACACCCTTGCATAATTCATATAACCTTTTACATCTGCTCTTTACCCCGCAAATTAGAGTTTGTAGTGGATGTTTTTAGCAAGCTGGCACGCCATAGTGGTGTTTATGTAGGGTGGAGAATAGTCCTACCTCCTACCAGCAGTTGAAATCATTATGGCTGGTCATTACCATACTTACATTACATTGGGAACACAATATTATTAAATACATTTAAGACATTTAATTCAAACCTTAGGTATTAGGCATGTGCACAATGAGTGTTTGTGTGCCATTTTCTTAATGGGTTTTATGAGGTTGGTGGTCTGTGCACCATAAAATATATTTTTTAATCTATATCTATTAATAGCAATGCAAAGGCTGGTTAGCACTGAAATATGGGACTCTGTATGCACATGTATGCTACATAGGAATCTGTTCTAGTGTCACTAAAAGTACATGGATTGTACTGAATATTAAGTAAATTAAATCAAATGTAATATATAGTTAAAAATTGTAAACATAAAAATGAACATTAACTCTTTGTTTTGGATATATTCTAGCTTTAGGCTGGCTGACCAATAAGATGAATATTTAATTTTTTTCACATACAGTGCAGTTTATTTAGACATACATAATGCACTTCTGCACTCTGTGTAAAAGTGAAAGGTATTGCAAATTGTTTTCACACATATTTTCTGTACAGTAATCACTGTGTGGTAAAGACAAGATTGTATCAGTTGGTCAGTTGGCAGGATAGCCCAGATCCAAGATTCATGTAGACTGAAATTCAGACTGAATGACTACTCTATTATTAAGTCTGAGTGTGACTTCTAGTTAGCTGTTCTCTATGGGCGGAGGATTCATTTTCTCTCTAACCAGTCAACCAGCTGCTCTGGTATTGAGGTCAGTCAACCCTGACGCTGCATAGCCATTGTATACAATAAAGTCCGCAGTGACTTACTTATTTTTTGAACTATTTTAATTTTAAAGGCCCCATATCATTATATTTATTTTATTCTGGAGAGACTTTTCCTCCTTGTGTGCTGAACATTCTGTTTCAGTTGGTGTTGCATAAACATTATGTTTATATAAACAGCTCTGCTACTTATGGGGGTGATGTCAAGGGTGATGTCAAATTCACCCACCCTCAAAGTACATAGCCTTTGTGTATTTTAAATCCAATTACATTACTGGACATTCTGCATTCTGATTTATTGAAATATAATAATAATAATAATAAGAAGAAGAAGAAGAAGAAGAAGAAGAAGAAGAAGAAGAAGAAGAAGAATACAAATATATACTGTAGAGCACATTTATAAACAGAGACTACAAAGTGCTTTGACAGACAGAACAATGCACAATACTCTATAGTCCATTCACAGCAATAACAGTAAAGAATAAGAAGGACATAATATGAATAAACAAAAATAAACAGTTAAAATAGTAATAAGAAAATATAAAAAAACTACAAACTCATGTACTGACTTATGACTAAGTCTGGCTAATGAAAAATGCAATTAATGGTGCAATCAGCTAACCTGGAGATAAAAATTCAAAACAAAAAAACTCTAGCACCAATGCCAGGACTTCCGTCAGAGTCTCTATTCTTTTCTAAGACTGTAAAATAAGGCACACATAGTAGACATATATTGTGATAGAAAAACTAGCAGGGTTTGAACACAGGCCAGCAATTGCGCCTCTCTGACCATGTACATACACTTAGATGGCCAAAAGCATTGTGTTAGCGGTAGCATTCTCTGTCTGCCTGTTTTTCTATAAGACTAGGATTGGTGCGCAGTACAGGCAGTCCAAATGAGAGACAAGAGACAAAGTCTATCCTTGGTAGTAAATTGCCTGTCCCCCTTTAAATCTCAGACCTATTCAAAGCTTAAAGGGTGTTGTCATAGTGACGGAAGGCACGGCAAATAATGCAGCCTCAACACATTGCCTGGACACCGGCTTGCAGCCATTTCCTTTCACAGCTTGGTCATCAAGCAAAAGAGAGGAATAAAGGAGGATGGTCTTGGTTTGCCAGAAACAGATATGTGGATGTTGATGTGTGGTGGAGGCTTTGGAGGGCCAAACACAGCCTCTTACTGATTCTGACTGTCCCTTTTGACTGCCTTGTCAAGGTTCTTTAGTGGCTGTGTGTATGTCTAAATGTGTGTATGTGTATGTGTGCGTGTGTGTGAGTGTGTGTGTGTGTTTGTGTGAATGCTATAAAGAAATAGCAAACCTGCAAAGCAGTCACAAGAGGTTTTCTAAAAAGGAAATTGGTTTCCACTTGAAGGGTGTTTAGTCCTTAATTAAGATTACAGTTTTGCTTTTAGTGTGTTGTACATTCTCACATTAATCTGGGCTTAACGTTTTATTTTGATTGATTTAGTAAACATAGAAAAAAAATCCTGCATTAAGCAGATGCTGAAATATACTCTTCTCCCATATTTTCTGAAGAACATGAAATATTTAGTACCCACACTAGATCTCAACTCATGTTTATTCTTGCTAATTCTAATATATATTAGTTTAGGTTCCACAAAAGTATACATTTTAATACATGTGTGTGTGTGTGTGTGTGTGTGTTAGTGTGTGTGTGTACATGTGTGTGCATGTGCATGGTTCCCCCTGTTTCCTGGGGAAGGATGATGATGGGGTCAGAGGTCACAGGAGGTTCGAGGGGGACAGGGTCTCTGAGAAGCATTTCCTGGGGTGTCATCAAAACGTAGCATGTGCCTGACCCCCACTCGCTTCCTGGATGAAGAATGTGTCATCCATTATACATCCATGGTGTTATCCCATGGTCAAGGGAAGACATGCAAGAATTACTAAATTACTAAATATACCATGGATCAATGAATGGGCCCCAGGCCTATATACACAGCTCATACACTGCCACCTAGTGGTGTTGACCCTGCAATGCAATTAATTGAGCACATAAAATATTCACAGCCTACCCATTTTCTTCTCTTAACAGGTGTGTATATTCTCATAGCTGTTGGAGCTGTGATGATGTTTGTAGGTTTCCTTGGTTGCTACGGTGCCATTCAAGAATCTCAGTGCCTTCTGGGGACAGTAAGTGTAAAGCAATAGATGTTACCTGTAGCCACATGCCATATAGATACACTTTATACATTTATTTTCTTCCTCCTTAACTTATCTATCTACAGTTCTTCTTCTTCTTGGTGGTGCTCTTTGCTTGTGAAGTGGCTGCTGGGATCTGGGGCTTCATGAACCGGGACACAGTAAGCAATGCCTTCTTTCTAATGACACATTTAACTACGTGAATGTTTTCAGCGATCCTGTTCTAACTACTAAGTTGCTCAACTATGCAGATCGCCAAAGAGCTGATGAACTTCTATGACTCTGCGTACATCAAGGCTATGGATGTCTCCTCTATAGACAACACCAGCAAGGGTAGCGCTATCAAAATCTTGGAGGTTTATCACAAGACGGTATGCTGAATTTAACATTTACATTTGGATTTAATGGCATAATATAGTGTTGGAGCTATATGGGTTCAACACAGTAGGACTATATATAGTCTTACTCCTAGCAAATAGGAGATTGGCATTGAAATATATATTATATCACTGAAGAAATGGTTTTAACCTCTTATTTTTCCTATTTTTGACATTAGCTTGACTGCTGCGGTAAAGGAGATGATGGCCCTCTATTTAAAGATGTTGTCCTACCGTTATGTCCTAAAAAGCCGACAGAAGATACACAAAAATATGAGGTATACACTATACAAACCATTACATAATAATATAGGTTATATTAAAAGATAGAAATAGTGCTACAATGAGTATTGTTTTATTGTATTGGTTGGTTGAGGCCAAGGATAATAATGTTATAAGCTACTGTATATATAGTAGTAAAATAATGATGATAATGGAGTTAAATAATGGTGATAATGGAGTTAAATAATACCTGATATAAATGTTTTATTGGATATTTACAAAAATACTTAATAGCCTTAGTTTCACTTCAATCCTGATCTAAAACTGATCTACTGATTTAAAATGAAAGTTAGTGTATGCCTCCCAACAAGTTATTCCACTATGTATGTAAAATGTATGTGATCTATATACATTTTATAGCAGTCAAACACAGTTATGGGTGAGAATATGTTTGTGTGTATTTGGACAGTCAACAATATTATACTTGTGCTATTTATCCCTGTAGAGCTGCCATCAGAAACTAACTGATCTGTTCTCCGAGAAGCTGTACCTCATAGGTCTGGCAGCTTTGGTGGTCGCTGTAATCATGGTGAGTGTTAAAAGGGCTCTCCTTGGTTTGTGTCTGGATTTATCCTTGCGGAGTGCAACTGCTCCCCCACAACTGAATGATGTTACTCCTCTCAACCCTCCCTTCACCATACTGGCACATGCACATTTTGTTCTGAGGATTGTACCTACAGTGAAAATGGCACATTTTACTCATTAAGAACGTTCTCTAATTTAATTTTAAGCGTATCTGCTAAAGCACACAGTAACACAGTAACAATATCAGGCCTGTTTAATGCAGGTAATCTGATCTCTTTCTTTCTATGCAGCTCTTTGAGATGATCTTCACCATGGTGCTTTGCTGTGGAATACGTAACAGTCCGGTGTACTAGGAGCTCATCTACTGACCAGTAAAAGGTCCAGAGAAACCTATAGAAAGGGACTGTGTTAGTTCCTTGCCCCTAAGGATAAAACCCAACACAATAGACAATCCTCTCAATATCATATAATAGAGAAAAAAGGCTTTTCTTGAGGCAGTTTTTTAATATTAATTTTTTTCTCCTTGTTACGCAAATATTTTGCTCATCTTTATTATGCAACCTTACGTGTTATGCTCAAAGTGTCGATCGTGACCTCTTGAGTCTATTGTGTAATATGTGAGCTGTTTCTCAGAGGATGCACTTTGTGTGGTTGTATAAACTGTATATATGCTTGACATTATTTAGTAACATTTCATAATTTTAAACTGTAGACCCTGTACAGTATCTTTGTATAAAGGGTAAATCCCTAGTTTTCCTTAGTAATGTGCTGCCCCCCGATGGTGGTTATACTGAAAAGAGAGGGTTTTCTGTTGTTATGGCATCATATGAACTGTCATCTGTGGTCTTCCCATATTTGTGACTCCCTGTTATGAAGAACAGTATGTCAAGCTATCTTAATCCACAGTTTGTTATAATAATTAATTTGAATAAATTATGTCTTTTCTCTGTTTATTTTTAAGTACCAGTAGAGGTCAGTATTTACATGTTCTTCATTTCAGGGTCATTCTCAGAATCTCAGTGTCCCCCCAGTTATTTTATCAACTGTCACAAGGGGGCAGAATAACTAGCAACTGACCAGTATATGCCCGTCAACCTTCAATGGCATAGTTTGTTATTAAGTTTATAATTACATAATGTTATAGCATTATTGCATGTAAAAAATGAAATATGAATATAAATGTTTAATAGGAGACCAGGTACTGTCCAGATACTGATTCATTATATTTTCTAATCATAAATATTTGTATAGTCATCAACAGAACATAATGTATTACCTTCATATATTTACAGTTCCCAAAAGCATTATAATTCCTGTTTTTCTGTTAGTTTCCCTTTCGACCAGATTTAAAAAGAGATCTAAATACCTTAAAGGGAGAACTCAGGGCTATGTACCATAATTCGAACAGTTCTGCTGAAAGTATAATTTACTCCTCTGAAGTCCCAAGTAATGTTTAACCTTTGAAAGTAATGACACTCCCCAACACTGCACCAGTGTCTGAGCTGACAAATTAGATGACTAGTCCATGTGAAACATAATGGAAAGTGAAAAACCATCCACGATTGCATCATTGTTGGACATATAATCTATTTAGGCTTACAGTACTGAGACAGAAACATAGCTGTTATAAAACATCAATGATTGTAGGCAGAATATCAAAAATGATTGTAGAGAAAATATTGCTGTGTCAATATTGTTTTGCTTCCTCACACTCATCCAAAAGAAATGTGATTTTAAAGATACGATTCAAATGAAACCAAATCTTAATATTTCGTAGTTGTGTGCACATTCCTCTGTGATTCATCACTTTCTTATGTGTGTGTGTCTATCTGTATGTATTTACCTGTGTGTCATCCTATTTACAACATCAGTAGTTGTTAGGGGCGTTGACTGCTAATATTTTCTATAACTTGGGTGATAACGTCATTATTCTTTAATAAAAGCTGCTACACTTACAGTACCGTATCAAAAAAGAGAGCATTCACAATTCCTGAGCCTTAATGGTAATGGTAAGTAAAGACATTTTTCACTAGCTACAAAATAATAGTATTGACATTATTGGCTAATTAATAAGTAGTTGTTAGTTAGTAATAATTAATTTGTTTGTATGTTGTATTGTATTAAAACAGTGAACATGCTCACTTTGTCAATTTCTAAACAATCTATTTGAATGTGTTTATAACCTGATGATAAAAACAGATGAGTTAATGGGATAGGCCCAGAGATGAGATAAACTAGTTTAAGCCTATATCTTCTCTTCTCTGTTGCAAACCCCTGTAAGCCTGACATTGTGGAAATCAAACCATTCCCTTGGGAAATCATCAAAATCTTAACATGTTTAGCTAGTATCTGGAGATCCTGCTTTCCTGTATCACTGCAGAAAGAATATACTATATCCAGAAAAAAAAGATTGTTAATTTTTTAGTATGATAATTCAGCCACAATTATTCACAGTGGATCTATTATGCATACTCACCCCTCACAGCCTGGATGTTGTTGTACTCTTACCCCTTCATTGATTTCATAAGGTATCCATTGATACATTTTATATTTGAAGGCATAGGATACAACCGATTTCTTTATTGTCTGGTATTTTCTTGGTTACATTGCATATGTAAAAAAGGCCAGATAAAACAAAGGTGCGGCACCAATTGAATCACATAGGGAGAGATTACACCACACATTGGAATTACAGTGGATAAAAGAGACTATCTATACAATTTAATAAAATATGGAAAAACAAAGAAAATACAGTGATTTTCATATCTTCATATTGTTTATATCCAATATCCACTTACAGTATACGTATTGTAGCCTAAACTGGGTATAATCCTGTAATTACATAGGAATTTAGTCTATTCTTTAGTAGGCTATAGCTATGACAAGTTAAACCAAATAAGACAATTGAAAGCAATAGCATATGTTTTGAGTTAATCAAATTACATTTCCAATGATGAAGTAAGGAATTATTTATTACCTGAGTCAGTCAGGTAGCTATACAGATAGTAGCCTATATTGCAGACGCTTACAGACTCCACCCTTGATCTGACTGGGAACAGTCACTGTGAGCGTGTCGGCATAGCGATAGACAACAGCGAATTGCGCACAAGTTAGATTCGTCTATATTAATTACGAATCGCTCACAGGGATATCCTTTTCTTCTGATTGATTCACGTCATGAGTATCGCAGCCTCAGAAAACGTGTTTTTGTCCGCTTTACAGCCAAACACCACGGTCACAACTTATGCCTTGCCGCCCGAAACAAGGATCGGTAATGGTGGGGGCACTTTGACGGACGAGATGGCAAAGTCGCGCAGGGTCCAGCAACAGGTTCAGATGCGGCTGGCAGAGAAATCGACTCTTCCGCGACAGAATGGGTCGACCGGACATTATGCAACATCAGGTAGTTACAGGCATAGGTTATTGTTTTGTGTGTGTGAGAGAGAAAAAAAGAGAGAGGGGGAGACGGGGAGAGGGATATGGATATGGAGAGAAAGAAATACCACAGGACGGACTACATGTGTACGCAATATGGACCTAGTTGTAGGCTACTTCAAATAACGACAAAAATCGACTGAGAAACTCCAGCACTGAGCTCAAACATTGAAAATATCGATCCAAACAATTGTCAGTCACTCCCCTCGCTCTCCCTTTCCGTTTTGATCTCTTTGAGTTTCACACCGCATTCCTGTGACTTAAGAATGGCTTTCCATGCCAGTCAGCTTGTTCTCAGTGCTGACTAAGATGGGGGAAATGTGTTCATTTACCTCAGCATTTCTATAAGCGAATTATGCACCTGGGATAGAAGGCACAACAACAAACTTTCTGGCTGCAGAAAACGGGTTAATGTTTAACATGTCTACACAAGCGTCGCTTTCATGGACACCCCCTGATAGTGAAGAGGGCGAAAGGCTTTCTCTATGAGATAGGGTTTCAGGCTTTAGTCAAAAGCGAGACTTAAGGGGAACGAACCCTAGACCAATGACAGCGTGTGAGAACTTGCCTTTGCGATTCCAGCCTATCAGTGTCAAACGAAAAGACTAGTGAGACTGGGCTGCTTTGTACAAATGCATTCTAAATGTCTAGGTCCAGTGTTAGGTAAACAGTATTGTTTGGCCATAGACCATTTGATGGGTGTAATGTTTGACCAAGGTACAGTATGTGATGGGAGAGCTGAACACACACTCTAGGCCAATGTGATGTGGCCTACACATACATAAGTCTGTGCCCTTGCATTTATCTCTCAAAACATGTATCATACTGTACCAAGGTTGAACCTCCTGTTAGACACAGACAAATGACAGATGACATATTGCAGACAGGCATGATTTTAAGTTGACAATAGCCTACCCCTGTTATCGTGTCTACCGTGAGCTGTTTGCTGTAGGCATACACAGTGTATTTTCTCTGTGCATGATTTGCCTGTGTCCCTGCATCATTTATGATCTACAATTCTGGGTTTGGGGCTCCATTCTCATGCGTGTATCATGTCTCCCTAGGGCAGCCCTACCTGCCCCAACAGCCTGCTATTTTTACTAGCTGAAAATGAATAGAGGAACCTGTAACTTGCCTGTTAAGTAGGTCAACATCTCCGAGTGTTTTTCATCCGATGTTTTGTTTCTTACCTTTGCAATGTTTTACATAAATGGCTATATACACACGCACACATACACACGCACACCAAGGCCTTGCAGTCAACATTGGGGGGTGGGGTGGTGGGGGCAATGTATTGTATGTATGTGTGTCCCCAATATATATTATATATTATATATTACAGCCTTGACGCATACGCACACTACGCTTGCCTCAAACTGTCCTCTGCCCTCGGCATTGGTGGGAACACGGTGTACAATCGTTTTCATAGTTCACAGTTTTATTGTCTGGCTTTGGGGGGTTTTATTATGCCTGGATAAAAGAAAGAAAATAACTTCCACCATTACAACAGTGTCGCCCATAGCATAGTTTGTGGCTTAAAGAGAGACCATTAACTATGCATGAGAATCGACATAACATTCAATGCGCCATTCAAAGTACAGGCCTCTCTATGCTCAAATGCTGTAGTTTATGAGTGACAGCTACCAAAGACTCACTTACAGAAAGTGAGAGGGGAAGAAAAGTGCTTTACTCAACAAGACAGAGAAATATCAACTTGGTTTTACTGTTTTAAGGTGTGTTTTATGAGCATTGAGAAATATGCAGTTGTCAGGTGTGTTTGGGTGTTGTCGGGTTAGAGGTGTGGCCAGGCCAGAATGTCCTTCGTACATTTTGTGTTCACTTGCCACTTAACCAACCGGTTTGGAGTACGTCCCCTGTGGCATGAATCAATAAGATGGTTCATGACTCCTTTTTTTAGTTTTCAAGTTTCAACTAAATTCATTATTGTAATTATTATTACGCTTTGGGATGTAGCCAACAATCATTCATATGTTTTGGAAAGTTGGCCTAGATAATACAGAGCAAACATTTTCATCATGTTCCAGAAGAGTTATAGTATATCATGTTGTAAAACTATGAAGCAATTACATTTGTACTTTAAACATGATTTAAAAAGTAGACATTATACAAATAGCTTACAAGATTGCTATTACCAATGTTTCACATCCCATACGGTAAATACACAGTATACTGTAGCACATGTAGCAGCACATACTGTAGCATGTAGCAGGGCAGACCTACTTACTGTGTCTCGGTCTCTGCCCTGAATATAAAGCATTCCCACACTTTACTGTGAAACTGTTTCCAAAGTGTCCAGTAACCAGTTAAATCATAATCTTGGTAATCCGGTATTGTAGTGACATAACAAATCTCGCGTTTTAATGTTACCCAGTTCCCCAACAGAAAACATTGTGTTTTCAAATGACAGCGGACATACAGACAATACATTTTCAATATTATGATCAGACGTATATTCATGCAATCCTTGTTTATCAAAAAATTCCCATGTTATGTTTTCTTAGTGTAGAAAAGGTTATATAACATGTATCATGTAAGGAGGAACTTCATTAAGCATAACTAAACAGAAAACCTTTTTATGTGTATAGATTTCAGTTTACTATACAGTCATAATTATGGAGGGTCAAAGTATCTGAAAACAACATTTTAATTCCTCTTGTATTTGAGGCAAAAGTGGAATTAACTGTGAGTGAACCTTTCCTTTTTCTTTAATTCCAGAATATGGGGGTTCTTCGGCAGTGAAGTACCAGACCTATAACCCAGGATTCAGCTCGAAGTCCTACGTGTACACAGCCACTTCTTCTAGACCGGTAATGGTGAGTACATCAGAGTTGGCTCATTATTTCAGCATGTAATCACACATATCATGGAAATATCTAGCTATCAGTGTAATATGTTGTCCTGGCGTCCTAATATAGCATCCGTGAATCACTGACCTCCTGTTTGCTTCACTGACAGCCACTTGAGGCACAGTGTGTGAAATTTCACAGGAGGCTGTGATCAAATCCACTCTTTAGACTCCTACTTTAAAATAATGAAAACAATTATTTTTCAGATAGTTACAAATGTTTTCTTTAGACAATTCTTTTATCTGTGAACTCCAAAAAGTAGTTAATTCATTATAAACAACATTAAACAGCACTGACCCATATGTAATTTACCAAGTGTGAGTAAAACGTCAATGTCCTTTGGCATAAACCCAGCGTTTTACTGGCAGTAATTGAGGAAGGGTTCATCTCACACTCCCCTCTCCCCATGTGTCCCAGGCTACACGCATGTCCCAGTACTCTGCCGGTGCCCCCGGTGGGTTCTCCTCCCGCTCGGCTGTTGACCTAGGCCACTTCCAGAGGAGCAGCGCGGGGAGCGGGGGCGGGGCTACAGACGGGGCCATGTACCAGCAGGAGGAGCTGCGGCAGGGGGGCTACCAGGGGGTCACCCGGCAGGCCATGTTCTCCTCGGGCCGCGGGGGCGACCCGGAGACCATGTCGCTGCACGCTGCCCGCGGCCCCCCGGCCCAGATGGGTGGCTGGGCGGTGGACTGCAGCGACGCCGGCAGCATGGTGTCCGAGCGGGACGCCGGCTACGGCCGGCTGTGCGGCCACGGCGCCGTCGTCAACGGCTACAGCTCCAGCAGCCAGGTGCGCCAGATGGGCGGCATGGCCATGCCGGGCCCCCCCGCGGCCATGCCGCACTCCCTCAGCGGCACGCTGTCCCGCGGCGAGGGGATGGAGATGGTCCAGACGCCGTCCTTCAAGGGGCCCGCCTTCCGCACCATCAACCGCATCAACAACCGCAACCGCATGAGCATGGGCTCGGTGTCCGGCGCCAGCACCCTGCCCCTGCCCCACCAGATGGCCTCGGGGGCCGGCAGCTACAGCAGCCCGCTCTTCATCGGCGGAGGGTCCTCCCTAGGGATGCAGCGCCATGGCACCCTGTCCCGCGCCATGTCCGTCAAGAGCATGCAGAGTGTGGGCAGGGGCCGGGACGTCTTCGATGGCACCGACATGAGGGGCAGCATGACCAGCCTCAGCGGGTAAGAGCCCCCTAGTGGACAGAAAACAATCACCTTACTTTCTAGTCCCAGGATGGAGCAGCCACATGCTCCAGTACTGGCTTTGACTGACAAATGCTGCATTTAAATTTAATTTGTGTGTAATTCCAGTCTGTCCAAAATACAAATGTTTAAAGCTAAGCTCTGTATGTTTTTGGACATTTAAATGCTTGTTTTTCCCGTACATTTCGCCTTGTGAGTACTGTACATTGAGTCTGAATACATGTTATGATAGTGTTACTTTTAATTGCTACTGTATATCTACAAAAGCCTCTAGATTCTTTATTTTTGAGTGTGTGTTTGTTTTAGTAAACACACCTAACCGACAAATGCTTTAGTGTGAGGGTGTCACAGATGTCATCTGTCAGCATTTAATAAGTATATTTCTCAAGAACTGTGGATTGTGGGATGGCTCCATAGTTGCAGGACTGGTTTGGGTGTGGCCTTGGAGCGGTTACAGCCTTCACATTTCACACACACAACATCTTCTGTTCAGCCAAACAGATGCAAAGACCACAGTGTGAAATTAAAGTTATTCCCACAAGATTTCATATAATTACATTGGCTGCATTGCTGTAGAGTTATGCGATTGGAAAAACAACAAAAGATTATATTTGCCCTACTGTAAAAAGTAACAGAACAATAACACCCCTGAATTGTTATGTTCCCTACAGAATATTACATTTTCACATTTGTCTGTTTGACAGGATAAACAGCTTGGATATGCCCACGGCTGTTCAGTACCTGTCAGAATCAGACCCTAACTTGCAGGTCTTGGGTGCTGCTTATATTCAGCACGAATGTTACAACAACAGTGAAGCCAAAAATGAGGTACTGGAGACCAGCTGCATTCGTTAGCACAAACACTTCTGTGTCTCCTTTGTCTGTAATGTCCTGGTTTCAAATATCAACCATGTCCCATTGTTCTCTGTGGGTCTAGTACCTATTATATGTTATATATAATATATAATATATGCAACATATATATATATATATATATATATATATATATATATGTTACATATACTAATATTTTATATTATGTAACTTGTGCAAAATAACATGTTCTGTATAATTATATTGTACAGAGTTGAAGAGAGATAAAACACAGTGTATTACACTAGCCATTACTCTATTAAGTTGGAACAGTCTGTTAAGTGTTTCGTTAATGTTTGATGGTACTGTAGACGTACTGTACCACTGTTTTATCAGATATTCCAGAGTGATTTGTAAGCAGCGTTAGATGTACGCTATTCTCTGAACTGAGATCATTATCAGTGACACCATTTAGCTGAGCAACAACATCTCATGAGGCTGTCTAGCAAATGTCACTGGGACGATGCTAAGCGTTCTTCTCCACCCCACGTGAAGGTGCGGCGCTACAAGGGTGTTGGGGAGCTGGTCAAGCTGTTCAACTGTGACAACCTGGATGTTCAGCGCTACGCCACTGGGGCCGTGCGCAACCTCATCTATGAGAATATGGAGAACAAGGTGGCTCTGATCGACCAGGGAGGCATCGCCCAGCTGACCGAAGCTCTAAGGGAGCCCGATGATGAGCTGCGCAAGAATATAACCGGTAGGACTGCCAAGGGGTTGATTACAATGTGCACTGCTTGGTAGGATCATAATGCAGTAATTGTTATCACACATGGCCCATTCACTGCCTAGCTAGTGTTCTTGACATTGTTCAAGCAATACAAAACAGAGCAGAGTTTTCGAATTGTTATAATAACAAAACAAAAGCAAACAAAAATATATATATTCTGTATATTGTACAGTATATATGCGATTTTGAGGTCCTAATATCTTGAAGTCAAAAGCACATGCTTATTGTGTCAAAATAGCAAGGGTTTCACAACATAGTAGTTTATTTTTAGGAAGTAGGATTTATTTATTTATGTTTCACTATGAAAGCAGACTTCAAGAAATGGGTGTATGTTTCCGAGGCGGTGTGCAAGGGAGTTGCCCAGGCCTGTCTACCTATCTCTGCCCCTCCCTTCATGACTACTGGTTCCGTCACTATTTCCTGTTAGCTGTTACAACATGATTTGCTTCTGTCTGAACAGCAAGAGGCTTGTGTTCCTGGCAAATGTTCAGTTAGCAACTTTAAAAGAACAGCTGTGCCTATGTGGTGTGACGCTAGCTCCTGTCTTACAGATAGGCGGTAAAGCAATGGAGGTCAAGTCAAGTCAATTTCAAGTCAATTTTATTTGTATAGCCCTTAATCACATTGCAGTCTCAAAGGGCTTCACAAGCAAATATTTCACAATGAGAGAAACAAACAAACAACAAACAACACCCCCTGAACCTACTCCTCATAAAGAGTGAAATTAACAATTCATGTGTGATCCTAGAAGTGGGCAGAGCTTCTGCTCATTGTTTTTCTTCGAAATCGAGCCGAGAAGTCTTACAGAGCACAAACAATGGCCAGCTGCCACTTGACTGCTCTGATGTGTGCTTGTGTAGGTATCCTCTGGAATCTTTCCTCTAAAGACAACCTCAAGGAGAAACTGGCCAGGGAGGTTCTACCTCAGTTGACAGAGAGGATCCTGGTGCCTCTTTCAGGTAGTGAGTCAGAAACCATTAATCAGAGCCCGTCTGAGGTAGACATCTTCTACAACACCACTGGATGCCTCAGGTACAATACAGAACAAACCGCTGCTTCCTTTGTCTGCTGTCAGCAGTGTCATATATTTCAGTTGGATTGGATTTTAGCAATATGTTTCTCTACCCACATTCCCCAGGAACCTGAGCTCAGTGAATGAGAAGACCCGTGGATGGATGAGGGATAGCCCTGGGCTGGTGGGTTCTCTGGTGTTCTACATCAAGGAATCAATTGATAACAACAAGGCAGAAGACAAGGTACCTGTATAAGTGACTTTAGACCGAGCCTTTTTAATGTTTGTCCACTCTTCCCTGGTCTTGCTGCCTGCTCCCTGTTGTAGATGGCATTATGTCGTTGGATGTAATGTAGCAGGCAGTGGCCAATAACAATGCATATATTTATTACTTAATTATTACTTCAACAAGATACAATAGCCACATAAACACCAGTCTGGGCAGAGACCAACATGATGTTGTATAACTCACATTGGCACAACATCCTGTACCACTTTTGCCTGATTATGCAAATTGCACATTCCAATCATTGGTGAGGAATGCCAGACTTGCTGTCAAGCAGCAAGGCCATGGGAGGGCAGATTAGTTCAGACAGGCCTAAGAGTGGTAGTTCCTGATGGAAGTGCTGCCTTTTTATTCAACCCAACACAAGTCTTACCATTGCTGTGTGTATGTGTTTGTGCCCAGGGGGTGGAGAATGCAGTGTGCATCTTA
This sequence comes from Aphredoderus sayanus, assembly GCA_027564795.1. Classification (NCBI taxonomy): domain Eukaryota; kingdom Metazoa; phylum Chordata; class Actinopteri; order Percopsiformes; family Aphredoderidae; genus Aphredoderus; species Aphredoderus sayanus. Next base: position 1,462,258 of record JAODUG010000021.1, on the reverse strand, counting down.
AGAAACCTCTCCTACCAGCTCTATAGTGAATTGCCGCCCAGTGCCCTGTTACGTCTGGAGGGACCTACCAGAGCGCAGGGTTCAGGAAAGGGTGAAGCCATTGGTTGTTTCACTCCGAACAGCAAGAAAGCGAAAAATGTACGTGCATATGGCTCTTCACATGTCCTGAACGCGCGTCGTCACGCCAACGGATGAGTCACCATAGCGGCTGATGTTGTGCTCGCTCCCTTTCAGAGGAACAACCAGGACTTGTCCACTTTCACCGAGGTGTCCCGGGTGCCGAAGAACATGGAGTGGCTGTGGCACCCGCAGATAGTGAGTCTGTACAACCGCATACTGCAGCAGTGTGAGATCAACTCCACAACCCGTGAAGCGGCAGCCGGAGCCCTGCAGAACATCACCGCCGGAGACAGGAGGGTGGGCAGCTCTCCCGATTCAGTGATTAGATAACACTTTGGCACAGCTTCATTGAGCATTTTTGCGTCTATTGGTTTCACAATGCCTCTGGCTCACTGCTATTTGTTGTGAGGCTCCTGGGTAAACCATCCCCCCCCTCCTGTGATTATCTGTAGTGGGCTGGGGTGTTGAGTCGCGTGGCTCTGGAGCAGGAGCGCATGCTGCCTGTGCTGCTGGATCTGTTTCGTTCCAACAATGAGCCAGAACTGCGTTCCCTCACTGGCTTCCTCAGAAACCTGTCCCGTCACGCCAAGGACAAGAATGACATGGGTAAGCAGAAATACACTTCTTCATTTGAAGTCATATGATCGTGATGCATTTATGTTTGGTAGAGTGTGTGATTAAGCAACACGCTTATTTACAAACTTCATCTGGTTCCTTTGCAATGACCTGATCGATCTGTCTGATTCATAAAATGGCAGCTGGCAACTATCCAATGACCTCATCGCCCTGTCATTTGCCTCTTTAGCTACAAAGACGGTAAACACCCTGGTGACAAAGCTTCCCAGTGACGGCCAGCAGAAAGAGCCGTCCACTGATGTGGTGGTTAACATCTGTGGTGTTCTCAATAACCTGGTCACCAGTAGCTCTGTGGCTGCCAGAGATATCACCTTCTTTGATGGACTTCCCAAACTGGTTGGCATCAAGACCTCCCATGACAACAGGTGGGCAGTGGTCATGAAAGCAGCTAACATTTATTTTATTGATATAGACGAAGGTGTGATATACCAAATGACTGAATTAGAATATAACATGAATAAAAAACATCTGCTAATAAAAAATGTTTTGCTAGATCAGCTGTATTTCATTTGGACAAGTTTAAGTAAGTTGTGTTACCATAGTAACCGTTGAGATCTGGGAGAGAATGAAAGTGTTCCCTGTTGCAAAATGTTCTGAATGCAGTAAAGTGAATAAATTCATATTATGACACTGTATTATACTGTGTGCCAAATCTCTAAAAACCTGGCAAAACTGCAGTCTGTATCTGGAGCACATGAGATATGAAATTCAAATACAATCCAACAATCCACAACAGTTCACTCTGTGTAAGAGGAGAAGCAGCCAGACTTACTTAGCAGCCCGCCACTATGGTTACACATTATGAATTATTAATAATTGTTAGTTCTCACCATGTTAATCACATAAGCACTGGAAAACAACTCTATCTATCTATTTCTTTCTTCTAGTCCTGCCAAGCTGAAGGCAGCCAAGGCAGCATCTACAGTTCTCTCCAATATGTTTCAGTATAAGAAGCTGCACAAAGACTACAAACAGGTGAGAGTCTAAGAAATACCACAGACTGTAACTAAATAAAAAATGTATAAAGCTGGTTATTAGTTAATGAACTTTGATGTTCAAAAGTTAATGAACTGATGTTCGGTTTTCTCCAACTAAATGTACAAGATATAACAGTAATCTCCATTAGCTAACCACTTTATATGTAATTAGTAAACATGTATAGGCATGGATATTGTATATGATACTGTTGTTATAGTTATACCGTCTGCCGTCTGCCTATTATACACGTGACACACTTTAGACGCTGAAGCCCAGTGAGAAAACGTTTTCATCATTGTGAATGTGGTGCCCCACCCTCATTTTTGGAGAGTCCACACATGTCCCTAAAATATGGATGTCTGTTTCTGTGCATGTCTGTGCGTGTGCGTGTCTGTGCGCGTGTGTGTGTGTGTGTGTGTGTGTGTGTGTGCGTATATGTTGACAGTTGTCACCTTGCAGTCTAAAACTTGCATGTTATAGACAGCAGTCTGTTGGCTAATACTCTCTAGAAAGTATAGATCTAAACCTGTGTTCTCACAGCACACCCGCCCCTTCATCTACTCTGGGTGGTAGGTGTTGTATGTATGGTACGGTTTTGCAGATGGGTCCAGCCCCTCCCATGGGTGTAGCATTTGGATGATTTTGTTATAAGCAAGTCCCAACAGAACAGAATACGTTTTGTTACACTGCTTTGTAGCTTCCCTGTTTACCACTAAGATACAAGCTATGCTTTGTATCCTCTTATCAAAATACAGATACAAGAGAATACAGTAAGCTCTGTCATTGAGAATATTATAAATATATAATCTATTGAGTGTACAGTGAAATTACTGCCATAAATGAATGTCGTTACATTTTTATATTTTTTGCTTTGCAGAAAGGGTTTACAAGGACAGATTTTGCTGATTTGACATTATAAAAGAAAAGAAAATGTCTTCTGTTCCTTGTTGCCGGATAAGTACATGGACACGTAATAAAGGAACAATTCTGTGGCTATGTTCACAGCCTTTTCCCATGAACAGGATGGACTTCAGTTGCTGCTGTTCTGTGCTGTTCACCAGAAATACTGACCTTACTTTGTGGGCTAGGAATGCACTCTGATAACAGCAGATATGTGTTGACATGAACCATTTAATTTTACTTTGTGCAAAAGTGTCTCAGAAAGTTTCTTTAATTGTGCTCTATCTTCAGCAGCAATACATCCAAATGAAAGTACTTAAATCATTTTGCCTGCCTCGTGCGCTTTTCTCTGGTTGCCATGTACAAGCAGTTCCAGAAAAGCTTCTCAATTTCAGTAGGAATGCAACAATTGTTTTGTTGGTTTGATATGTTTTCAGAGAACAAGTAAGCAAGTGCGTTCCTGTTAATTATATTGCAATATTGCATTTTTCACGCTGTAAATGGTGCCTTTTTTTGTACACAAACTGAAATATTGAATTTGTAGTTTAATAAATGTATTAGATTCTCTTTGAAATTGTGAGATGTGAGTGAGTTGTGAGAATTATAGTTATACATGAATGTATGTACGTATTGGGACATGTGGAAATATAGACTACTGAAAGGTGTATTAGTAATAAAAATATGGCAAAAAACTGTCACGTAACACGTAACCATTCAAACATATTTTGTACATTTAAATGCTAGAATAATTGTTTATTTTTGTATAACTCACAACTCAACTGCTGTTTGTCATGGTTTGTAATAACTTTAGAGTATGCCAAAGAAAAACTGTTAAATAATGGAATCTTAACATGTTTTTGTAGCGAACACTGCAAATGTTTTTACTAAATGCCTTTTTCAGTCATAAAACTTTCACTTTGTTTATTAAAAAGTTTTTTAATCCAAACTAGCTTTTTATGTATATTTACACAATATAAATAAAATAATTCCGATTCACTAAGGCATGATTAATATTATTACACATTTCTATATTATTAACATGTGTTAAGCAACTGTTTTAGGCATGTCAACATGATAACTACTGTAATAAAAAGACCAGTTTGGTTTTTAGATATTTTGTTCTGTGTTGTGTGTTTCCCCACCCCTCAACAAAAACACAATAAAATGCCCAGGTCCTTTCCTGTTTACACTTAATATTCCTTCCTGCTCAGACAGGAACTCATACTTCCCTCACTGCACTTTGAATCACAAAGCATATAGCCATCAGGTTCTACAAAAGAACACTGAACCCATTTCAAATATAACTAAATATTAATTTTTAGTTATTTATGTTATAACTAAAATATAATATATTGCTTTTAAGCAAAGACATAGATTGTAATAAGAGCATTTTTCAGTCCTATCTGTTTAGTATGCCCTCTGGTGGGGACCTACTGTAGTTGATGATATTATATATTAAAAACCTAAACACACAAAATATGAGCATATTTTATTTCTTTCAGATTAACACAGACATGGCCTTACTAGCTATGCTAGGACATTTCTACCCTGATTCAGGATTCAAACCAATTCTTAATTCTTTACTTAATTGAAAATGATATGATCTGCCTTGTGAAGGGATCTAATACAAAATAACAAATTTTAGCAACAAAAAATGCAAATAGCTTCTTTTGAAACACTTTAAACAGGGAATTTGAAAGCAAGGATGTATGTGTAGGAAGCTGTGCTTTAGGTGACCTCCTCTGTGACCAGGCAGTAAAAGTCTGTGCGCGCTCCATAGTTACGCATGCCCAGATCTGACACGTCAATGTCTGCCTCTTTGGGTTCGGCCACAATGGGAGCAGCAGGGAGGATGGGAGCTCTGGATGGCTGGGCCTTGTATACGGGGTGGCGAAGTCCTGCAAGCCAAACATGACTGGGAATAAATCACAAATCTTCTGAAAAATGGCTTTTGTGTTTAGTAACACAAGGTACAGTAGGGTGAAGGTATACATTTAAATTAATTCTATAAATAGTAATCAGTCATATATTTGTAATAAAAATCTAAATTTGGCAACAATACCTGGAAAAACCGATATTAGCGAGATTCCAGTTTTCCATTACGCTTGGCACATACTATGGTAGAACACTGTTCTGAAGAGTTTATAACAGATGGCAGTTTTTCAAAAGGCTGAGCTGCTACATTTACCCATGTCACCAGCAGGGTCTGTGTCTGCACGGCAGTCCAGGTAGTCAGGGTTAACGGTGAGCATGGGGTCCTTATCATTCTGTAGAAAGGTCTGAGGGTCCCCTGCTGACTCTCTATGGAAGACCACCCTGCGAGGCATGGCTAGTGCCAGCTCCTTCCAGAACACTGATGATGGAGTCTGTCAACACCAAAGAAACCAGAACTGGTGTTTCAGCAATACTGACTGCCCCCTAGTGCAAGAAAAGTGAACCTACTGTTCAAAAATAGACCAAAGACTCAAATAAAATATCAGTAGGCCTTACCAAGTAAATACAGACATACATTTACAAATGTTTACAAAATTAAGCTTCATGTAATCTCTGAGAGAAAAATACAAATAAACATACAATGTAAAAATAAGATAAAAATAACTTTTTGAGTGTCAAAATTAACATTTTCGTATGATTAAAATGTTTTTGGTTTGTTTGAAGGTACTTTGAGCCTCACCACTGAATTATGCCTCCAGGAGAGAATAGTTAGACGATGTTGATGCTGTTTGAGCTGCAGCTTGATCTCAGGTCTCATGTGTTTGGTCTGCCCCTCCAACGTGATGAGGATGGGTTGCTGGGATAGCTCTAACAAGTGCAGAAGGCCCTGTCTGAGAATACACAATTATATACCAAGTATACTACATTATTATACAGTGTGTGTGTGTACATGCCCAGACCTGAGAAGAAGTGTAATCAGACATATGAACTATAAACACCTGTGTGGTTAACAGCTAACATCTGCAGTAACAGTTAATAGTTAATAACTAACAGTTTCCCTGTTTACAGGCTACACGGGAAGGACGTTTACCCTGCATTGTTAGCACAGCTTTGAGACCTGCTGCTATAGTAATCATTGTTCTTCCCGAGTATAACCCAACCCCATGAGAAGAAAAGTATGCAAATTTAACTACTTTAAGGGCAACTAGGGCGGTCTGACCTGAAATTGGTGGCGCACCAGTCTTGCTCTAGGTAGGCTTGGGACATGACCACAATGAGGCGTCGACAACGGCTCATGTTCATCAGCAACTCTGCAGATGGCTCTGTATAAAGATGATGTCGTGGAATGATATATAATTATGATAGGCAGGCGTAATCCTGACACTATGTTTTGATAATGGAACGTCATACTTGTTTTTGTTGATGCATACAGTATGTATGTACAGTACAGTATACATTCCCTGAAAGTCCTAATTGTAATGTGTGAATAGAGATAAAGACATTAAAGATTACCTGCACCAGGAAGAATGTCATTGTCGTTTAGATATAGCTTGTATCCATGTTTATTCTCCAAATGGGGTTTGAGAATAAAGTTAACAAACTTCCTGTCATATTCATTGTTCACATAGGAGATGTAGGCGTCGTGCAACTTTCCATCTGGAGATGCACAGTTAGAAAAGAAACAAGGAAGCTGTACTTTCACAGTGGATTACATACCAGAATAATTACCTTTCAAGCCCAGTGACATTCATTTAACCACTTATGTAAATCTCACCATTAAGTTCATAGTTTCCATGGGTGTTCTTGTACCACAGTTTGATGTTTAGGTGACATCTGGAATAGACAACCGCAGCTAAGGCCAGGATGAGGAGGAGAAATATGGCTGCGATGACAGCCACAGTATGGCTAGGGTGATCTAACCACAAACAAAAATTTGCTTAAAATAGGTTTCTGGTTAATAGGTAGGAGAGAGAGAGAGTGAGAGAGAGAGAGAGAGAGAGAGAGAGAGAGAGAGAGCTGCTATCCATTGTTTTTAAACAAAATAGATTGTCTTTGCATTAT
>JAODUG010000021.1:1389835-1455528 GCA_027564795.1 Aphredoderus sayanus | reverse complement strand
TTAAGAGAATTTTTAATTTGCATATATTCTGTGTAGATTGGGTTCGAATTTGCTTGGCATTTATGCTGCTTTTTACAGTACATCCTTCCAACAACCAGTACAGGAGAGGATAGGCTTTTTTTCAAGATTACTGTGAATGGTAACGAGGGGCACTCATGATGCAAGCCGATGTTTACGTGTTGACCCATATAGCCTAATAGGTTGTGCAAAAGGGAGTGGTTTAATTGGTTTCAAATACGTTTGAAATCTTAATCTTGTATATAAACATACATTTATCGAGAGACTGCGTTATTCTAAAGCACTTTTAAACCCTCAGTTAGGATGTAGGCAAATGTACAGGCTACTGTACATGAAAAAAGTTTCAACCACCATGTCTATGTCCACCGTAATGCTTTTTTCATGATTCATTGCAAGCTCCCACGCTATAAATAACCTATAGGTAAACTTGCAAAACAACCTGCCCGACTCTCCACTCCAGTTTATCATTGCCTAGAAGTGCAAACACTGGACACATCCGGGTGAGAAGTCCGTTCTCGCAACAATTCCTATTTGAATTAATACAATTATTCATAATAAAAACGTTGACTTGTTGTAATGTATACCTATTTACGAGTAGAATATAACATTAGGTTATATTCATAAACGACGTTAAACTTTGTGTGCGGCCAAAAAAAATAAATATTGTCGTTTAACATTGATATTCAACAAACTATTCGAACGAGGGTGTTCCAAAACAACTAGTCTGTAATCTTAACATCTACCGTGTCAGCGCAACCTAAGTTTACTCACCGTCAACAATCAGTACGGTCTTCCATGCGGTGCATGCCAAAATAAAAAAATAAAAAAACTCCATTATTGCGCATAACTTTCACTTTCCGTAAAGCGCAGGCAGTCGAAAACACAATTACGTTTTTTACATATTTACCGAACAATCGAGCAAGTCATTTCATCAACCTATGCGTACAACCTGTACCTGCTACGGTGGCCTTCATGGACATGAGCCTGAATAACTACTGAAAAACGAAATGCCCACCTTTGTTCACGTGACGCCTGCAGCGCTCACCTGTAGAGCAGTGTGTTCCCAGATCACCATGCTTTAGTTAAGTGTGTATGACTATGCCTGAATGAGCAACAATTTCTATAACCATTATTTTACTATAGCAAATTCAGTACTATATGTACAGTATGAGTAGTTATAGCAAACTTGTCATAAAATAACATTCCAGACCTAAACTTTCATCTTTTATAAAATATACAAAACAAAATATACAAAACAAGGTTTGTGTCTGATAAAATACACTTCACCATATGCTGACGTCTATCATCTTTGGACAGTACAAGGCAACACAATATTTGTATTAACAACACAGTTTGCAATATTTCATAAAATAATATTAAGCCTTCCATCAGTGAGAATACACACATACACTCAGACACACACACACACACACACACACACGTGCACACACGCAAGCACGCACGCACACACACAGACACACACACCACAAGTCTTACTATTACCAAAATACATCAGTGCATTTAAAAACAATAAAGAAATCAATCAAAAACGTTTTAACAAAATGGTTTTGTCAGATATTTATGTACTAAATACCTTTAAATCTCTTTATATCCTTTCTATCAGTGACAGCACAAGTCCTATTTCCATACAATGTTATGTAATCACACATACAGTACATCTGCTCTTAGTGTCCCTTGTGCAAATGTCACATTGTCAGGGTTCAAATGACCTGTAAGAATTACAAGCACATTAGGTGTAAAGTTAATGACAACAAAATCACACAAAACACATTACTGACTGGCCACAAAACTAAACCAAACCAAGTACATGCAACACATTTTGCAACACTTTTAATGCATTTTTATATTGATAATAAGTCAGTTCTCCTTTCACTTATGATGAACTACTGGATACATGAAAATGAAGTCTATTGTACCAATATTGAATTGTGGGTGTGACCCTTAATGTGATATTTTGTTACCAAAGCAAAACGCCACGTGAGATTCAGTTTTTCAGCTATTTGAGGTCACCTCTAACTTGTTTGTACAGTTTGTAAACCTAATCTATCTGACTCACCTGAGCTCCTCTTTTAATCTATTCAGTTTATCAAAAAGTCTTTCATTCTTCACTGGCATTGGAGCACTTGGAACGAACCATGCTGCAATAAATTTGCAAATGACGACAACATGCTGCAAACAGAAACAGCAAACACCATAAATGGTTCCACAATGTACAAATACATTGACATTTGCTTTGCTTTTTGTGCCAAATGAATCAATTCAACAAGCCGCCTACCTCAAACAGAATGATGAAAGCAAAGCGCACAGCTAATATTACCCAGAATTGTGGCGTGACACTGTAGTCCACATTACTCCTGTAATCTTTATAGCTGCGAAAAGAGAAGAGAATTGAGGAATGCCATGCCTCTGTCATAATTTCCCTCAAAATTACATCAGCAGATTTGGTACTCAGATCAGAATGAAGAAACACCTACTGGAAAAAAGATATTGAATAAATATGAAAACCTGCAGAAAGAGACGTTTACACCGCTGCTCGTCACCATCTGGTCAGCTGAAAACTCGTTATGGAGTTCCCAATCATCCACCCGTGCTGTGGACAGTGTGTTGTTGATATAGCCGGTCATGCAGCTTTAAAAAGAGACAAGAACCCAGAACATGTACAGCAGAAGCAGTAGGGGGGAGTGACACTCCCTGAACTTAGTGAACACACAGGGAAACAAATCTCAGGGAGAATTCACAGTCTCACTCAATATTCGCAGCCGTGCCGTTGCTGCAGGGGCCATAGCGATAGTGGTACACGAGCCGGGGGATGAAGTCTGAGGACACACCGATGACCAGGCCGTTGGCAATGACGGCAAGGACACCAATAGCCTCCAACACCTCTGTCCACACACCTGAAAGGATTACATAAATGCCAAAATTATTTCACCATCAATCAAACTTGCAAAAATAACTTTCAACCTTTAAATACATACACACATTTAAACATGTTAAAGAAAAGATACTGTCCCCTAAAGCACTTCCAGACCGCCCCATTCCAACGCCTAATTAATAAAACCTAGCAAATTATTTTTAACTTTTTTTCCAATGCATCCTCACCAATATCATTGGTTTTCATGGGCACCAATCTCCGTTCCAGAGTAACCATCTTTATGGCATCCAAGCGTATCTCAATGATGTTATTAATGAGGGCTAGCAGAGGTGCCAGGGGAAAAGCTGCCACAAATATGGTGGTAAAGCTAAACTGGATCACTGTGAAGACAACAAAGAATATTATTGTAGGCGCTGACTTTTAGTTTAATTTTCTGAATTGTTTTTTCTTTTCCATGCATATTGCTCACACTCACAGTACATACCCATCTCCAGAAACTCATTAAACAGGCTGAAGGAGTCTACATAATTCAGATCGTAGTTGCGGAGCCAGTCTCTGACCTTGCAGTTGTCACACATCTCTGAGCATTTGGTCTCTGAGTCCTCTTTCAAGTAACAGTTGTGACACTTTCTCTTTAGCTTTAGTGTTTTTCTCCTCTTCAGCCAAGTGCCAAACCACCTGATAGATACAGACAGGCCCATATAAAAACAGCATAACATTTATGTTATGTTCATTTGTGTGGAGGGTTTGCACATGCACTTACGGGCCTGTGAACTCAAAGACATTGCTGATGGTTTGTTTGAGTACCATAATGATGGCCATCTGAATGAACAGGTCTGTCAGACAGCCACTAGGGTGACACTGAGTGAATAGAGAGTAGAAAGTAAAATAAATGTGTGCCTGTGGATGGTGTTAAAGTATATGATAGACATAATAGAATTTACTCACTTCCTCAAGCCTCCATTTCCCTGCTATGCGTGTATAACCACCAGGGTTTCCATTTATCCTGTCAAATACGTTAAATAAATAATAAATGTGTCACACTAACAAGCTCTTGAAATATTAGGACCCTTAATTAGGACCCTTATTTTGACCATTACCTGCCAAGGAAAAAGGCAACATAGAAGAGTGAAGAGAAATAGGTGAAGAACTGGAAGGTAAACATCTTGACAGTGAAGCTCCTCTCTGTGTCGGCAATTGATCTTGTTTTCTCTGGAAAAGACACCACATTGTTTGTCATAGATATGTTCTTCACAAAGTCAACAAACATGTTTCACTTAAAGGCATTCTGGAGAAACCTTCTAGATATTTGAATTTGAAAACAAATACACCTTTAATGCCATACACGCATTGCCAAGGCTTGGGTATTGTTGTGTGGTGAGGTCTGCACCACTTTGTATATTCATTTACAGAGCCATGGCTGTGTACAAACACCTGATAATTTTTTTCAGAGTGCACACAGAATGGGCAGCAAGCGTACCGTAAATATATATTTGCTGAATTTGACATAAAGTGTATTGATCTTACAATTGATGGCTCTGCCTTTAACATGGTATGTGCTGCATACACACACACACACACACACACACACCTAATTCGCAGAGTTTCATCGCAACAATCTTGTTGACCTGCAAGCAGAAAGACACATTCATGCTTAATGAGAATTCTTAATGTCAACCGTGCCATCTATGTATGTATTTATAGTCACAATGCATACAAAAAGTCTTTCTGTACCCGAGTCATAACAGTGATGATGATAAAATGGAGGAACGCCCCCAGTATCATTGCCCCTGTATTGGAGTGGTCACTAAGGAACTGCCATGACCCTTGAGCCATCAGGACTGCTGCCATGACCCTGAGCACCACCAACATGTGAGTCAGACCGATGATCACCATGATCTGAGGACACAGATATGCACACACTTAAGAAATGTACAATATACAACACAACACGCGCTGCCAACAGCTCCTTATTATTGCCATAATTCAACAGAGCAGCCCTCCAAAAATCTGTGACGTCACCCACCATAGCAACCACACAGATCAAAACCACAGTGGAGCGCAGGTATGAGTGCTTGAATTCCTTGGGTTCACAGTTTACATCGTTCACAATTTCCAGGATAAGCTCCTCCTGGACATACAGTACATACACAGATTAAAAGACACAGTAACTGATAATAAGATATTGTACATCTTCAGAAATACAGTATCTTCCTATGTAAGCCTACTGTACCTCTTCCTCGCACCAGTCAAAGACCTTCCATTCACACACATAGGAAGCTCTGTGTCTTTTCCAGAACTCCAAGAACAGCGTGGCTGTAATAATTTGAATCGATGTGAGTTGAGGCCCCTTGATTCAATGTGGTGATAAAATAGTCTGTTATACTGTAGGTGCTTCAGAAATGTCAAGGCCAACGCCCACTGAAGATGTGAGTCAACGGCAAGGTTTAAAACACTGTTCTATTTCTTGAGCGTCAAGCCATAAACATGCACTGAATATCTGCAGATTTTTGAGCTCCTCCATCAATTTGTCTTTACGTTTCGAACGTTGTTTCTTGACACGAACGAATGATGCCGCTAGTGGGCGTTGGCCTTCATAATAAAGCACACATATCTCATTAATAAGATAGATAAGAAGGCATTCAAATTAAATTGCTTAACGGGGACAAATTATGAAATAAATCATTTTTTCATGCTTTCAGTGCTACCTTTGAGTGAAATGAGCACGGCCCTTAATAATTAATGAACATGATCGTTTTGGGCCTAGGGTATTCATGACGTGTATGGTTTTACATGGTGTGACCTTAAATACATACTGACAATAACCTATGTCACTGGCCTACCCCGCCATAGGGACAGAAGTCATCTTGCTGTGGCGTGCTCATACGGCTGCAATCTATAATAGGCATCTGCTAAAACTAGTAAGTTACTGTATAACCTTCATTCATTTGCGCTTGTTTTACATCGGTCTGACCTATCGCTCCGGCCGGGCCGGTGCTTTGTGCCACTAGCCGCGGCCGCAGCCCCGCTGCCGTTGCCGACAACGCTGTTGTGGCGAACAACAACCCCAGCCCACTCCGCCTACTGTACCTTTTCCACAGAATGGCGAGGCTGAATAAAGGCTCAGTATTACACCTTGAAAATACAGAGTAAAAGGGCTTATGGTTGAAACTTATATGCTTGCAGGCACTGCTGTAAGAGGCTGTGTTGTCTACTGACAGGTCAACATCTTTCAAGTCATGTTGAGCTGAGCAAAGACGTAGCCTAACCTATGCCAGCACATTACGAGGAAGAAGGGGATGCATGTCACATACACTGCATTTAGACCTCAAGGAACTGTGTCAAGATATGGAAAAGGGACATAATTTGTCCCCTTTAAATGGCCTACAGTAAATGAATGAATGAATGAAGAACTTTGCAGAGTAGTAACTAGGACAAAGAACAAGGAACTCACCCCACACTGCCATGAACATGGCAAAGAACACGGTGCCATAATTGTCAAAAAGAAGGCTGACCTGTAGACAGGCAACACTATTAGTGAGGGCCAACATGCTGCATTGTTTTCTTCTTGGCTGCATAGGAAGTGGGGTACCTTGGTATAAGTGCAGGTGTCGGAGAGTTGCCATACTTTGCATTTATCATCACAAAGTGGGCACATGACAGTGTTTGACTCACAAACCTCCTTTCTACACAAGAAGACAATAATGGGTTCAGTTATTTTCAAATTGATGCACAATTGTTTAGTGGCCTAATCAGTTGATGAAACATATAGACTGGGAGCTGAAACATGCTTTTTGGGGGAACCACATGATTATTTCAACATTTTTAACTAGTATCACAGTACGAATAATTGTTATTAGCAATAGGTATTATATTAGTAGTATTTAAAATCAAACATTTGTATTTTTTGTAAAACATGCATATATTTTGTATTGCGTTTGTTTATTGCAGATATTGAGTCATGATGTTATTATCTTGGCCAATGTGTGTGTAACTACATTTATGAGTAAATACACTGTGCCCCCCCCCGCCGTCTCAGGTTGTTTGCAAACCACTGCTGGTGGGTGACTTACATGAGAGGGGAGCTGTTGAAGTAAGCCAGGCCATAAAGGAAGACAATCACCCCTATCAAAGCCGCTGGGATGAGCAGGTATGTGTACCAGCCCAGCCACAGGTAGTACAAGGCCACCTTCTCACCAAAGTAGTTCCTGACATGCATATGTTAGACAAACACAAATGTTCAGGTGTTGACATAAGCACGCTCATGCAGCCACCCACACACAAGCACAAACCAGCCAGTTCAAAGACAACGAGGGGAAAATCTCCTACATGAAACGTGTAAGCCATTTTTCACTAAATAAGTAAAAACAACCTTGAAAACAATTGTGGTGCAATTACATCAAAAACAAATAACAAAAAAGGAATTATTAGTGGGCTGCAGTGTACTGACCTGACAGCAGTGATGGGTTGCCCCTGGAAACAGGCTGTCCAGCGAGCCCAGCGTTGTTTCAGTTCTTTCTGCTTTTTTTTCTGAAAGCATGCAGAACAGAACTCACTGTACTGTGCATAATGAACAGCACAGCTTGTAAATGCTAATTGTATGCAATACCTTCTGTATGATATGTTATTTAATAAAGTATCTTACATTATACTAATACTAATAATAATAATAATAATAATTAAAATAATAATAATACAAGTGCCACAAAACAATTTAGCAAAACTAAATAAAATATTTAGCAATTCCTATTTGATATACTAAATATAGTATTAATAGGAAGTAACAATACATTAAGTTAAAGCATGTTATCTGCATGAGCTGAAATTATATTTTAGATGACAGTTGAATAAGGAAGTATATCTGGCATCATTCAGTGGTGAATTATTTCTGTTAAAGTCTCTATGGTAAGCAAAGCACTACTATGCATGTACAAATGTACACCAAGAATACACGCATTTGCGCACGCACACATGTGACACACACGTGACACCCACACACACACACACACACAGAGGACAAAGGCATTCGAAATATGTAATCTACCGTCATGGTTAAGAAATTTTCTCAAGAAACCTAGCTCTTTAAATCATGCTACTATACCTAGCAATGGGGGAGTGTCAATCAACACAATGAAAGAACAGAATCCAGTTGTAACCTACTGTATGGTTTATGTTTTAGCATTTCATTTGAAAAAACACCATCTCCTGATAATGTACATGTTTCAGTTACAGGTTCTAGACAGGATGTTTGTAACTTCACCATAAACAAGATACACACAGGAAATAATCCCACAGAGACACAGACAGGTAAAGGATCGACCTTGCAGGTCTTCATAATTTACCTCGTGCAAGCAGAACTTTGCCTCAAAAATGTCCTTCTTCAAGAGATCACGCAGATCTTCTGGAGAGATGAATAGATGGGAGATAAAGAAATAAAGGTGATATTACCAGAAAATGTACATGAAGGTGCATCCTAAATGTGCCTTTCTCACCTCCTGTGGGGATATAAGTGTGGTTCAGGATGAAGTGTACAATCCTTATCCTGTAACAAAAGATCATCTTCACTCAAGTGCACAGTGGTTATACCTGTATATGAAGTATACTTATCATCCTAAAATGATTTTTATCAGTGATGCATGCTTAGTGTAAACTTATGCATATGTACACTACTGTTACAGTAAAAATGTGTTACTAAGACGGGCAATGTTAAACAGCACATTTAAAATCAAGATACAATCAACATAAATTGATCAAAGATAAGCAAACAATATGACACATGACAAAATACTGTATAATGAATAGCCTACTAACTGGACTGAATGCAAGTATAAGGCTAGTAAATCAATCATAGTGGTAGAGAGAGATGGTGTGTAGGAGTGACAGCCTACAACATGAAGCTCTATTATTAACCACAGTGTGTGTATTACCTGGTGCTGAGATGCACAACGCTCTGATCACAGCTCCAGTTACATGCATCAGACACTTTCAGCAGATATCTGTAGCGCTCAAAGATTTCCTTTGGTGCTTGAATCCCATAGAATACTATGTCGTCATCTGTGATTTTCTAACATAAATGGGGACATGAAGAGATTAACTTAATGAAGGAGCTTTATATTTGCATTAAATACCATAAAAACTAAAAACTTACTGTGACTTTTAAGTTCTTTTTCTTAAGTTCATCAATGAAGGCTAGTTGCTTTTTGTATGCCTCCTTCTTCTGGTCATTAATGGTTTTAGCAACCAAGACAAAGTCATATGACAGTGGTGTATGCTGTGTATTAAACAACATTGAGATTAGAACATTTTCTAATGCAGCAAAGGGTAATTAAAATAGGTGTGCAGCCTACAAGCCAAACATTGGCTTGTTGTGAGGTTGTCTTACCACAGGAGGAAGTGATGATTGATCATTGGCATTCTCCTTAACCACGCCCATAAATTCCAGTAGTTCAATACTTGGCTACAAAACAAATCATTAGTATAGTATTATAATGATAAGCCATCACTGCATATACAGTACATCACCCATCTCAGTTGATCAACACACTGAGCGTACACAATGGGTGGATACTCCACTTTTATTGGCTTAACTTTCCAGAAGGAATGCATCCTACTCTCACCTTGAAACCCGAGATGTACAATTTATATGCCCAATGTCATCAATACACTCGTGTATTTTGTGTGCTGGTCATCTTCAGTTGTAAACTGCACTGGGTGTTAGGCAAAACAATCAGGAGTGTTGCACTCAAGCCTTTGGAGCATACAGCTATCACAATCCCATTCTTCTTCTAGTCCATTCTGCATCATGTGTCATGCCTTACTGTAGGTGCTGCACTGTACAACTGTATTTCACACAGGGAAAGGTTTGACTCATGCCCTTCATTATACAAAAGCTTGTTTATTGGGGTGGGGTTTTCTAAAGAATGGCCAGTGTAGTTTCACTAAGAATTGGATCAGTATCTTGGCACTGGGAAATTGAGGGCTAATATATCATTCCAATACCAATTGTTTATAGTAAGGTTGAATAGTTCATTCAAAAGCATTATTATTATAACCTACTGGTATGTGTGCAAGGCATTATATTATGTTCAATTTGGGTAATTCCCCCACTTATGTACACTGTACTGATTACACACTGTAATCTAGTGATTTGTGTAGCCATCTGCTTTTACGCACAAGGCTACCGGCACAGTACTGGTAGTTCAGCACTCAAACTTAGCTAACCTGTTCATTCAGTCTGACAAATAGGCTACTATACAGTACTGGTAGCCTACAGTAGATACAAGACAACACACCAGGGACAACAGAGGCGCTATACTGTTAGGCCTAAAGTATTGTTTCACACGTCAAAATGTCCTACTTTAGTATGATGAAACCAGTGTTAGGGTGTACCGTACTGTAGAGGCTACTGTACGGTAATGTACTGTAACAATACTGTACTGTAGATGTAGTACTGTACAGTTTTGTGAATTAGTGTATCACCTACCTGCCTTCTGTGGCCGTGCATTATAAACGTGTTGAATTCCCGAAGCGGCTTACTTATCATTCAGTGATCCCAAAGTCCACAGCAGGTAAACCACCCAACGACACGAAGGCTCTTAAACAGGTACAAAACTTCCCTACTGTTCAATTGTGTTGAGGAATGTAAAAGCGACTATACCTGTTGCTCTGATGTCACATGCATGAAATGTTTTTATTGCTAGGCAATATGGATTCCAATTACAAGCGATAATATATTCGGCAAGCGAAATTGTGAGACAAACCTTACAATCGACACAGGCAGACTAGACAATATATTATCTAATCTAAGATTATTACGAGATTCTTTATCAAGTGCGTGCCGTGCATGCATGTCAACTGAATATTTTGTCTAATGTACTGGACTACAGCAGCGACACTGACATGTAGGCGCTCAACACTAGGTGGCACTAATGCACTGCACGATGCGCTGTCAGTTTGGCAAAAAAAATGTCGACATGTCAGGAAAATACCATTTCACCAAATTGCTGAACCTAAACATTTTTCCTGCGCCCCGTTAGCTCATGCAGACTTACCTCATGCATACTTAATATTTGTGTGAAATGAGCAGGCTATAGACGTAGAAATATAGCATTTTCATTATTAACAATGATGCCCACACGTCGATCGGTTCATGTGTTGTCGACTGTTTCAAAATGTGTGTGATTTTACATTGTCGATATACTGCACATAATTGTATAGTCTAACATTAGCAAAGAGAAAGAAACATAGGGTGGCCATGCCTTGTTATTAGAAAAGTCGTTTGCCATTAATCTTGGAAACGTATTTCCAAGGAGCAGTGCACACCCAAGCCCTATATGTTACTGGCGTGAAGTGATATGAGGCTCGGGAAAAGTGGTCAAGAAAATAAGCAGCTGTATTTCTGCACACTGTTCCACGCCCACATGGATAACATAATTACATGACAGCGAGATGTCTAAACCACTTGAAGGGAATTGGCCCCTGCTACAAAATCTAGCCAGACTGATATTTGACAAAGTTGAGACTAACTGTACCTTAGGAACTGTGTTCTTATGAGCCCTGACTAAAGGCCTCATTTACACAAACTAACCCAGACCCACCAACAAGTATCAGTGGCCTATCACAGAACAGTTAGGCTATTGTATGTGCACACAGTCAGATGCTTATACGTCTTGCTATTTTGCATGGACGTATAATAAACACATATACCACTAAAAAAATACCACGTAATCAGTAGTGCCTCAGATTAATATAATGACACTTTTAGTAAATAAATGTAGGCTATCTATATAGGCTAGTGTAGTAGCGCCTATATATCACGGCCATTGACTGTAGGTCACATGCTGCTTAAACCGAAATGAACCATTGGGGGCCTCGTCCTTTCTGCGCCACCACAATGCAGATGCAGCCAGCCACTCCCACTTCATGACGAGATCCTCAAGTATGGGAGGCAGTACTGGGCGAGCAGTACCCCAGAGTACTGCTGCGCGTCGTAAGGATTGTCAAGGCAGCAGTATTATAAACACGCGTAGCTGGCAGAGTTTTAAACATGGTTTAATGGTCAAATTCAAGTCTTAAGAACAAATAAGTATAGACCGTTATATCTCTGCTCAGATTGCCTGTGGGCACGTTTTGCCTCTTCAAAATGAATCGAATAACGGTAGGAAAAGGAGACCAAAGTTTAATTGAGATGAGCCCTGCAGATTCCTTCAATGGTGAGTCAGCTTAAGCAAGCCTATAGTATTTTCTGAACCTTAGTTTTTGTCTTCAGTATTGAAATTGGGCCACCTATAAACCAGATAGCCTATACTTCTAAATCTAAAAAATAATGTTCTAAATGGAGGATCTATTTAGGACTATAAGCATATTTCTGAATGGGTTTTTTCCTCTGTCGCAGCTGGCTTGGGAAGTGGAAATAGTCCGTCATAATTCACACTACTGTAGCAAGAAAACAGTGTGGCCATTTAAGGTGTTGTAAGAAAAAAGTGTGAATCACACTGGGCAATGTAGAAACCTGGTATACAGTTAGTAGCCTGTTTCATTTGTAGAATGTGGAATTGTGTTTTAACAAGTGAAACACTTATTGGAATTATTCATAGCACAAGAGCTTACAATTGTACTACCATGCTGTGTTGTTTACTTGCTGTTGTCTGTTTATCCATATTGTGATGCCAGACTTGAGATAAGAGTGAAAACCCATTGCTTTCAAACCACACATTCACAGTTACACTCACCAACCCAAAGATGACATGAACATTTTAAGCAACAGTTTCAAGTAAATCTTAACAAAAGTAACTATAACTCATAAACATAAAATGTAATTCCCTATGCATATTGCATACTATTAAAATGTAATGTAACTTGTGTGTATACTAAGATACAATTTCAAACAAGAATGTACTAAAAATGTAATAATTAAGCCATTTGAGTTGCATTATTCAATTCTGACTTTGTGCTTTTGCGATTACAGTACATTTAAAGCTAATATTGTCCACATACAGTACAGGCCTGCTATGTGCATTTAGCTCAATGATGCCAGCCCAAGTGCTTCTGTTATACTAGCATTGGAAACTACAGAGATGATACTGTATGGCCTAGTAAATTATTATACGGTATGACAGCAGACTGAGGTTTCCGATCGCAAAAAATGTACTGTGTGATGTGTTTATCTGAGCAAAGGCAATCAGTTTAAATGCATACTGCTGAATATCTATTCTGCCACTCTTAGTTAAAGATAAACAAGATTTCCAAAAGCAAATTGTAATTATTTTGTGTTTTCTCATCTCTAGTCATTACTAGTACTTCAAGCAATGTCACTGTAACATGGGCAAACTGTTTTTATGTAAACAATAGGCGTGTTGTGTTATTCCCTTTCGTAAATCGGGAAAGGGTACCCCTAAGTCATATTAGTGGCTATCATCAGCTCTCTGTTGAACAAAGGGTTGTCTGTGAAGACTTTGGCACATAGATCCTTCGTGTAGCTACTGTACTGCAATACTGTTTCCCACTGTCTAAAATGTGACATTTGTTGTTGGGGCATTCTTGAATGTTGTGAAAATTAGTTTGAAATAAATAAATAAAAATGTTATTGACAAATTTATTGCAAGAGGATGAGAGGTGAAACAGTGAAGGTTTACATTGTTTCAAGCTTTGAATGCTTGTTTCAGATCAGTTGTGTATGCTCCTAGCCAGTCTAAATATAGCCTCCAAAAGGCCTGCAATTAGGGCGGATACATTCCTATTTAAAAACACAAACCCAGTCAGGCAAAACCCACTTTCTCTTTATTTTACTGTGGTCATGTCAACATTATGAGTTGTTTGTTCTGTTTTACATTTGTCTGGCCATTTGCTTAAAAGTTAATCTTAACAGCTTTCTTCCCTGTCCCCTAGTCTGTCCTGTAGGTGTAACATTGTATGTCTGCTATATAAACCAAACACGTCGTCCATGTACACACTGTTTATTTTGGTGATGATGGCAGCTGTTCATTGGCTTGAAGACAATCTAGACTGTTGCCTGTCCCTCTGTGTAAAGGCAGACTTTATAACATTTTACAGTTCAATTTGCCTATGTTTGTGAAGATAACATATGCATATGTTTCCCTTGGCCAGTAGTCTCTTGCAGCAATGTTACATTGTCGTGTTATTTAGCTGATACTCTAGAATGTTTGTAACAGTGTCATTATGTATGTATCTATAATATGTTCTCTGCTGGTTAAAGCACTTCAAACGTGACTTTTGGTCAGACTTTTAAATGCTGACCTATATTGTTTATAATTTTAAGAGTATGCTTCTTCATTACATGTATGTATTCCCATTCTTTTGCAGATGAGAGTAATGGCTATAATATGTACCCCACCCCCGAGAGCAGATCTTCGCAGGAAGCAGGGGTAAATAATTCTTCCTATTCTGCTAGCACCTACTTTCTTGTGTTTTCTGTTAGTGAGGGATATTCTGTAAGGGCAATGTTCTGCTTCACACAATTTTAATATTGCTTATTATTTTGACAATCAATATTTGAGCTATTATACTATTATAGGTGTCATATGAATGTAGTCTGAACATGGTCTGTTATATAACGTTTGGACAATCCTTTTTTTTCCCAAGGATTATTTTTCTGTATGTTTTTCCTTTACTCCAGTTGTTATCTTCAATTGTGTATCCATGGTATCAGGAAGTTCACCACGTCCCTTTTTAATTGTGCATTCTGGTTTTCTTCCTTCCTTCCTTACTTTGTTCTGTTCCATGTTGCGGTGTTATAGCAAATATTATCAATATGGTTTCCTTTGGAACCCATCATCAGGCAACAGCCAGAATCAGAATATAGCAGCTGACATGTGTTTGGCTTATATGGTCAATCTAACAGACCTTCTATCATGTCCTGGTTTCAACTTAGTCCAGTGTTATCTTCCATTGGCGAGACTCATAACCCTAATATTAATTTGTTTTCTCCTATTATTGCATATCACTAGTCCCATTTGACTCATGAAGTGCGTTTTGAGGCCTGCGAGTCCCTGCGCTCAAGCATGGTCTCCATAGCCCCTTCTGAGCAAAGTGACAGCCCTCAGGCTGAGCCTGTAGAGATCATTAGCAGTCTGACCGGGGTAAGGCCAGGACACAGGCATGCTGCTGTGTCAGGCACCGTGTGTTTTGTGTGTCATCTTCTCCGACCCTTGGCTTGAACTAACCGTCTGACTAGTCATATCATCAGACATGCCCACATTGTTCTGGCAGCGTTTTTAACTAACCCCATGAAGTGGTTTCGACAGTTATAAAATGCCTCAGGCGTAATCCATTTGGTTTTCCACCAACTGCCTTAGAGGGCCAAACATGGCGCTGGGGTTGAGGTGGTGAGTGTTTGACATTGTGATCGGTCTACAGTTTGTGTCTTGTTTGTGTTTGTGCAGCTGTGCAACATTGGCTGTAGTTTCAGGGGTTTTGCATTTTAAGTTCTTCTTTGTCCATCCCCATTTCCTTTTCAGTTCTGGAAAAAGAGGGCACTATTCCTCAAGTTTCGCTCCAGGGTATGGCACATGCTTGTGACGTGATGCTACCTGCATATGCCTGCCTACTGGCCGTTAATGTCTTGACTATGGACAGATGTTTTTTTAAATGAACTGTATAAACTGTAAAGACGAAGATGGTAGAGAAATGTCCTCTGCAAAGCATGCTTGTTTGGGATAAGTGTGATTAATGGAAACATGCTGGCATGAGATATAAGTTGATGCATGCTAAGGGCTCATTAAAAATGGAAACGTCTCTCTCACACATTGTTCCCACCTGTAATAATATTCTGCATGGCTGAAGAGAATACACAAGCCAGATGGTGTAAACTACACTTAATTAAAGTACAGTACACACAAACACACACGCATACACTTTCTTGCATAGTACAGTGTGTGCATTACTACCCTTGTGTTAAGGGCAGGGCTGATATTTGTTTTTAGTAAACATACACACTCTCTATATCTGTACACTAGATCCAGCATTAGGTGATATAAATCATTAAAATCATTTTTACATTAACCTGTCCTTCCCGAAATGCTGTTGTAAAATAAAATAAACCAACATTTATGTCCTGCTGTACAGTACTGTACTCTTGGCATAGGTGCGTTGTTCCAATCGTTTCACTCTCCATATGACACCCTGAGATATCTTTAAATCATCTTCAAACAGATCCCTTTTGCTCAAACTAGTAGGCTACTTACCCTCCACAGTGTTTAGCATTTAGCCCCCTACATCCACACACCCAGTAGTTTGGGGTTAGCTGCTAAATGTATGGAGCCTTGCGGCCTCAACTCGCTTCGCTGGGGAGAGGCTGGTTCCAGAAGATGCAGGGATTCCATAAGACTGATCTGTAATTAGACCAAATGAGAGAGCTCCTGGAGCTACGTTGCAGTTAAAGAAAGCACCCACCCTGCCATGTATAACAACACGGGCCGATGTGCTAGCTCATTCAGACCCATGATTAGAAGAACATAGGCACCGTTTCCAATCATAAAGGCTATAAAAAGACTATGAGTGGACGCCCCCTTAAATTGCATGGCTGGTGGGGCGGCAGGGTGGTGCTGTGGTACCCAATATCAAGATGTGGAAATTAGAGTCAGTTGTGTTTATGTTGCAGTTGACAACACGCAGTTTCCGATGTGTTGTGTGTTTTCTGTCCTGGGCACTTTTGTTCTCTGTAGGGTGTTTTATGGGCTGTTTTCCACACGCCATTGCCACACTGCCACCTTATACACACATTGTCAGACTGGCCGTTGAGTGATCAGCATTCGAGGAAATGGAAAATCTGTATCAGGGACAGTGGCTGGCTATTTCCCTGGGGACTGGTGTTGCGATGCAAAGCTTTTTGCTACATTAGCGGGCAGCCGCTGCCGACAGGGGCTGCTGGTTTTGCTGATGTAAGCCATAGGAACCTCCTTGTTTTTCCCTCCTCCCCTGTTCTCCTCCTGCCATGTCTTACCTCTCTCTTTCATCTGGGAGTGTAGGCGAGCGTAAGCTGGTCAGGGCATCTGAGTGGACTGGATAGTCTGCTTGGGGAGTTAGAGTGTAAAGGGCACGACTGGCTTCCCTCGAGACAGGCAATCTACTGTATCAGAGAGAGAGAGAGAGAGAAAGAGAGGCTGCCTTCTGATGCATTACGTCTATTTAGAGAGTGGACGATGGAGGTAAAGTGCTCATCTTTTCTTCCCTTCCCTCATGACGGAGAGTGCTAAC
Source organism: Aphredoderus sayanus (assembly GCA_027564795.1). Taxonomy (NCBI): domain Eukaryota; kingdom Metazoa; phylum Chordata; class Actinopteri; order Percopsiformes; family Aphredoderidae; genus Aphredoderus; species Aphredoderus sayanus. The sequence continues at coordinate 1,438,403 of JAODUG010000021.1, read as the reverse complement.
TCATTCTGCGTTTATGCGAGTTGTACTGTGTATGTGCTTATTCTATGGGGGAAAGGCAGCCTCGCTGAACTGTAGCAATGTCACGTAAGGCATTGGGATTACATGGTGCATTTACATATTTTCATATCTGGCAGTAGCCAGGCTATTCTTGTATTTTGCATTCAGAGCGACAGTAACGGCAGTGAGAGCATGGGTGAATACAGACACAGTGATAACAGTGTTAATAGCTTCTTTGAATACTGCCTTGTTTTTACTGTAGCACTGATAACAGAACAAACATCACAGAGGGCTGACCTAAACTACTGACCAGCCATACCTGCTCGCGATGCAGCCCATCATTCCGCTGTTCCAGTCTTTGAAACTCTTGGCAGTTGATAGTTATCTGCTTTACCCATGCCCAGCATAGCTTGATTAATAGCAGCATAGCTGCTATTAATGTCAACCATGTCATCTGAGCTTGTGTTCTTTAGTTGTGCCACAAATACAGTCAATTCATACTGTAATAACCTAATTACAGCATGACCCCCTTCTGCATTCTGCGTGGAGACTGCTGTTTTTACCGCTTTAAGCCACAATGGTTTGGACTTTTGTCTTGAAGCAGGATCACTTTAAAGAGAATATACAACAAACAAACACTAAGGGAAAGCTTAAGGAAAGCTGCAATATTATCAGCATGTTGTTTTACTTTGCCGTAGTAATTCCAAAGGGTTATGGTACTTTTGCTGTGACTTTGTCCTGACAATACAGCAAGGTTTTACTATTTTATAACTGACAGAGCAACAATACATACACTTGCTTTGTTGCTGTGGTGAATGTATCAGAGAATGCTGTGAACATATCTGTGTGTGAGTGTGTGTGTGTTGAAAATGCATCATGCTCTTTTCATCTCCTCATAGATTGACAAGCAGCAGCAAAGCAAAGACTCTGTGTTCTTCCGGGACGGAGTGCGCAGGATTGATTTTGTGCTTTCGTACATCGAGGATAAAGTCGGTGAGCGGAAGCAGGTAAGAAACCACATATCAGCCTCTGTGTAAGAACACTAGTTCCTCTTTCAGTTTACCATAGGCTCAAGATTGTATTTTTCTTAAATGTGTTCTAACGTCATCGTGTTCTAGGTCCACTTCACCCATTGTGCTTGTTTTAAAGACCGCCGCCATTTCTTCTTTTGCCGCCGGTCGTTATGTTGAGTTTCACAAGAGCTACCAGTGTCAGGTCTGAGTCAGTGACGCTCAGAGGGGGTTTCATTTTCACTCACAGCAGAACTGGGCTCAGCCCTTTCCTTCCTACTTCCAGCTCGACTAAACATTTATATAATTATTATGTAAACAGATGATTACAGTAGAAACATAAAACATATATATTGTTAAATGAATATAAAGTGGAAAGAGTAACTAACTATAAAGAGTATTATGCTGTCTATAGTACTGTATCTTATCCTACAAACATTGTCCTCCAAAAGCCACTGTTATATTGCCAAACGTACAGTACTGTAATGAATCCACATCCTAGTATAGGGAACGTTTGTGTGTATGTTTGAGGGTTTTTTAATTACCAAGGTTTTTAATAATAGTTTCCTTGGCTTGACCGAACCCTGAAGAAATGACGGATTGGGGGCTTTAAGTTGATGAGAGAGTAACAGCTGCTATTTTGAAGGCAGCTACATTGCTCATACAAGATGGCAGCTTCACATAAATACCACAAGCATAAAAAGTTCAAATGTTCTCAGCTAGTACCAGCTGAGAACATTTCACTGCCACATAATTGTTGCTCAGCTCTTCTTTTTCTGTTGAAATATTATATCATTACTGTAACTTGTAAATATATAATTTAGTTTAGTAGTATTTCCATTGTGGGCAAAGGATCCAGTTGTACATTTTGGAGTGTTGAATGACCTAGCCACTGTTACCAGGCTGTTGAGTATTACACTGGGGTGTCTTTTGCTCCACATACTTCTGGCACATACTTTGGCCTCCTAAATAGCTTTGCCAGTGAGTCAGCAGCCAGACACTGGACTTGGGGAACTTCCTCACTCTTACGCAATGGAGGAGGCACAATCCATGTCATTCAAATATGCGCAAAAGTAAATCATTTCCATATCTAGAGAAATTTCTACTTATGTTATGTAAAAACATGTTTTATATATGTGGGGTTTTCTCTACAGGAGAGGAGAAAACAGTATGAAGCCAATCTGCAGAGTGCAGGCCTGGAGCTGGAGACAGAAGACAAATCAGTAAGAGGGTGCTATATGAATTTCTGCCACTAGATGTCATACTAGAGCATCAGCATCTCAGACCAAAACAAACGCACACTGGCATGAACATGCACATGCTATTAAAACTAAGAACAGAGGAACTCTGATTACAACACACAAAGAGTCTGATGTAATTATTTTATCAGGATGAGATTACTCCTATATCTTTACATAGAACATGTCGGCTATATCAATGTTTAAAATATATTAGAACAGTCTATCCATGTCACTCTGGACAATGGCAGTCTGCTATGTGCCCCTAGCAGCGGGCATTGGGCTTTACACAAAGAATAACTAATATTCTAACAATTTTCTCTCAAATTTAAAATATCCTCTTAAATGTTAAATTATACTAGTAACATTCTAAAATCTACTCTTCCACACATTTGTCACCAGGAGTCAGAAGATGGGAAGACGTATTTCTTGAAGATCCATGCTCCTTGGGAGGTGCTGGCCACCTATGCAGATGTCCTGAAGATCAAGGTGCCCTTCAAGGCCAGCGACATCCCATCTAATAGAGAGATACCTATGAACTGGCTGTCAACCCCTTTTCGTCTGCCTGATCACATTATGCATCCTGAGCCAGACTTCTTCACTGCTTCATTCAACAAGGACAAGGTTGACTTCTTCCTCATCGATGACAAGGACACATTCTTTCCTCCTTCTACTCGCAACAGGATTGTAAGGGAACTAAGATGTTTTTGTCTAATGTGTGGCTCTGAGGTTTTTCAATGTTTTTACTTTTTGACATTCCTGATCATTATGGTTGGCCATAATAATGCCGCAGTCCCATCTACATGGTTGATATTAGTGTAATTTCATAATGGGTTTGGCCTGTGAGTTTTAAGCATATTTAAGACATATCTTCACTACACTGTTGCACGACACATTGTTCGTTTCTGTGAGTTCACCTGTTCCTCTCTTGATAGGTTTACTACATTTTGTCCCGCTGTCCGTACACCCGGGAGAATGGGCCCGATGGCACATGTAAAGACAAGAAGGGAATCAAGCGGTTACTGAACAATGGGACCTACACTTCTGCTTTCCCTCTGCACGATGTAAGAATTCACACTTCACACACGAACATCCTGGATGAAGCACTGGATAAAGTATGGCAGGACTGAATGATATTGCAAATAATGTGGTCTGTCTCCTGTGTGTGTGCAGTGTAGATATTGGATAAAATCAAAGGATATACACTGCGAGAGCGAAAGAAACAATCTCTACAAATACTGGGCCAGGTTTTTCTGTTTCTTCAAGGAACAGCCACTGAACCTTGTTAGGTAGGACCTCTAAGCAGATCCTTCACTCAAGTTGTTTATTTATACATTATCCTGGCAGAAGAATTTCCAGAAAACTGTGTATTGTTTTTGCTAAAAACAGGAAGTATTATGGTGAGAAGATAGGCATTTATTTTGCGTGGCTGGGTTTCTACACCGAGATGCTGTTCTTCGCGGCAGTAGTAGGTTTCATCTGTTTCATCTACGGACTGCTTACCTACGACGAGAACCAGTGGAGGTCAGTGCTACTGTAAAATTAACAGCAAAATAATGATTAATTAAGCATGTATTCAAAATACTACAGTATATTAAGAATTGCATGTCGACAAAACAAATTAAAACATTATAAAGTATATGGAAAAAAAGGAATTATGGAAAATACATGTTGCAGTGCACCACCATCACAGTAACATTACATTTATATTGTGACTTTTTAAATTATGTCCCAGACATGATATATCAAAAGTGTAAAAAAAAAATTGTTTTTCTGATTTAGCAAAGAGATATGTAGTGAGGACATTGGAGGGAAGATTGTCATGTGTCCCCTTTGTGACAAGAAATGTGGCTACTGGAAGCTCAATTCGACGTGCAACTCATCATGGGTAAAAAAATAGTTTTTTTCCCTATTCTTTATGTTTTAAATTAACTTTTTGATAATGACTCCTATTTTGTTATATCTTTATTTTCCAGCAATCACACTTATTTGACAATGTGGGAACAGTATTCTTTGCCATATTCATGGGGATTTGGGGTGAGTAAAAGGTTTCTCCAAACTATATTTTGTAGCTAATCCAGAGCACCACCTACTGGAAACTTCAAACCTTGCATCATGTTCACCCTAATACTGTACTTGTAATTGTACTCACTCCAAGTCACTTTGGATAAAAGCATATCCTCAAATCAAAATGTTTGCTATAAAATTGCCCAATGCAATGCATACAGTATATTACATATAATAATCAATACCTATTTATAAACACCCCTCATACATAGTTACTGTAGCAAATAACAGACCAACTGGTAGTTGGATCAGTTTCTACACTCCTTATTTTATTACACACTATTAATACAACTAATTGTTGTTGTATAGTTGTTTTACCACAATATCATACTTAACAGACAGCTTGCATTTTGTGGCTAATACTGTATTGCTAGCTTAAGGTGGTCTCTCTGCGCAGTGACTCTGTTCCTGGAGTTTTGGAAGCGGCGGCAGGCCCGTCTGGAGTATGAGTGGGATCTGGTTGACTTTGAGGAGGAGCAGCAGCAGCTGCAGCTTCGGCCCGAGTATGAGACCAAGTGCACCAATCGCAGACTCAACCGCATCACCCAGGTGCTTGTGTGCCCACAACTGGCTAATGCATTGATTGAGCTCAGGAGACACTCTTGTGCACTATGTGCAGTGCTGCATGTGATTACAAAGATTATTACAACATTGTTTGGGATACACTGTATACTGTAGCGTCTTTGAAAAATATGAGTGGTGAAAATTGAATATATAGGAATTAAATGTATGGAAATGTGCAGTATCAACCCCTGAATCAGCAGTTTGAGTAATGTCACACAGTAGTGCAGTAAATAGAGCTACGAAGCCAGTTTTATATTTAAGGTGCTGAGCTTAAACATGTTTCTGATTCAGTACACAGGAAATACTGTAATGTCTTCAAATTAGGGACCCTGTTTCTGTAGTGTTCTACTGTGGGCTGTAATTTGCCCTGTTCCTCCACGACACTCCCACCTGTCTGTAGGAGATGGAGTTGGTTCTAGAGAGAACGACTGCAGATCTTGTTGGAAAAGTGTTTCTGTGCTGGACCACTGTGGTGCTGTGGGTAAGGGCGGTACCTAGCGTAGAACGCCAGTTTGAAGAGGGGCGAGGTGCTGCTGTGGTTTAGCTTGTGTGGAATAAGGAGGCATTTCTGAAGACAGAAGGGATGGTGCCTGGTGGGCGCACCACCGGCAGTGACCACAAGGTGGCTTAGAGGTCTGTAAGGATATATAATTAGCCTTCAGTAAGATACCTAATCCCTATCTGCTCCTGGGGGGCCACTTTAAAGATAGACTGGCCCTGCACCCCATAATGAGGGGGGAAAGAAAAACTAAAAAGTAAAATATTTAATCTAATAATATTATATAAATAATATATCAGTTAAAATAGAATGCACTGTCTTTAGCCGTGCCTCTGGTACAGCCACCAGACCAGACCTTCCAAAGCTGTCTGTTCAGAACATAACCATTGACTGACACCACTGTCTGTGCTTTGACGGTTACTGTATAGGAAATGGAGCCTTACTTACCTGTAACAAGCAAGTGTGCTCGCACGTGCCTGTCTGGAGCCACCGTCCTGTTCTGGGTGAGACATAATACTGGGGATTCCACTTTACCATCCCAAGTTCCCCTTCATCTTTCACCTAAATCTTGCAAACCATTGTTTCACTTTCCTTTCCACTCTAGGCTACGTGACAATAATGTGTACTTCTACACACTAATAAATCAATGTATTATTTAAAAAGAATATACTTATTTGCCCTGCTGTGTAAGCTTAAAAACAAAAAAGGAAGTTGGGATCAATATAGTAATATGAGAGCTCATAGGGAGTGTCTGCATTGTGTAAGCATGACAACTTGTCTGTTGTGGTTCAGTCTGTTGGCACTTGGTTTTACATCATTAGTCTTTGTTTGTCTTTGCTTGTGCTTGCTACACACACACAGTATGGTACTCTGTTACTTACTGTTTGTACTGGGGAGCTGGTCTTTCACGTGTCCTCACTGTTGTGTCTGTCCTGAAGATCTCATTGATCATTGCCTGCATCATTGGGGTGATAGCGTACCGCCTGGCAGTGTATGCAGCCTTCGCCAGCATCATGAAGGAGAGTCCCACCAACAAGATTGAGGTGGTGAGCTCTCTGATCACACCACAGCTGGCCACCTCTGTCACCGCCTCCTGCATCAACTTTGTCATCATCATGATCCTCAACCTCATGTATGAGAGAGTAGCTATATGGATCACTGACATGGGTGAGGGCCAGGCAGAGAGCACATATCAGCATATAACCAGATTGTATGTCCTGTTACTACTGTATCAGTGTAAAATAGAAAAACATGTTGATGTTGAGTACTGTTTTTACTACTGTATGTTATCTTATTATTGTTACAATCATTTACATTTCTGTGATTTGTGTGACAGAAATACCCAGGACCCACTTGGAGTATGAGAACAAACTGACAGTGAAGATGTTCCTCTTCCAGTTTGTCAACTACTACTCCTCCTGCTTCTACGTGGCTTTCTTCAAGGGCAAGTTTGTCGGCTATCCTGGAGACTACGTCTACATGTTTGGCAAATTGAGCAAACTGAGGAATGAGGAGGTACATTGACTACACATAGTAGATGGGAGTTTAAGGTTGTAGCTCTAAAATTGTGGGTATTCATTGGGAGGAAGAGAAACAACAGGGTTTTTTTTTTCAGTGTCTTTTTCAGTTGTGTCCACCGTCATCTAAACACAATCCCAGTGCAACTCTTGTTAAAGTAGTTCCTCTGAAGAATTTCAGGCAGATTGGAGGCAAAATACTAATTCTTCATTTTTACTCTACTATGGAAATACCCTACCCAAAACAAGATGTATTCAAATAATTGTGTAACTGCATACTTGTTACACAATACCACTTTAACTAACAACAGAGGTTATTGTGAGTTAAAGGGGAATTCTGGACAGTTTTGACCTGGACCTAATTTTTCCATGGGAGGTTCGAGTCATAATCCACTTACTTGTTTGATGTAGCGAATGCATGTGCTCCATAATGGTACACAGCTCTATAGTGTTCAGTGATGTGCACATTCATGCAGAATGACAAACACAGAAGTGGATTACCACTGAATGAACATATAAAGTTATCAAAAAGTTACAAACTTAAAGTTATTTGGTGCTTTTTTCAGTGGTTCTAGTCGACATACAGGGTCTAGCCTAGGTCAGAATTCAAAGCCTTTCTTTGTGTGTGTGTGTGCGTACAGTGTGACCCCGGTGGCTGTCTGATTGAGTTGACCACCCAGCTGGTGATCGTGATGACTGGTAAACAGGTGTGGGGCAACATCCAGGAGGCACTGGTCCCGTGAGTATATTCCGATCCTGCTTCCTATCCCATCATCTGTCATACTCTGTAAAGTGCCCAAACCTCATGTCTCATCCACCACTGCCTGCTGGATGCTTTACATGCAGGTGGCTAATGAACTGGTGGGGCAGCAGGAAGGCTCGGAACCACCCAGAGAGCCTTTATAGCCGCTGGGAACAGGACCATGACCTGCAGGATTTGGGCGAGCTAGGCCTCTTTGATGAGTACCTGGAGATGGGTAGGCACACATGCTTGAGGACGATTGGGAGGGATTAATTAGATGATATAGACACATTTCTATTACATACATAAATCTCAATATGTCACATACTATATGGCACACATAATCTTGAAGGCATTCCCACAGTGTTGTTATCAAATAGCCCAATGTAATGCATACAGTATATTGCATACAATAATCAATACCTATTTATAACACCCCTCATACAGAGTTACTGTAGCAAACAACAGACCAACTTGTGGAGAAATATATCAGTTTCTACACACCTTATTTTATTGTCAGGCGGCCTACAGAGGGCAGTGTTTGCCACTTATTTTCTCTCTCTGTCTGCCTCAAAGTGATCCAGTTTGGCTTCATCACGCTGTTCGTTGCCTCCTTCCCCCTTGCACCTCTGCTGGCGCTCTTCAACAACATCGTCGAGGTCAGAGTGGATGCCTGGAAGTTCACCACCCAGTTTAGAAGGCCCGTGGCAGCCAAGGCCCACAGCATTGGCGCCTGGCAGGAAATCCTCAATGGGGTGGCCGTCCTTTCGGTGGTCACCAACGTAAGTTCAGGACGAGTAAGCCTCCACTTGCCAGCGAAGATTTGACTGATTCACACCCCTGCTTTTGCTGTTTTACACTGTAGGATCTTTCTTAAATTGGGTCCACGTGAGCCTGCCATTTGAATGAAATTCCTTGTTTTGTTTTCCCTGTAACAAGATTGAAAAAAATCGTTCTGACGAATGGTATTGCACTCCTAATTTCCAAACCCTTCTGCTTTTGCTCTTCAGGCATTCATCGTGTCGTTCACCTCTGACATGATCCCCCGGCTTGTGTACATGTATGCATACTCGATAGAAAACGACCACAGAATGAAAGGCTTCATCAATAATAGCCTGTCCATTATGAACATCTCTGCCATCCCTGAAGAAAGCAGACCTGAAGATGGGGAAAACCCGTCGTGGTTCAACAGCTCTATCATCACTACCTGCAGGTGTGTGGGGTGGGGATGTATTGGGTATGACAGTGGAACTAACTTGTTGTTTTGCACATAGTACACAATGCAAAGTAGGGAAAGACTAGACAGAAGGATTTCGTGGTTTATTCATGGAATTGAACTTGTTAAACTGTTGATGCTGTAGCTTCTTACCTGTTAACCGCTTCTTAGAGCGGTTAAGAGGCCATGGTGTCTATATGGATAATTCATAGTGAAGTAGAGAAGCTACAGCATCAACAGTTAACAAGCTACAGCATCAACAGTTGAACAAGTTTAAATTCCATGGATAAAGCACTAAATCCGTCTGTATAGTCCGTCCCTGCAGTTTCTAAATCGTGCTATCACTGTTATGTAGGTATCGTGACTACCGCTACCCACCTGGCCATGACAAAGAGTACTCCCACAACATGCAGTTCTGGCACATCTTGGCAGCCAAGCTGGCATTCATCATCATTATGGAGGTAAAGATATTTCATATTTACAGTGTTCTTTACATGGATTTGATTTACTAGAGAATTGCTCTTCATACATTTGTTTTCCATTGTCCACTTAAACTGATTACAGTGTTCCAGTATTCACCTGGATGGCAGCCATTTGTACAGTAGCAGCATCTCTTGTTCTGCTGGCAATAAATCTCCTCCAGGCAATGTTACCCCAGCTGTGTGGTTTTGCTAATTTGTTCAACATGTTGTGCGCCTTCCCTCTACAGCACGTTGTGTTCCTGGTCAAGTTCTTTGTGGCCTGGATGATTCCTGACGTACCTTCCGAGGTGAAGGCTCGGATAAAGCGAGAACGCTACCTGGTCCAGGAGTATCTCCACAACTACGAGGTGGAGAAGCTGACCAGCCAGCTCAACCACGCCAACCACCAGGACTGTACTTGCACGCCCATGATCTACCCCTCTGTACCCAAACACGAGGTGCTGTCCGAGTGTCTCTAGCCCATGTCCCTCTGCTGAAAACCTGCTACTGTCATTTCAGTTGGACATGGGAGGACACGGTAATGGAGATTACCGCTGATTTATGACCACTTTACTCTTTAGTGCCTATATTGTTTGTGCAATCTAGTGGCACAGGTTTCAAATAAGAGCAAGGGAATTCACCAACAGCTTTCATCCTCCCTGTATGTGATAACAAAGAAAAGGGGGAAATCAGGCTTATAGTCACTGCACAGCCTGCATGTGTAACACAGCTGTAGCCTGCTAGCATGTACTTGATTTAGCATTACTCTTACATATTTACAAATCTTCAATCACTGTAAAAGAGAAGGAAAGGTAATGACAATTTGCTGTATGGAAATGAAGGATACAATGCTGTACAACACTGTCTCTGCCAGGCAGCTTGCTCTTGAAATTTCACATTGCTGTCTATTTTCTAAGTAACCAAAGACTAAATGCCTTAATATATTAAATGCTAAATATTGGTTCTACATTTTGATTTAAAGTAATATAAGTATGACTACATTCACTGTAAAGATTTGTCATTTGTTTCAGTGCCACATAAGGCTACAGCAAATATTTGCTTGTGACATTTGTTTGTGACAATATTTCCCAGCCAAAGCATAATACGCCCCCATTTGTGTTTAACACCACTGCCATGTTCTGCCATGAATTTTTGTTCACACACCACTGCAAGGTGCCATATATACCTAAGATAACTAAGTCCTAACTTAAGTATTTTGAAGGGACACTAGTGCTGTTGTTTTTAGTTACTGTATTTAACTCTGTTTATCCTTTTAGTTGTATTTAGTGCTTCGTGCTTAATGAGGGGCCATATTGTAGAATTGAGATTTGACTTGCCATGGCCAGTTATTGTGGAGCGCTCCACTGTGTTTCAGCAGTGGGCAGCAGCTGGTGTATGTTGACTGTTGACTGTTGACAGTGACTGCTGTTGAGTGCTTGACGCCCTAGAGAGTGGAGAGATCCCTATTTAATGTGCCTCTGTTTACCAACATGCTGGAGCTAGTGAAAGCCTGCCCCCACCCACTGCGGCGTGCTTCCCCTCAAGACAAAGCACGTCAGCCATCGCGTAGTCTGCTTGCTTCTGACTTTCACAGCTGTCTCTAACAAGAAGGAAAAACATATTCTGTTATATGATTTTGCACAAAGCACTTAATGAAATACCAAACTACTAGCACATCAAAATGTCCGTGTATTCACCCATAACACTACATATAAACCATGTTTTAAAAGCAAGAGCTTGAGATGATGATTTGATTTTTGCTCAGTTAAATGGAACCTATGTTGTAGACTATAAACATACTGTTACTGCTGTATGTGAGAAACACATTGATTTTGCTGTTTACGTTGAACGTATCTTGAAGGGTTTAGGTGTTTGTCAGTGAAGTCTGTACATGTGTGGACATTAGTTTGTTTTTGAGATTAAACTTAGATTTAAATATGCAAGTTTTTTTTTATATATATGAATATTTAAAGATCTGTAAATTGCGAAGAGGTTTGGTCTCAGGCAAGTCAATCATGTTTGTCAGAGGTTCTTTCTGTATGTGGTCTTAGAACCAGGTGAAATATACACTAGCAATTGCATTTCAGTTTATATTCTGTATCCTCGACAAACGTACTGCCTATTGTTGCCTTAATATTTAAACTTTTCATTTTGCCTTGAAATTCATTTTCTTTCATGCTTTAGTGTTGATATTTATTTTATACATTTACTATACATGAAAGAGAAGCTATATCGTTTTACAGTAGTTTATAGGTTTTACATTAATTTTCTGAAAACATGTTTTGGATCATTTTTTTATACATTGCTGTTGCATTTAAAGGAGTTGTAAAATACATTTAAATTCTCCAAAATAAAATAAAAAATCACTGCTGCTGTGTATCGTGCTGTATTTGGTTTTTTTTTCACAGTTGACCTGTAGACCATACAATCCAATGTTGGAAACAGCACTATATGAAATGTTATATTTGTCACATATCGCAGTTCCTTTGCTGAGTAAGAGAACAAGTCACTGTTCACATAACAGATGGTCAGAGAGAGCACATTATACTTATTAAATATTTGTTCACACAAGTGGGTGTGCTTTATTTCAAAATATAGTGGCATTGTTGTTTCACTTGGCACAAATATATGGCAGCCTAAGGTGAAGACATGGGAAACACTCAAGTCCAGGTATGGTTTATTTCAGTTTTGATTTTCACATTGTAGCAGCAAATTTTAACAGTAAGTGAATTCTTTATACCTGGCTGACATGATAACTTAGAAATAAGTTCATTATCATCAGACAAACAAGTGCCTTATGGAAGCTGCAGCTGATAAATCATTGTTTTCTAATGATAAACAGTCTAAATGGGATATCCAAATATTACATGTCTTCCTGTAGCCTCCAGAGGAAGCTTTCTGTGATCTGAAAAGCCCAGGCCAGGAAGGACTGCTTGTGGTTCAGCTGTACATGATGCCAGGTTTCTTTCTGGTGGTCTTTGTCTTAGGACTGCCCCTCAACCTGCTTTCCCTCTGGATATTCTATCACCGTCTGAAGCGCTGGACCCGCGGCTCCGTCCTGCTCCTCAACCTGACCCTGGCTGACACTTCCTGGCTGTTGGCCTTGCCTTTCCTCATCCAGTACCACCTGGACCAGTTGGACTGGACCTTGGGTTTGAAGTTATGTAAGGCTGTGCGGGTACTCTACCATAATTACTTCTACCTCAGCATATTCTTCGTCACTTGTATCAGTCTTGACCGCTACCTCGCCATAGTACACCCACTACGCTCCCTGGCCCTGCTAGGCCGGCGGCTGACGTGTCTGCTGTGTTTGGCAGTGTGGCTGCTCACGTTGGCCATCAGCATCCCTATAGCCGGCATGACGGCGACCCAGCTATGCCCGGAGAACAACCGCACCATCTGCACGCTGTACATGCTTCTGGCGGATACCAGGGAGAGCTTGCCCTACTCGCTCTTCTGCTCCACCGCGGGGTTCCTGTTCCCCCTGGTTTCCATCTGCTACTGCTGCGTGCGGAGCGTCAAGGAGCTACGCCACCGATCGTGCCCGCCCCTCCAGCAGAGCAGACATCGGCGCCTAATGCGGGTTTTGACTTCGGTCCTGTTTCTCTTCGCACTGTTCTACCTGCCGTACCACCTGGCCCGCAACGCCACCATTGTGATGCGGAGGGTCTACCCTTACAGCCCCGCCTCCTGGCAGCCCACAGACCTGGCATTCGCCCTGGAGATGTGCATCTGTAGCCTCAACACCTGCGTTAACCCTTTGTTCAGCTTCTTCGTGGGTCGCCAGTTCAGGAGGGAGTTTCACGACATCTTTGGAGCTTTGGTTCCTAACTGTGGGCGTAAACAGCATGCCTAGTCAAACGAAAGCGCAGAGTGGCGGTCTCGTGCTCAGTCGCTGTTTGAATCAGCCTCATAGCCCCGTTGTTATTGCTTCAAAAAAGCAATGTAAATATGAATAAAATGTGTGCATTACAGATGTTTATAGGCTCGCTTAGCCAATAAAAGATTATGTGTTTTCACGTGCCTTTGTTTAATGAATGGAGTGGAATAAATTTGGACTAGCAAAGTTTTGGTCTGTTCAGAGCGGTCACCATGACTCCATACACAATACTGCCGCCATGTGGGCAGTGAGCAGCACACACTTACTATTATAGATTTCCAGATAGCATTTGCCAATGAAGAACACTTCGCCACTCGTTGAATTCATTTACGTGAAGTTGGCTATCAATCAACATACTTGTTTTAATACTAAGATTCCATGGGTACCCATGGGCTCTCTTAATGCTTGTGTTTGTAGGATGTGGGCGATTAAGCTGAATGGCGGACAGTTCTCTTTGTGATGGTTGCTCACTTAATAGACAGGCGTGACAAACACCGGGTGCAAATAATGACATATACAAGATAATGTTCAGATTAAACAGTGATTGGGAATTTATAGGGGCGTAGGCTAGACGCGCACTTTGCACACGCCGCTAAGGGGAGCTGTAGACAGGTAGGCGAGACAGCTGCGCACAGCGCTCCGCTCTCCGTGGTGCTGAAGTGTTGCTTGACGGCTCACTGGCGATTCTCACATCAGATAAGAAGTCAAAGTCCCGTCTGATTCCGTGGTGACGGTATTTCGATTTAGTTGAATCTCAGCGTTGCCAGTTTGGACAGTTTTGCAAGCTTAAAACCTGGAACTTTTTAAGTGCTGGTTATTTCTCATAATCGAACGGATCTGAAGATGGCACTGCATGGATTAACATTGCGCAAGGCAAAAGCGGATATATTTGACTACCTATTTGTGACTGTGAATCCAGCCATATCAGATTGAACGCGTTCACCTCCAGCCTTTTTCGTCTTTTGAGGACGTCTAATCCTTTCCTGCTACTAGAGACACTACATTTGGATTAGCACCTGAACAATATGTTTTTTAATGTTGCACCTTCACTTATTTTAATATTATAATATATTCTGATATTTCGGAAATGGAGCCAGGGAAGGAGAGATATTTTCCTCCTACAAAAGAGGGACTGAAAAATCTAGCAGGAAAGGCCCTCGGGAATCTGCACAAGTAAGATCACAGCTTTATGGCTTATTATTACAACGTTATTTCATTATTATTCCTATGCATAGAACTGAAATCCAGATGTTAGAAAGTGACTGCAAAAAGCAAATAGTTATTCGCCTGGGTCTAAATCCGTTCCGATAATTCTTTCGAAGTCAGGAGGGAAATCAAATTCCTTATTAATATGAATTATGGCCAGGAAGCTGAAAAGCAGGATTGTCAGCCCGAATATTTAAGGATTAGATATTTCCCTGGAGAATGTACCCCACCACTAGCAGCTGTGGGTGTTTTAAATAATTAATGAAACAGAACGAGTCGTGACATGAGGTCGGGGATATCTATTACCTGTGTGCTATATCAGTATTAATTTAACATCGATCTATTTTGTATCAACTGTCTTATTGTATTCTATAGGAAAATTCACACAAATCTAGCAGACAAAAAACGCACTGGTCACAAAGCTTCATGCTGTTTCATAATTAAAGCAAGTACTGTGGAGCATTTTATGAAGCTAAACATGTTTGTAATATAAAGATTCCGTAGGACGTCTCAGAATGACTATTATACAAAAGTATTATTAATATTACACAAAATTACCAAATGTTTTAAAAGTAGGCTACTTCATAAATCGCCTAGGAACACAAAAAATACACGCCCTAAACCATTTACATGGAAGCGTATATTCATTGGGTAGATAAAATAATATTAACATGGTTAACCAAATTTTGGTAATGACATGCGTCGAGTCAAATGTCAGGAAAACGTTGTTGGTTTTCAGGCCTTCGCTGGATAAAGCCTTACATTTAGCATTGTTCATTTTATAACGAATCTTACAGGCTACAAACACATTTAAAATATGTGATAAACTAAGATTAAAACGAGGCCATATTTGCGAGAGCGTCTAAATAACTGAACATTGGTGATGTTAGTGCTGCAATGCGGTATGAAGGTCATTTTGTCTTTGTTAACAACTCCTGTAATTATATAAACAAATAAAAACTACATAGAAAAGAGAATCGAACTATACGATTTTATGGCCTATATGTGAGCTGTAAATTCAAGAGCTCAGTGATTCTCTCTTAAATCTTTTCGGTGACATAAATATTTAAAGGGCCGTGAAAGATATAGTGCTGTTTTTAGAGGCCAATAATTTGACATTCTGTAGCGTGGTTGCTACTCTGTAATATAACTACAATGCAGTTAAAATTGTGTTTTGCCTTATTTGCCCACCTGTTTTATTAAGTGGCTCGACATTCGTTTAATTTGCCCTGTATAGATTTTTCTATAGGCCTATATTTATAGTGCACTAATATTCGGGAATTGTTGGCATTCCGAAAAATAGACCCAGTGGAATGTGATAATTCATAAATTCTGAATATGACCGCCCACAGTAACACGTAACCGTGTTGGATGTGTCTTGCAGGAGGCTTGAGCGGCGTCAGCAGACAGGTGAGGTGATCGAGTTGACAGAGGATGGCAGGCCCCGCGACAACCCGGAGAAGAAACCTCCCCTGTGTGACTGCACGTGCTTCGGCCTGCCGCGAAGATACATAATCGCCATGCTGAGTGGACTGGGCTTCTGCATTTCTTTTGGTATCCGGTGCAACCTGGGCGTGGCCATCGTCAGCATGGTCAATAACCACACGATCCACCAAAACGGCAAGATCATCATCAAAGAGGTGAAAGAAGACCCTGGCTCATACATATAGACCTAAGTTAATATAGGAGCGATGTCTGAGTCCCATGAGTAGGCCTACATGGGACTTAACTTTTTCGTTTAGGTTTAAGCCAATAGCAACACTTATTCAACAACAAATTACAATAAAGCCAAATTGATTGTCTCGACATGTCGAGTTGAAGCCATGATAAATTAATAAATTTAACATCGTTTAGCCAAATTGGACCAATGTGTGCTCTGTACAGGCTTTATACGGTGTTGGGAATGATAATGAATTTCTTTTCCTCCATTTTGTTTCTGAAAGAAAGCGGTTTTCAACTGGGATCCAGAGACTGTGGGAATGATTCACGGCTCCTTCTTCTGGGGCTATATAGTGACTCAGATACCAGGAGGGTATATTTCCTCAAGATTAGCGGCCAACAGGTATCTTATAAACTATATCTCATTGGTTCGGTTATGCGTAAAACTTAATTGGAGACATTTCCTTTGACCACACAATAGGATTTTAAATTCGTTTTTCTTTATGATAATCGATATCTTTTGGGGAAGTAGGTCTGACCTCACAACAGATACATCGGGGATTGTTGGCATCCGCGGGCGTGGCTATTCATGTTAATGAGCTCCCATGGGAAACATGTCTACTCCTTTATAAACGGAGGCATGGCAACCAGACGTGCCAAAGCCAAGCACTGTGTAACGTGATTGAATATGATTATTAGGCCTATATTATTTTCTTGTTATCCTGCACACAGCACATCTTATATTTTATTGTTTTATTAAATAATACTGAGACAAAGTCCTTTTGTTTTGCTGCTTCTATATTGATTTGTCCTGAAAACTGAACTTGTCTTCAGTGACAATGTAAAACATTGTAAATTGTTTTGTGTGACGCGCCAAATATTTTTTTGTTACGCGTACATAAATTAAACCCATGTATTTCACAATTAGGTAGGCTAAGTTGAGACATCCGATTAATAATGATACAATTGTTGCTTATGTGGCCTAAGCTTACATTTTTGTAATATCTGAAGTAATCGTGTAATTATTTTTATTCAGAGTTTTTGGAGCTGCCATATTCCTCACTTCTACTCTCAACATGTTCATCCCCTCTGCTGCTCGTACGCACTATGGATGCGTCATCTTTGTGAGGATATTACAAGGCCTTGTTGAGGTAAGAACAACGTTAGCAAGTTAAATTCAGTTCCCTACAAATGTAGCCAACTATAATATTAATATTCGCGTTAGTATCAACTTTGTATTTAAGATTACAACTTTACCTTTTTTGTATTATTAATCCAGCCCTGTCTCATATATACTGCAGGTCAGTGTTTGCGTTTATACTTAAATCTGGACCCACATTGATACAATTTACTTAGCCAACATAATGTACAAAGCAAAACGTTAGCTATTATGTACCTATGAATACTGTATGGACGTTCATTCTGCTGAATACAATTGTGAGATCAATGTGAAAAGTGCTTTCGTCCCTGATGGAAACCTTTAATACCAGGACAAACACATACTGTATGCTATCCTAGACCATTGGCCAAAAGAGAGAAAGGACGATGTTCACGCAGAATAATATATAATAATAGCCAGGGGAAAAACACTTGACGCATCGAGAATGAAAAGATGAGAATTCAGAGAGCGCCCAAAATCAGACTGAAGGCCACCCTGCTTTGTTGTTTTGCTGAAAAGACTCGTTTCAATAAGAGCGCGTGGCCATTGAACTAGATCTGCCTGTGTTGCGTGGTCCTCTACTTATTAACGCAAATTAAACATTGGCATTTCAAGGTTCCTCCCAAACCAAGCCCCAGCAATTTGTGTCTATCAATAGTTGATTGTGTGCCACTTAAAGCTAATGAAGATTTAATGGGAGCAATTCGTGTTTTTTCCATGAAGTAGAGAGTCAGCTTAAATTACCTCTGACTCAAGACTATACGCATTTGTCTCGATTATAAAAGTCAGGTACAATGCATGTCAGCTCCTTTGTTATTAAGTCTGATTTGTCAATGATATATTTGACTAATGGGTAAAGTCTGTTACAATGAACCCCCACACATTTTCAAATCAAATAATGTATCTACTGTATGAGGCTAAATTGACAAATCATTATAGGCTCTTGAAGAATGTAGTTTTGACAGGGACAAGACAGTGAAAGATGGAGGCATTGGATCTTTGTGTCTTGGACCAGGAATGCCATTTGGTATGACTGTAATGCAAAGTGTTGCTGTGCAGGGAGTGACTTATCCAGCCTGCCATGGAATCTGGAGTAAATGGGCTCCACCACTGGAGAGGAGTCGCCTAGCAACTATATCTTTCTGTGGTATTTGAACTCAACAATAGTATTTTTTTGTGTTCTGTTAGGGTCATCAGCCTTATTGCCTCAAAACATGAACTGATGTGTAAATAAGTGTGTTGAGGTTCTGCTTGGTCATTCAGTATTTCCTACCATGTATAGGTTCCTATGCTGGTGCAGTAATTGCCATGCCTTTGGCTGGGATCCTGGTACAGTACACGGGATGGTCATCTGTCTTTTATCTATACGGTGAGTTTTTCTCTTCAGAATTGGTCATATTAGCAGTGCCTGCTTATTATTGAATATTGTTTTGTTGTTTAATGTCTAGGATGTTTTGGAATCACGTGGTACATGTTCTGGGTCTTGGTGTCCTATGAGAGCCCAGCAGAGCACCCCACCATCACACCTGAAGAACGGCGTTACATCGAGGAAAGCATCGGAGAGAGCGCCCAGCTAATGGGTGCACTTGAAGTGAGTTCTGAAGGCAGCACGCATTTGATTGGTAATGTTGAATGACTCACCCACACCTAATACTGGGTGTCTTGTGTTTTGTTTATAAGAAATACAAAACCCCCTGGAGGAAGTTCTTTACTTCCATGCCTGTCTATGCAATCATCGTGGCCAATTTCTGCAGGAGTTGGACCTTCTACCTGCTTCTCATCAGTCAGCCAGCCTACTTTGAAGAAGTGTTTGGCTTTGAGATCAGCAAGGTAAACAAATCAGTTCCTTCCTAAAAGTGGCATTGTTTGGATTGGTTCATACAAAGCTTGCGATGTGTCAAAGCCATTGGCGAAGAATTCTGTCAAATCACGCAATTTGAAGAGATTCGCCACCCAAGGCGATTGTCAAGTATGAATCAAGTTGGTTTGACAGCTTTAATTCAGGTGCAGGTTGGACTCTAGGCAATCTGGGTGATTTATTGCGCAGCTGTAATATCAGAGTCAGAGGTTGAAAAGCACAGATAGCTGTATTCTGCGACTATGAAAATCTTTCTTTTTTTTTTCATTTTAAATGTATAGCTGTAATGTAATGTTGGTTCAGAAAGAGAAATCAGTGGGTGTGATCTGTGGTTTGCCAGGTTGGAATGGTGTCGGCCCTCCCTCACCTGGTGATGACCATCATCGTGCCACTAGGAGGTCAGCTAGCTGACTACTTACGAACCCACAACATTATGTCTACCACGACGGTCCGCAAAATCATGAACTGTGGAGGTGAGTGTTTTTTCAAATTGGTCATCAGCAGTTGGGTGAGCCAGCAGTCTGCAAAGCTTTTCATCGTGAACCACTTCACCACTACTAATCTAGGCTGATACTTACAGTATAATTACAATATAATAATATAATATACAATTATTACAATGTAGTAGACGCATATATCAAATGAGATACATCTTTTGTACACTTATTTACAGGGTTTGGAATGGAGGCTACTCTCCTATTGGTGGTTGGTTATTCTCACAGTAAGGGTGTAGCAATATCTTTCCTTGTTCTGGCAGTAGGCTTTAGCGGTTTCGCAATATCAGGTGAGTTTTTTGCAGCCATTTTATATTAGTTCTGAATTTATTCCCAGTGTTATCCTACTATTCAAGTATTATAATATATATTTTGTGATTTAGGTTTCAATGTGAATCATCTGGACATTGCTCCCCGCTATGCTAGTATCCTCATGGGCATATCCAATGGTGTTGGAACCCTGTCAGGAATGGTTTGCCCTCTTATTGTGGGTGCTATGACTAAGAACAAGGTAAATTATGTTGTACAAATACTAACATACATCTATACCTCATTCAACCTGGCACAACGTTTGAACAATTGATCTCTTTGCCTAGACCCGAGAGGAGTGGCAATATGTCTTCCTGATTGCTGCCCTGGTGCATTATGGGGGCGTGATCTTCTATGGGCTATTTGCATCTGGAGAGAAACAGCCCTGGGCTGACCCTGAAGAAACCAGTGATGAAAAGTGTGGCTTCATCGATGAGGATGAACTGGCTGAGGAGACCGGTGACATCACCCAGAGTTATGGTGCCATGGGTGGTCCGGCCAAGAGCTACGGGGCTACTGCACAGCTTAATGGAGGTTGGGTACAGGACTGGGACAAGACAGAGGAGTACATACAGGAACCTGTTGGCCAGACGTATGCATCTGGGGGCTACTCCTAGACGAGACACACTCCTGTTTGCAGTGATGGTGAGCTGACTCACAGAGTGTGGGTTGCACAAATAAGCATTAAATTAGATATTTATAAATGATGTGTTCAACTAAAACAGTATCTCATTTCAAACAGACAGTGTGAAGAAACAGTTGAAGTTCACAGCAATGCAGTACAATTATCATTAGATTATAACATATTTCTCACTATGTCCATGCACACATCATTATACAATTATAACTGTAGACCTATATTATATTGTTTAGGTTTACAAACCTCATTAACCTACTTGAACAACATGAGCCAGATATCATATACGCAACTGACCATCATAAGGTCTTTCTCTGAAATACCATTCTGATTGCACTGAACATATAAGTATTCAAAAACAAGATTCTATTCTATTTCTCAAACGTGTTTCATGTATTGTATATAACTGTATACTGTTTCTGTGAGACTATTGTGTATTTGGGTCGTTGATCTGTGTTAACATTAAAAGGCCATATTTTTCATGGACAGTACCTTTTCAGGGAGATGTCTGCTTGCAAAAAAGGACCTTCCTCTTGAGCAAGGCCTATAAAATACTATAAGACAAAATATTGTAAGACAAAAAATAGTGTGAGTGAAGTTGACTTCAAGTGTAGAACTTTAGTGTGTGTTGTTGCATGAATTTGATAAAAAGTAATGTTGAGACACAGCCTTCTTACATTCAACAATAGTTATCATTGCACCTGCTGCTTTGTTCTTAGATAGGTGTCTGCCATTATAAGTAATAACGCAAACTTCCATTATCATGTTCTCGTAGTAATGTAGGACAATTAACAATAATTAAAATAAAAAAGTTTTGAAGGCGAATGTTCATAAGACATCGTTTATGAATGTTTGGTGTGCACTGCAATAAATTCCGTGTACCAATTGCCACATCACATTCCATTTTTGTAATGTAACACTGGCTTGCTGTATCTTACTGTATTGTTTTGAAGTCATGTGATTATCAACAAATGATGTGTGTTTTAACAAAACTGCTAGTGTCAGGAGAATCCGACTTTAGTGCTCGCAACGCAGGACATATTGCATTATGGCAAACAGGAATACAGTACTGTATGAACAACCAAGTTTTGTGTTCTGATCTCTTGGTTGTTTTCACTGGTACCAAAAGTAGGCCTACTTTATGGAAACTTTGATATTGTCGAGTTTTATGAACCATGTTAATAGATGGGCTTCACCATCCCTCTTTATTTGCTAAATAACATTTTTATTCTGCTATCTCTATGAAATCTGCAAAGATGTTTAAATATAAATATCCAAGAATGTTTAAAATGACCAAAAGATGCTACAATGGCTTTGTGCCTAGCATTTATTAATACAGATAAATGTGATTTTATGGCTTCTTATTGTGTTTAATGGAGAGATATGTTGATGTCAAAAATGTTATACAAATGTCCATATCATTTTTATAAAAAATAACAAAACAACCTGTGTTGTCTGTCTGTTTCATATTTCCTACTCTCATATTCATCTTCTTTTTAAGCATTAAGTTGTGTGTGTTGGCATGGGTGGACTGGGTCGGTAGTCCTGAGAGACTACCATATGTAAGGACTGTGTAACTGGTAGACCCCTCTTTCTAATCAATGTCATGCATCTTCAATTCTCTCCACGGTTCTCATTAGTAGATCAATGGCTGTGGTCTCAGGAGTCCTGGGGAACCTACTGGACCCTGTGTCTTGGTAATTGTTATAGCGAGTGGGAACAGCCATGTTAACGCTATTAGTGGAGATAACATTCATGCTAACCAAGATCACTGTCTAGAGTCCTGTGCTTATGTGCATCCAAGAGTCTATTTTAGAGTTTGAAATTATAATATATACTTTAGGTTCGTATTGATTTAATGATTGGTTTTAATTTAAATATCCTAATGTTTCCACTAAAAAATTACAGTATCTCTTGGATTATATTAATAATACCACTTGATAAGCAAGCTGTCGTGAGATGTGGCATCGATTGAATTTCATACATTCATCATAACCTCACACCTCTCTAATCTCTACTGCGGAAGGATCAGGTCAGAGGCATAATTGAAAGCAAGATAACTGTGAAGTGAAATGTCTTCTCTCCATAGGTGAGAAGACAGTCTTTTGTACAATGCCCACACTACTGTTCCCCATCACTGCACCCTTAAAGGTTATAATAGTCTAACACATTCAGCTATTGATCAAATTGAAGCACACATACTGTATGCAAATGTGAATCAATAATGTTTAACCAACCTCTATAGCAGATTTAAGCATTTATAAATTCCATTAATAATGGAATTGATAGTATATTAAAATAGAGTATAAAATGCTGTATAAAGAACTGTAAACTGTAACTGTTACTGTATACTACTGTATACAGTATATATACATGTTTCTTTACAACAAGAGTATAGATTAATTTTCGTGACTGAAAGATAATGCAAAAGCAATAGCACTATTATTAGTACTATAGTAGCAATAGCTCAAACTTTGAATCTCAATTTCCTTACATTTTCTACCCCCCCCCCCGCCTGTTGTTAATTTGACAGGAAACACAATTGTGTCACCGGCCGCGTGGAACATGTTTTCTCATGCCTAATCAGCTGGAATGGTCATGGCTGTTGCCCCAGTGACATGCCTGTTGATGTATAATTGGACAAAACTTGCTATAGCCCATTCACCCGCCTAATGGTTAGGAATCCCTAAGATATTCACCTGTCTGTAAAACTACAGTTTCATTTTCTTATGGTGTGTTTTGACTTGTGCGGTTCATTTTAGTGAGTGGCTGTGATGTGCGACTGCATATGTGTGTATTCCTTGTGGGTGGAGGGGGAGGAGAAGCAGTCAGTCTGTGGGGCAGGTGTGGTTTGGCTCCTGAGGGACCGTAATGGGATGAGGCCTAACCAAAATGAGTGTTTGATGACATGGGCTGCGCTTGTTCCCCAGGGAATCTGCCTGTGTGCATTTTCAACTCCTCTTCTCTGTGCACCGCCATATACAGTACAGGATTGCATCTTAGTGCTATTAAACAGGTCACAAGCTTCCTAAATGTACCTTTTAAAATCTAAACCTACATAATCAGGGCAAGATGGTAATTCCAGTGTTTTGGTCATTGCAAGAGCTGAAATACAATGGCCCAAGAGAATTACATTTACATTCTGGTTTTCCCTCCCTTGCTAATTCCTTTATTAATGGAGAGCCTCATGGCCCAAGTCAGTCTGTCACAAACACAATAACATGTAATGCATCAACAACCCACCAAACCTTCAGCCACATTGCAGGGGGGTGTTAAAATGTTTTTATTTCTAAATAAGAAATCCTAAATGTCTTTGTCCTCATTATGTGTGCCTTTACGTGATGCAAGCTTTAAAATATGACTATTTTTGGTAATGTGTTCCATTATGATAGATCGTCTTCCTGTTTCACAGAAGGTTCCTAACAGTTCTAAGTTAACATTATGACACCTGACAAAGGATGTCTCTGAATATGTCGTTTTCTACGATGGGAGAAGAGCTGTAGAAGAGTTATAGCCAATACTGTTTCTCCACAGAGCTGTGTTATATCCAATACTGTTTCTCCACAGAGCTGTGTTATATCCAATACTGTTTCTCCACAGAGCTGTGTTATATCCAATAGTGTTTCTCCACAGAACTATGTTATATCCAATAGTGTTTCTCCTTAGAGCTGTGATATATCCAATAGTGTTTCTCCACAAAACTGTGTTATATCCAATAGTGTTTCTCCACAAAACTGTGTTATATCCAATAGTGTTTCTCCACAGAGCAGTACACTAGGTGCATCAATCACAGTTCTTCCACTTCCCCTCCCCCATTTCGCGTACTGTTGACAGCTTCACAGCGCCTCTCAAAAACATGCTCATAGTATCACACATTGGTGGTAAGGTGGCCTGGTTTTAAGCATTGTGAAAATGAAAGCAATCTCCATAGACACCAAACGTATTTTATGTGTTAAGCATTTATACATAGATTTCCAGTCACACTAAGAGCAAGGGATGGAATAATTTATTTAACTCTATCCCCATGTCTTTTTCTATATTTAGCGTAATGTATAATTATAAAAATCATATTTTAGCATCTAGACGTTTTTCTCCTAGACATCTGTTGTCCTATTCATTTCACTACTACAGCAGCTATGGTCACGTGTCTGACACTGCAGTTACAGAATAGGAAAATCTGTTTACCGATAATGCAAATATCCTTTCCTTTGTTTTCTAATGAATCAAAATGTATAGGCCTACCATGCACAGTTGCACACCATACTGATCCAGTATACTGTACTGAGGGCATGGACACAGGTGTGTGTAGAGGGGGCCTCCTGCCTGTCATCTGTCACCAGGGCCAGACAAGGTCCATGCTGGAGCGGCTTAGGCACGTGCCGAGGGACGGCTCCACCCACTCCACCCCACCCCTACACACACACACACACACACACACACTTCCCTCCCGCATACAACTTCCTATTCAAACCACCAGATGGGGGCTAGATAATGAATGCTATCATTCAACACCCTCTCACTACACCCCACCCCCTCATGCAAGTATCACTGCAGTTTGCTTCCCCAGATTACATCTGATCTCTTGAAGGCTGTGTTTAAAATATAACCAAACCAATTTTAACAAGCTGCTGTTCCGCTCAGTAAAACAGAAAAATTATTATTCTCCAACCCAGAGAACCAATATGTGGGTTTTTCACTTATTTAAAGCTTTCAAAGCTCCTAACAAAGCAGGTTTAGGGACACACTTAAGGTGTGAGGTTAGATTTGTGGAATAGATAGAGCTAATCCGAAGTGCTACAATAGCATGCACCCTGTCATTTTATGCCCATAGGAACAGGGAGCAATTTGTTCAGATTTAGAAAATAATGGGGGTAATCTAATGGTTGTTTTCACTCAATAGGACAGCTTAATTTGACAGGAGTGTGTAGCATTTAACAAATGGGCCTACTTGCTAACTCCCTACTAACACACTGAAAATAATGTGTCTTAATCAGATTGGAGTAGTATTACATTTAATTAAAGGGATCTGGTATACAATCTATATAACCAATGACTCATACTTGCTCTATGGTGGATACTGGCATAATAGTTGGCAGTGCTTGGACTTGTTTGCTGCCAGGATTTTCAGTTGGGCTGTGCTTAAGACAAGCATCTGTGATCCATCTCCATCGTTTACCTGCTGTGGCATCAAGAGGATGAGTCAGTGTCAGACTATTTCCATTCAGAGCTGTGCTGTAGTAGCCCATACAATTGTATTTGGTTTGATAATAGCATTGAAGTACCCCACCATCATCATACGGCCATTTATTTTTATGTCACTAAAAATGACATTTATGTAAAATGTAAATAGAATACATTAATAAATTAGGTGAACCCAATTTGAGCAGTTTTCCTCAATTCATATGTTGTGTATTGGTTGGAAATAAATTGCGTGTACAAAATGTGTACAAGCTGCCCCTTATTCAGTGACCCTTGTCTGTCTCTATGTGAATTGCTTGCAGGGTGTGTTAAACGAGCCGTGGCCGTGTTGGTGTTCCCCCCCCCCACATGGCGGCTGGTGCTGTAATCCGCTGTCTGGCAGTGTTATGTCACACACCAGCCATTGTGCTAGGTTTGATTGAAGATGCCTGATCTGACTAATTGATCCCTCGGCAGCAGAGGTGCTTTGACATGGGTGCAGTTTGAGATGTGTAAATTGGCAGCCGAGTCACATGGATGGCAGGGAGCCAATCAAACTCTCCGATTCAGGACCAGCTTGGCTCTGCTCTGGCAAGGCTGACAGATGGTGTGTGAGAAACTCAAAAAAGCTGAGCAGTGTGCAGTCCAAGACTGGGTAAGCACAACACTTCTGCCTTCATTTTGTCTTAAAAAAAAAGGCATGATACAAAAATTGTTCTCATAACAAATCATGTATTAAACCTTTTAACCACAGCAAAAAAAAATGTACATTATTTGTGAAGAGCTCATGATCTTGCCAATGTGAAAACAATATGGTGCATGCTTAAGACACTGGTCTTTAGAAACATATTTAGTGGGTGTTAATTATTCTATTTCCAGGATTTACATTCACTTAAACAGGGTTCAGAATCCAGGCGCACAATTAAAAATACCATCCAGATAAATACTTACATAATATTTGTCCAGATAAATACTTATCTAATATTTAATTGATATTGTTGTGTAAAATGATCCAGACTTCAGTACAACTTTCTGTTTGTCTTCTTGAATGTACATACTAAAAGTGTACCATTTGATGTAAACAAACTACAAGATGATGTAAACAATCAGAAGATAAAGATATAAATAATTACATTTTTTTAACAAATATTCCCCATTATGAACAATGGATAAAATAAATATTGTAATATGAAGTTACACATCCCCTAGCATACAGTAATCACTTTTTCAAATTTAGTAAAAGATCGCCCCAGACACTCAGCCCTCTCACATCAAACTCCCCATCAGAAATCATAAGAGCCTTCAGTTCTTTCTCTATGTCCTCTCTCAGAAAGGGGCATGCCTCAAACAGGGACAAAAAGTGTTCTGTTAGCTTCTTGAAAGAAACATTAACGCTGGTGTCTGTTTGAACCCATTCACCTTCATCAATGTCATAAACCATATGTGAAGCCCATTTTCTCAGAGCATTACAGTATGCAACCCTGAATTTCATGTTGTGCTTGGCAAGGTCTATCAACTGTTCATCTGACAATGTAGAAAACATGTTTTGCAAAAGCCTGTTGTTTTGCTGTAACCAATTAAGGAGAAAATCCTTTGTAGTGTAGTTTACCATCGACTTGATGGCTGAAGCTATAACTAAACATATATAGTCTGCCTGATCACAACTCCGTAAGACAGAGTCTAGAAACTTCTCTGCCATGTCCACTTTGCTGTCTGGGCAGAGGAGTGCTTCCAGAAGCTCCATCAGCATCATGCCCTGCACGTCAGCTTCAGGACCAGCAACAGAGGTGAACCTCGTTATGTCTTTCAGGACTTTACAGGCTGATCTACACTGAACAAGCTGGGTGCAGTGACCAGTGGCTGCCTGGCAGTTGGCTTTCAAGGGACCCGAACTGTCGAAAAGAATTTTTAGAATGTCGCTGGACACCACAGGATTCTTCAACAACCTTGTTAGCAACAAATGCTGACACCGCGAAAGGTCAGTGAAAGCAACTTCTGGGTAACCCTGGAAAGTACTTTGTAATCGCTCGTTTGTCACCTGCAGCCGATGTTCCATTATCGTCCTCACTGCAGGTTTTGAGTGAAATCTTGAATGAAGATGTTCGCAATAATGCGCCCACTTGAATGCCCGGTCGAGAGTTTGCTCGTCCCACTGCTCTACAACACCTGTCGATACAACCGCTAAAAGTTCTGCAGTGTTCTCCAAGTTCTTTAGAACCGCCTCCATGTGGCGCTCTCTGCGTTGAATAATTATACCATTGCATCCGTGTGCTACTACTAGTATGCTATGGTGTTTCGTGGGGTGGTGGGGGGAATATCCTTAGTTTATTCTAGAGTTAACGACATTAATATATCTTCAGAAGAAAGATTAGCTTGCTAGCTAACAACTGTTTCTGCCATATTTTCTGTTGCCTCTTCTGGAGGGGTGGGGGGCGGGGTCTACGCAAGACGCATGCGTACTAGTGTGCGGCAGGTCATCATCTATACTTCAAAATAAAAGTCACTGACAATTTACTGAAATTTATATTTTTTCACAAAGAAATCTGTAGTCATAACCACATTCAGCTATGATACACATTATACGATTCTATTCTATATTACATTGTATAGACTTAGTGTATACATTGTATACACTAGGCTAGTTCAAGAAAAGTGCAAGTATGAGCTATAGGGGCATTAACGAGGGCATGTATAAGTAAACATCTCACACATCAGTAAGGAACGCATGGACATCCCTGTAGCCTACATGTGCGGTGAGAGAATAAACCCCATCCAAACGCTTAACTTAGGGGTATAGCGCACGGTCGAAAAAAAGCATGAATAGTGGAAACCTGGATTTTAGAGGACGCGCGATAGGAAGGTCTACTTCAACAAGCTAAATTATTGGGTGAGCACTTTAAAATGTATTCGAGGTTAGCGATATCATTTCAACAGATTTTCTGTTTATTCTATATGCATACATTACCTAGAAAGTGTATTATTACAATTTCCTCTTATGAATCTCCAGTTTTAATAAAGGAGCATGTCATCTAAAATGATGTAGGTCTTTCAATTAGAAAGTTAATCCAACATGAATAAAATGCATGTGGAATAAATATTAATTCAGTTCTTTTATAGGATTTAGTGGGTGTAGAGTCAGAGCTCATATTAAAACATTGTCAAACTTTTCACCTATATTTAGAATAGTCAAATGCCTGATGTGGCTGTTTATTTGTAACAAACCTATATGATGAAGCCCAAGTCAGCTGAATGTTATAACATAAATGCATTTATTTGAAAGAACAATAGCTGCACAATACATGCACAGGCCTGCCTACAACAAAGGTTTTTAAAGGATAATTGTAACATTCTGAATGTTTTCCAGTCAAGTCTGTGTGATTTATTTGGTCTAGAATAAATAGAATAACTAGAATAAAGCACATGATCATTAAGATATCTGTGACATTTTCTCATGCTTATACACATAGAATAACATTAGTATTTCAGCCATGGAATATGCAATATAATACCCTGGACCTAACCTGGCTTAATCCAAACTACTTTCAAGGTAGTTATGTTAGATATTGGATAAATGTTTCTTTGCACATGACAACACGTTTTGTAACTTTTTATTATATAGATCAACAATAACACTTTCTAACCTGATACCTGTCGTTGTTAAGTGCATATTCCTAAAGATTAGCATTAAATTGGCCAGTCAGTTTACTTATATCAAGGAAGGGGAGAGGAATGAAAAGCAGTGAGAGTGAGAGGGACAGAGTGTCTCTTCTGTTTCCTAACGGATGTGACTTAGAAGTTTAGAGTCTCATTTAAATCCTCTTATAGGCTCATAAAAAGGCATTGGAATGCTTTTGACCAAAGAGAAGTATATACCGTCTGAATAAAATTATGTGCTGACAATTAAAAAGGAGAGCATGAGGGAATAACAACATTACTATTATTATAGTTTTTTAAAAGCAACGGCAATGCAGAGGACAGTTTAATACTTAATTGTGTTGCAATTAATCAGATAGAAATTTGTATGTACAGTATTTATCCAAGAACAGAGACGCAGTAAAATAAAGGAAATATCATAAACAACAAAGTAAAACAAGCAAACAAACAAAC
Source organism: Aphredoderus sayanus (assembly GCA_027564795.1). Classification (NCBI taxonomy): domain Eukaryota; kingdom Metazoa; phylum Chordata; class Actinopteri; order Percopsiformes; family Aphredoderidae; genus Aphredoderus; species Aphredoderus sayanus. Next base: position 1,408,605 of record JAODUG010000021.1, on the reverse strand, counting down.
AAACATTTCTACAGTATGTCTTCGGTATGTTACAGTAAAACAGAAGAGCTCCTTTTATAGATTCCAGAATAATTCTGGGTATTTAAACTAGGTACTGTATTCAGTAACTGTAATCAATGTATTGATCCCAGAGAGTGACACTGGTCACTATTGCACCATTCGGTAGGAAATATGATATACACCTGCCATTAATATATTCTATATATAAATACATATAATATATTAATATATTTATTTACCATTACTACAGAGCCTTAGAAAGAATCACCGATAGCTATAGAATGAAACATATTTCAGATGTTACCAATCAAATGGGGCTTATAATTAATGGGACTTTTATTGTGAGAGATGACATGTTGGCCCAATGCACTGCACAGACCTGCAAGATAGTGAATGTAGCACCTGTGTGCTGATGCTGAGCTCCAGTGTGTCGGATAAGTAGACAAGGATTGTTGTTTGGAGAAAGATAAGGAGACCTTGCTGGACACAGGCTGTGGTGTCCACTGTTGCGCTGTGGTGATTTTGTTACATCTACCTCTAAAAGACATAGGGAGTATTGTGTAGATGCCTGGCCTACAAGGTCTTCTTTTGTGAGACGTCCTTGAAATGATTCAATAGTTTAAAGGGGACATTTCGCACATTGCGCTGTAGAACTTCTGACTCCAGAGGAGAGCTTCAGCATACACAGAACATTAGCTAATTCATTTATACTGCTTTACATTTCTGTTTGAATGCTGCTGAACATTTGCATTCAATGTCCTGTAGCCATTTGCCTACAGGACATAGGAAGGCCACGCATAAACTGCATAAATAAAGTTTTACAGGATGAAGTCATGTTTAATAGCTTGGTTATTTATTTATAAACATTTCCCCAGCCATTATAAATCTTCTATGATGTCTACTGCCTATTAATGTATTTACCAGTGGACTGCCATAGAACAGCCATGTCATGTGCTATGTGAATGTTAGGCAGAAAGACATGAAGAAGAAGTGTATTAGTCATATACAGCATTGTATGTAATTATTTTTAATCCAATTCTATTATGCTTAATGAAATACCATTTCTCATTGCTGTTTATGGTTGGTATATTATTAATTGAAGTTGAACTTTGAGGTTCAAAGGCCAAATAAAAACAATACAGTGTATTGTAGATTATATGTAATCAAATCAGGCCTCCATTCCATTGCTACTGTCAGATAGATGTGCTATTGAGCTGATTGTGTAAAAGAGCGTGTTGTTATTTGGAGACTGGACTAGTAACTAATAGGCTGCAAGGGTTTCTGAGAATGGTTACATTGTGTAATCAGGTAGACTGTAAAGCACACCAAGGGCAGGACTTGGCCAGGAGGACAATAATGCTGTGACTTCTTCTATTGGTGCATTCTTTTAGCTGTTGGAGACGCTGTTGAAACACACAATATAAAACACCACACAACACTATCCCAGGCATGGCATTGCGTGACCAATGTTGAGGGTGGAGCTTCTGAGAGCACCCAACTGAAGGGAGAGGTGTTTTTGTTTTGATCAAGTTCAAATATCCACAACCTTTCTCCAGAATCCCTGACTGAGTAAAGTCTACAATTCAAACTCACCCACCCTATTGTTTCATGTTGATGTGTGCATGGCTGTGCATACTGTGCCAGCACATGGTTCCCATGGTATCTCCTTTCAGCCACCCTTTGTCCAATAAAAGCACACTACCCTTGAATTATATTGAAATACCTGAACACACTTATGTGAAGCTGCTCTTGAGGCTGATGGCTTACATTGTGCCTTTGACCAGTGCATGCTTTATTGCATGATTGCCATGTCTTCTGGGGTTCCAGGGCCACTGATAGGGCACCATGTGCAGCTCCCTGAGCCCCAAGCAGCCCGGCAGCCCCGGCCTCACTAACATGCAGCAGTACAGCCAGTGGCTGGCCAGCCGGCACGAGGCCAGCCTGCTCCCCATGAAGGAAGACCTGGCCCTGTGGCTCTCAGACATCCTGGGTGAGGCCTCTTCCCTATGTTGTTACCAACCAACTTTTACCTATGGCCTCAAATATGCATCTTAATGTATTACCCCAACCTCTCCTAATTTCAGTCAGTATACAGTGTGTATTATATCTGGATATTTCCCTTTAAACACGAGCTGATGTAGTGTTTTTGTGAATGCAGCCTCTGAGGAATATATTTAATCTGAACCTGAAAACAAAACTGACTAGAAAGTTGGTCAAGGTGCCCACTTTGACAATACACTGACTCCCAAAGACTTGCTATAAGTGAATAATGGCCATCATTACAGTAAGTAATGCACAGTCAATAATTTGAACAAAGGAGTAGAGAGAACAGCAATTTGTTGTTCTCTCCACTGCTTTGCTGTGTTTACTGTAACCTTCCCATTGATCTGATGTATGGTTGAAGATTTGAACCGAACTCTGGCTATGGCTATGAATCTCCTTTAACCTCTAATTAACTCTGAGCTTATGAATCACATTTTGGTTCCAGCTAACATGTGATATTGGCTTGCTATTCCCATTTCTCTTCCTGTCTGTCAGTGTATGTGCTTGCATTACTGGAGCCAGCCAAACCAGAAAACTCTGCTGTTTGCCAGTGGCTGGAAGACCATGGGACCAAAAGAAAACAGAAGCTAGTCATTAACTTAAGCTAGTTGTATGTCTAAGTTGTTAATACTGTTGTTACACATTATGTCATATGACATCATTTAACATAAAAACATTAAAGACATTTTGTTGGTGAGGTTTTTAGACTATGATAAAAGCATTGTAATTCCAATGGGATTAGTTTGGGTAGCATTTACTCAGGGAAGAATATGAGCCCACTGATTGAGTAGGAAGTGAATGCCTGGTTTGAACACATGACTCATTTTGTTGTTGTAGGAGGACAGAGGGGTTCTTTATACTGTATAGCAGACTAGTTAAAATCCGTAATAATTATTTGACATCATCTGGGATATAAAAGTGTGATATGTGTACTTTATAGCAAGTAAGACGGCATAGCATGAGAATAAGTAGAGAGTTTTTCACTCGAATTACAACATTTGGAACTCATTAAACCTAGAGTCCCAAGCCCCCTCCTCCAATAAGAAACAGAAAAGAGATGAAAAAAATCCCCCCATTTTCTTCCCTCCACCGAACCCCCTGCCACCACCTCCCAGTATGATCTAACTGAGAAAGAATGGTCGTCTGGAAGTCAGTCAACTGGACTCCACATGTTGATCACCAATCTATCTCTTCAAGTGTAGAAAATAATGAATCATTACTGTGCTAAACCAAATTATGTGCTTATTATGACTATCTTTTATAGCTCCTATCCTATCGAAAATGTTGTAATGTATTATAATGTATGAATATTATGAATAAATTTAATGAAAACATTGTAAACATTTTCATTGTAAAGTACAGTACTTGATATTACCTAACATCAGTCCCACCCACCTTTCCTTATCTGTTTCCCTGTATAGGCCTGGAAATCACAGCAGAGAGTTTCATGGACCGCTTAGACAATGGCTTCCTGTTGTGCCAGCTGGCTGAGACACTGCAGGAACGGTTCAGGCAGAGCAATGGAGAACTAGCTGCCCTTGGCAACAGCAAGGTAGTGAGAAACCTGTAGATTACAGTAGTCAAACTTGTCAGATATTGATCCCACTGCCAATCAGAGAGCCTAATGTTTTCGTTAATTGCACCTGTGTGTGCGTTTGTGTGTGTGTGTGTGTGTGTGTGTGTGTGTGTGTGAGTGCGTGCATCGTGACTTACTACAACTTGAACATTTCTTATCTGAATTGGATCATATATCGCAAATATGTTGTCCAAGAAAATAAACTATAATTGTGTGTTGTTGTGCCTCATGCTGGTTCTATTAAAAAATACATCAAAAAGATATGCTTTATATGGTAACACTACAATTTAATATCCATACATTCCGTTCCTAATGGAACAAGGAAGGAACAAAAGGACTCAACTCTACATTGATGGATTTTCAGACATTTAGAATTTTGTGGAAAGCATTAAATACATTCTCCCCATGACCAAAGATGTCCTATTAATGATTTAGATACTACTTAAAAACATACAGAAAGCAAAATACTTTACAGTGAGTGTTTCATTCAGCATGGAGGCATTACTTTGCTGATGATGATGTGTCTCCTGATCCCAATGTGAGTGTAGCAGCACAAATATGTGAAAGTAGTTGAGTTCAGTGACCGTGGAACTGTAGAGAACCCAATGAAATAGAAGGGCCTATTGATTAAGCAGGCCAAGTAGGAGGGAAGGCACATGAAGGTCTCAAGCAGATACCACAGACAAGTGTTGAGCTGTTTGCTTGTTTGTTTGGAGGACAGGCGGTATATACTGTAGGCTACCGAATATCAAATCTGTCTTTATCTGCTTTATTACTACTTTATTTAATTGCACTTTAAATCAAAACAAATGATTGTTTTTCTTTTAATGAACTCCTCTCTTGGCACATTTTACATTTCAATTAAACATATCACTATGCATGCTTGATATTCTTCCTCTATATTTTAAGAGACATTATACTGTAAGTTCGTTTTCCAGACGCCATGGGGCTATGAGATATAACACATTGTGACTGCTGTTTGTCACATCTATTTTCACACATTTTAATTTAACAACATCAACTGAAGCTGAGTACATTCAAAGCTATTTCTCATCTTTATGAAAAAAACAGTGATGTGCTTTGTCATCCTCAAATTTATAAGCAAAATAATTCTGTATGTTTCCAAAGTATTGGAGCTACAGAATTATTGGTTACTATCTAGTCAACACAACAGTAATACTGTGTCTTCCAATGCCTCTCTTTGATCTTTGCTTTTATTACACAGTGATAGGTGGGATACAAGAAGCTACAGCAGCAATATTACCATAATGCTAACTGTTTGAACAAGAGTTATGTGGCTTCGGCATTATTATTTAATCAGGACTGCAGTTACTCAACAACACAACGGATTCCAGAAAAGCCAGGAGAGCCTGGAAAGAAAGGAAAATTCCCAAAGACTGCATATTTCTAGCATGACCTCATTACACCTTTCTCATTGCACAGACCATATTTTTTATTAAAACCACAGCTAGGCACACACATCTCTATGAACAGATTTAGGGGTGGGGGGATCAGGGAGGAGAAAGCCATAATTGTGTCATTTGATTAGAAGACCTGGTAAAGTAGCCTTGCTTTGCAAAACCACCATCTCCCATATTGATCAGTGAATGGAAAAGGTCCAGCATGCTGGAATGAAACCAGAGCTTTGGCAGATGGTTAAGAAATCTGTGAAGTGTGTGGCGCAGTGTCTGGATGGAAATTCTTGGGGGCTGGGGCACTTTGCTTTCAGATATGATAGGTTATACTTTGAATGGACTCATTAAAGGTAAACAACTTGATTTGTGTCTGGACTTGCCCTTCTGACTGATTCTAGCATTGCAATCTATGTGCATGGACCCCACTACACTGACTCCTCTCTGCTCCCCAATAGATGTACGCCCACAGACAGCTGTGTTTGAAAATAAACAACTTAGCTGGGGCACAAATTCTAGGGGTGTGTGTCCTCAAAATGTGAGGAGTATACAGCACCTTATGATATCTTTTATATTATTATTAACAGTATGTGATCACCCCCTCTCTGTCTGCAGCAGTCTCTCCCCCTCCGGAGGATACCGTGTAGACAAAGTGCCCCCTCTGGGTCCTTCTTCGCCAGGGACAACACAGCCAACTTCCTGGCATGGTGTCGTGAAGTTGGGGTGGGAGACACCTGTTTGTTTGAGTCCGAAGGTTTAGGTGAGTGGTTATTTAATTTTGTTCTTATGTAGGTACAAGTTATGTAGATAGCTAGTTTTGGATTCCCAACAGCCAGTGCATTGTGTTTGGAGGAAGTAGATGGCTATCTTTCAGATGTGTAAATTCCCTGAATATCTTTTTGTGTTATTCTGTGTTACTCAATGGTTAATTTTCATATGATGTTCCCTTCTTAAATTCCAGTGACATACAGTACACATGTAAGAGAATATACAAACCCTTTGAAGACATACATACATTTAGCGTGACAACACATTATCATTTGGATATGTGGTCAATCATAAAGACATTTGGTGTGGATCATTTTCAATTCACGCATTTACTTCACTCATCGAGCCCCCTCCATCAAATAGCCATAGTCATTCTCACCCTTAACCTTCCATAAACAGTACAACTGCATAACTTTTTCCTAATTGCTTTCCATAGTTCTTCATAAGCAGCCTCGGGAAGTGTGCCTATGTCTTTTAGAGTTGGGAAGAATTGCATCTCGGTACGATTCTGTTTTTCATCTACTTGTCATTCATAAAACTTCACACATGGCTATTTTGGTACACTTGTTAAGATTGTTCTAGAAACCACTGTGACCATATGGTTTTATGGCTAAGCCCTATCGGAACATTCTGTTGTTTACTTCCTGGCTATGCACAGCTACAAAGTTGAGCCACCTGGGCTTATAAAACTGGAAAAGGAAATTGAGCAAGAAGAGGACACACCCCTACCTCCTCCATCACCTGCACCCCCAGTTTTACCTCGTTCTCCATCTCCATCCTCATCTCCATCCCCATCACCCTCCCCAACCAAATCCATGTCTAGCAAGAAGAGCACAGGGACACTCTTGGATGATGCTGTGAGTCAGTGGCTCTGAGGTCCAAACTATGAAGTAGGAATAAATGACGAGCTGCACCATCTAGTTGATCTTTTATTCATAGAGAATGTATGTCATAAACTAAAATGATACTATATTCTGTAAACTATTTTTCTCAAATCATGGTTCTGTATCCTCCAGGGAGTCACAAGATGCATATACTTTCAGTGTGAAATTATTTAAATATTACTAAATAATGTTATTTGTAATAAAAGGCATACACAATGAAATGCATACATAATTCAATGCTGTTATACTATTTAAAGACCTGGCATGAAATGGGTGTCAAGCAATGAGACACTGAACACTGCTGCATACACTTTATGTTTGTGTGTGTTTGTGTGTGTGTATATGTGTTCATTGCAGGTGAGACATATAGCCCAGGACCCGCCCTGCAGATGTCCAAATAAGTTCTGTGTAGAGAGGCACTCACAAGGACGATACCGTGTTGGGGAGAAGATGCTCTTCATCCGGGTGAGTACAGTAGAATCGCATGAACATGAATAGGCACTAATAAAGGTACTGTACACTCCTCAATTCCATTATAGTCACACTACATTATAGTAACACACAAAGAGGTGTGCTGGAGAGACCAGGTGCACTCAGGTGTGGGAGTTGGAGCATGCACTCTCAAACAAAATAACAACAAAGACATTTCTAGACATAAGCTGAGTAGTGTAAATTGAATTTAAAATGTTGAATAAGAAAATATATACGAGGAGAAGGGAGGGGCTTTGCAACATTTTCATATGCAGAATTGTTACAGTTTAGCATAATGTTGCTTACTGACTTCTAAGACTTGGACACATTCAGTAGTGTTTTGGAGATTCAATAACAATAATCTATTTTTATGTCATTATGTTGGCATTTAGTCTGGTTTGGGGATGAAAGTCATCTATTAATCGTGGCGTTGCTGTGGTAGTCTCATTTAGTAGTAATGGTATTCCAGCAATATTCATCTCCAGTTAGGCCTAATGTGCGTGTGGGAAATAAATGCGACTATTATGTTATTACAACTCAGAATATATTTAACTTGGCCCTTCTAAATAACAGTGAACATTTACAACATACAGCCCCCATAAAAAGTCTGTGAAATGTACTTAAATGAAGGAAGAAAGCAGTGATAAATAAACACTAATTCATACAGTATTAGCTAGGCAGAATTGCAGCCCCTTGGGACTCTGGTTACTTGGCAACCCACAGCCAGGATTCACACCTCTGGAAACAAGAATCTTGTGGATTCTGTGTGAGAACCACCTCGTGGATGTCCTCTGCTGTTGCATTACAGCAGAGAAACTGCTGTCAAAATGAAATGATCAAAAACAATTTATTAAAGCAGATAATTCCCAAGACATACTGTATAAGTCCTTCAGGACAAAGGCATACACCCATAAAATACTGTATGTTGTACAACCTAACCTTGATATTTTTGAATGCCTTCACAAAGGCTGAACTTTTCACTGTTCTGTGTTGCCAGGCAACCAAGTGCAATGCAAAAGTCACTATCTATTTTGTCTACTCTGTGCAAAAAATCTGTATTATTTTTTCCAGTCTGCCATATAAAAGTGAGCCAAACCTTTATAGCAGGTCAAATCAAGTGCTAACCCTCCATTCAACTTACCAGTTGCCAGTATGCCTCGCTGGGGAAGAAGCTTTAATTAAAATTCCTCAAGCTGCTAAACAGCTGCTCCCCAGGAAAAGGCAGGTGTATAGCGGGGGAAAAGCTGCTGTGTGTGTGCGACCTTGGTGCTGGCTGGCATGTGGGTGCACACGGAATATTGCTCCTTTGTCAGCGTCAGCAGAGGCTGACCTTCTCAGTTCCCGGGAATAAATGGGATAGTTGTATAAGCGCGACAAGGGTCCCGGGTAACATGGCACTGTTTGGAAACGCTGGTCCAGCTCAGCCCCCGGGCCATCATTCTTCCCTGGGATCATGCGGGAGGGGGCCTGTCCTATGGCATCATGATTGAAACCCCTCTCCACCACACAGGCCAATTACATCCACAGTCACAGAGCCTGAGGGCCCCTGTGCGGGTGATTGGAAGCCCTGCCCTGCCAATGCTGTCTAGATTGATTCTTTTAAGAGGCTTATAAATGTTTTATGTTATGCTGCTGGAGGGAAGGAAAGCCTCCTATATGGACAGGCTGAGGTGACAATCTCGGTGGAGGACTTAGTGGACCCAAACTTCAATATTGTTTCTAATGTAAGCCTGACCATTCCATTACATTTAAATGTTCTATGAGATATTTTAGAATTATAGCGAGTTAATACTGTATATCAGATAATGAGCATGTTTCATTAGAGACATATTTCATTAAGAGAATATTAATTAATAAGGCTGGGGGAGAAGAGTGGATCTGATTGGCAGACATTTTGTTTATGCAGAACTACTTAGGATTGCCAGTGTCTGAGATGTGTAAAGAATTAAAAAGGCATTCTGATATTTATTGGTGAGTAAGATGTTACCATGGTAGCCAACCTGGAGAATGTTCCTTAATATAACAAGTTGCATAATACACCACATTATGTAATTTGAAAGGCATGGGAACATTTCACTTTATAATAGAAATATAACCCATTGCATTTAAACCAATGTTTAATGACATCGTATCATTTCTATATTTGGTGTCTTAATGCTATACATACATTACATTTTAGAAATCAATGTAATTACATTAGTAATATACAATAGAGGACAACACTGTAGCTTTTTCTCACTTGTTTAATTTAGACATGTTCTCAGCCATCCAAGTGATACTGTATGTGTCAGTGGCTAGCTAGTAGTAATGTATGAGAGATGCTCTGTAGATAAATTAACCAATCAGAGGGCTATGCAACCAGATATGACATCAAAGCAACCCTCAGCTGATCATTCTTCTATATCTAAGCCTCAATCAAGAAAATGGCATTAGCTCTGTGGGCACACTCAACATCCAATACAAGCATTTTTCTTAAGTGCTACCATCCAAATGGTCGCCATAATCCTCTTTTCCTAATGATGTTCTACACTGTTGCAGATGCTTAACAACAAACATGTGATGGTTCGTGTTGGTGGAGGCTGGGAGACCTTTGAGAGTTACCTGCTGAAGCATGACCCCTGCCGTATGCTACAGATATCCAGGGTTGAGGGCAAAACATCCCCTGTTTGCATCAAGTCTCCAAATATTAAAGACATCTCGCCTGACAGCTACCTAATGGTGGCAGCTCACTACCGCAGCAATAAGTAAAAACATCAGTATCAATGGTGTGATCTATTGTTTACCAAAGTGGCTGTATAATATGGGTACACAGCCAATGGCGTCCATGGAAAGCATACTTGCATCACAGTGATGCTTCAGGCTGCATTTTCAATTATTCATTGTTTGTGGCCAAGGGTAAAACTTTTTTTAATGTAAACTGTAACGCAAACAGTGAAATAAACCATATTCAACTGTTGTATGTATATAACAAGCGTAGGCATACGTTTTCTTTAGAATCGTTATTCATTAACCCTATTCAGTCAATGGGATACTATTTTAATACTACTAATATACTAAACATAGTATAAACCCAGCCTTTCATTGTTAAGGAAAAGTAAACAACCCCCATATACTTTTGATTTTCAGGATTTACACTTGGTAAAATTAAGTACAATAACATAATTGCACAACCTAGGTTTAGGTTGCTCAAAGTAAACCCAGGCTCCAAACTTTCATAGTAACGTCTATTGGAAAATATATTTGAATTTTCACTTTAGTGCCATGAGTAGGACTACATAATATACAAACTGAACATTAGACTATTGGGTTAGTATTAAATTGAAATATCAAACTGAACTACTATAACCTCTGTAAGGACTGTCAAAATCGCAGCTGAAACATATTTGTTATACATTACTGACCTCTAGAGGCAAAGACCAGTTATGATTATTTGATATACATAACTGGCCAGTACAGTATTGACTTTAGAACGCATAATGTATTTAAATTATTTTGAAAAGTGAACCATTCTTATTTCTTTTTCCTAAAAACGCATTATGCTTGTTGCTTGAATGGGGTTGTGCACATAGCTATTTCAATATAGTATATTTATATATAGCGTAACTAATTAATTTGACCAATAAACCAAAAGAAGTCCAAACAGCATGTATGTCACTATAAATCCACTGGTGTTTAATAAATATAAAAGCTTAAATTAATTGTTTATACCTGGATTTTAAACAATGCCTGGAGCTCCCATTTTTGTGATAACGTAAACAATGCATGGAGCTCCCATTTTTGTGATATTGTGCTGCATCTCTTTTACTTCCTGAATGAATGTAACATGATACATAAAAAATCTATGATATAATGAGTGCATTGACCCTATGGTATTGACTCTGTAGAGACTTGAAAGAAAATCCAGGTATGGCCTATTGACAATTATAATTTAATGGAGAAATTTTGATTAAATTCCCAGTCACTAACCACAAAATAGGATGAGAACCATACATTTATAAAAACTGAAGGTTCTAAGTAAGCACTCAAGCAAGTCAAGTAAAAAGCAAAATAGGTACTCCCTCTATATCTTATTCATCCCATCAGCTTCATTCTGTTTCAATTTAGTTTATCAGCATTTCCATTCTAAATCATTCTCAATTCTCAGTCAAAAATATGACATTTCCTATGCATAATAAATTCCTCTCAACTAATAACTCAATATTGTAGTATATGTTAGGTAAGCATGTATTTGAAAAATCAACACAAAGCCTGAATGGCACAACATACAGCCAAATAGGTGAATTATATGAATAGTGTGTGCATTATAGCATCATTACACAATTTCAAAGTATTGTCATGTATAACCCGCACCCCAAAATAGTATAGTAGAGTATTGGTGTTGTCGAAAGCACATAACACACACACTCTCATGCACAATGAACATGACCATGACCATGTGGAATTTGAAAATCTCATTTCAAAAATTATTGTAACGTGCAATAAAATGTATAGGAAAAAGGTTTATGGTTTTAGGATAAACTATCCATCCACCAATTTGCTAACTCTACTGTACCAAGTCCACTGAGGTATAAACATTACTCTACCATCAAATCTGTAGAAATTGCAGCTTTACCGTACCTTAATTTATAAAGAACATTTCCTATTATTTAGTCTAGATTTGAATAATTATAACAACTCTGTCCCAACACTCATACAAATGTCAATATTGGCTTGTTTAAAATGGCATCAGAGACCACTTCCATGATTTAGTCTGTTGTTACTTGCAATTTTTAGTATGATACATGACGTCCACAATAGGCAAGTGCAGAAAAAAAGGCAAAACATTCAATTGAATTGACTAATAAATAAAAAATAAATAGTAGGTCTGTCAGGTTGGCATCCAACAATACTTCAGGTGGCTTTGCACTTCATTGAATAACTTCTCAGGTTTTCTCAAGCTCTTTAGCCTACCTGCCACTAAATTAAAGAAAACAAAAAGGAAATTGAGAAGACTTACACTACTTTCCATTTGTTCAAATTATTTTGGTTTGACATGAACCAGTTAAATGAATATTTAAACAACTTCTTATCAAATACACATCTTCAAAATCTTTGTCAAATAATCTATATTTCTACAACCAAATTAACTGACCATTGATTGATTATTCAATGATCATTGAATTCTAAAATGTAGTAATGTTCCTGTGTATGACATTAAAGCAGACAATCAACGTAAGACAAACCTTCAAACCACCACCACCTGAAACAGAGGTGGTTATTTCCTGTTTTTCAATCTCCTCCTGTTTCTTTCTTTTCCTCTCCATTGCTTCTGGGTTTTTAATACCCCTATGTGTTGCCTGAGGAGAAAATAGATGACAGAGGAGACAATTCTAAAATATTGTTGTCTCCTGGTTTCTTGTAAAGCACACCAAAAACTCGCAGCATTAAGGCCTAGCCAGTACACTGAAGAGCCTTATCATCATAGTATACACTACATTTCACAGAGCAGACACAACAGGCAATTAAGACGGATGTAGATTTTTCTCATATTGTGCTTTTTGTGCAGTTACAGAAATAATTTGTATATTCTAGACTTCAAATGTGTAAGAACGGTTGACATGCCTGGCATAGCCTATTAGTGATGGTGAGAGCAGAGGAAATGTGGTGCTTACAGTAAAGAAGATACTACATGCCAATCCAAAATTAACCTAGCCAAAATAGGTATCTTTTTGGTGCACATATACTTACCTAGATACAACTTTTGTGTGTCTCTTAGTTTTCACTAAGACTTTCTGTATAATAAAATAAATAAATAAAAGAAGACCAACACATTTTGAAGCATATCTATTGTTGATTAATCTTGGTTTATAAGAAAGCCATACAAGGTTGCATCAGCAGCACAATATAAAAGCATCAGCCAACAGTCCTTATTAGGGCTTCAGCTCCCACCATCGCCAAATGTTAATCCTACAGTATTACACAAATTGTGTGGAAGGAAACTACTGTAATATGAAATAAAGTGGCTACCTCTTTTTGTCTCTTCTCAGCTGCTTCTGCCAGTTGTCGCCTTCTGGTTTCCTGCAAAGAAAACATAACTGTAAAACATTCAGAGTACCTTGAAAGCCTACTTAAGTCCGTGCATTCAAAGAGCCTTAACAGTATATTGCAAGTACAGTACTGTAGTACTGTACACAATCGAACGGATGACAAACTGATGAATGGTGTGGCAAAGTTCCACTCATCAAATCTGTTGCAGGACAAAAATCAGAATATATAACTTTAATTAGATAACTTCAACAACTTATATTCTAACATAAAAGTTGGAGGAAAAGTACTAGTAGAGTATCTTAAACCTACTGGATCTGGAGTCACAGCAACGTCGTCTGCGGCTCCGCCAAGGCACGGTAAGCACATCCCCATACTTGGGTATTTAAGTAAAAAGTGTTGAAAAAGTTACCCAAAGTCTCAATATCACCAATGCTAGCTAGCCTGATAGATAGCGGATTGGGTGGTTTACGATTGGTTAAGGCAGTAAAAGCAGCGGCTTCTAGTTCTACGGTTCTGTCAGATGCTGTTCGCTGGTCTGGCATAACGTTAACGTCTTCAGCTACACTATCGCCACGGCGATGTTAGCTAAACGTTAACGTTAGCGGTCTAGCTAACAACTTCAGTAGCAATACAACTACAAGCCCAGTTGAAGATATACAGTAAGCAATCGAAAACCTTATTGCTTCCCACACCTCTTGTTTAACCGCCTCGGCATTTGGAAAATAATACAGTTTACAGTAACGGTAGTCAAATTGCCGTCTGTGGCAATGCGCTTACTGTACCACAGAGATGTTTTTCACATTAGCTAACCAGCTTGCTGCTGGCTGACGTTATTAGGCGACGTTCAAGACAGTTAACAGTTGCCACTATCCAACCTGAAACAATGAACATCCTTAGATGATGATAAACAAAACAATATTATACTATATATATATATATATATATATATATATATATATATTTGTTAACAGTAATTTACATGTATTTGTAAAATATGTTTTTAATATTACTTTTTGTTGTTTGCCTGTTTCTCTGAGGGTCTTGAATATACCACAGGGCTTACAGAAGACATGGGGAATGTGCTAGTTTCCATTATGTGGTTCATTATTACCACCTTGTGGCAAAACGGTGTCATTGTCATATTCGGCTTATTGCGCCAATACACAACAGGTGTTACATGGGTCACTGACTGATATTTTTTTAGAGGCAATGAAATTATCTTGTGTCTTTATTCTGTTATTGCATAATAAATATCAAATAAATTACCCTCGTATTGTATGGGTTGCCAATGTTGTTATTACTAAAAAGTAAAGCCTATAAAGGCTCTCACGAAAAGTCAATCACATCAAATTCATTCAGATATTAATATTATTTTCTTGTTGTGCCGCAGTGGCAATTCCCTCGTCATCAATGCAAGTTATGGATTGACTAATAAAGATGGAAAGTGAACCCCCTTAACCATTTAGTAAAAATCAATAACGATCAATAGTTTAAGAGTTGAATGCCCTGCTTCTCTGTGTTAAATTGTAACTCCACCCATCCTTCTCTGGAGGCTATAGCCTGTGCTACTTAACACCACATTGGTCTAGTGTCAGTCTACTGCAGATGCTCATTTTGCACAGTTATATTGAAAATGTAGTTTGTATTATTTGTTAATGAGATATTTCAAGAGAAAGCAATTGTGGCATGGATGTTGGTGTTTCGGGTGATTTTGGCAGCTCCTCAGGTACTGTAAGCTTAACTTTAGTTCCCCAGTTTGTGTTACAGCTACAGCCTAGTCTAAGCTTGTATGCCTGTCTTTATCTGTCGTGTCTGTGTAGTAGGCTACAGTACTGAATGTTATTTATTTTACCATTTCTTTTTACAATAATGATAATTCAACATATTGTAATTATTGTAAACTTGTATTATATCATTATGCTATGTGATTATAAATGGAATAGGCTCCTCAACTTGACTCACTGAAGTAATTACTTTACTTCTGACTTTAATCTTTTTCGCTGCCACCCCCCATATAGATTTGATGAGTGTCAGTTGGCTACATGTATAGATGACCAGTCAGTATAATATGACATACTGTACAAGGGAGGTAGTGACAACAGTGGTCAAGGACAACCAGATTCATATGGCCTGTATTTTTTATTTTGCTGCTGCATTCACACCTGTTGACGCTACATAGCAGGGTGAACGGCTTTTCATGATAACCTAACTACAGTGCTTTAATACTTTTCTTGTCCTTGTCACCACGTCATATGTAAATTAAAGCTTATTTGAGGTTGGAATTTCTGACTGGTCGTATAGTCAAGGGGATGTTGTTTCAATAAATAACCAATGTATTGGGAAGCAGGCAAAGGCAGTATAGGATCATCAATCGATCTGACTAATGTATGCCTCTCTTCTATTAAAATGTTTGGTCCTACCCTACAATACAGTATATAAGATTACTGCACTTAGACTGCCCAACTGTAATGGACAGAGGCATATTTTGGACAGTGGTTTTGTTTGAGCTTCCATCAATAGGTCTAACCTCCATCAGAATAGCAAGAAGGGAAAGGGGGTTGTCTTTTTCAGTAAAACAAGAACTTGTGATGTTCAACATTCAATAAACATATAAGGAGCACCCCCACATGACACTTGAAATTATTATACCTCAAATAATGTATATATAATAATAAAATAAAAAAATACCGGCATACAAATAGGCTATAGATCTTCTTCTTTCTTCTAGTAAGACAATACTTTAGGTGGAGTTATGTCTGTTCAGTCTGTAAACCTCTGAACAATGGTGAGTCATGATGTTTGGATTGTGAGCAAAGCCCTGCAGTCCTAGGAACTCACTGGGCTTAATGAAGCTGCACTCACATTATTCCCTCTTTTACTGGCCAAAGATGTAGAGGAGTCACACATACACACACACAGACACACACTTTAATCACTGTAATTTGTGGATTTTGTATCATAAACACATCAGAGTTAGATTATGGTCTGAACCTCGGGGGCACTTCTTATGATAATGTGTGATACTGTAGTATAAACTATGAAATAAAGCAATCATTCCAAATTCTACACTTATTTCAATGTAGGTCTGAAAATGGTGAGTGTACTTTTCAAACACATTTTGTAACTGTCAGCAGACTTGATAATTTGGGGTGGTGATGCGGAAGAAAACATTAATATTTAAAACTGACAAACTAAACGGAAAAATAACTCTATTTGAAATATAAATGACGTGTAACATTTCAGCTTACTTAAATAAAAAAACAGGACAGACTTATTTCACATTTTGTTGACTTCAGAGATATGTTTGCCAACTGGTCCAGCTATCGTCATCTTAACATCTTTAAGCAAGCTAAGGACATGGTTTGGTGAACCATGTCCATCCAGGGGCCTGTTGTTTTCCATTAGTGTCAAGTATCACATCGCAAAAAGAATTTTAAAGAGGTGTAAAATATGTATGATGAGTCCAGCAACATGAGAGGAATGAGTAGGGACCAGCTAAGCTGCATTATTGCCTTGGTGCAATGATGAACTCAGAGACAAAGAATATAGTGTACATTAAATGAAAGAAATACAAGTGCCTGAATATGATAAAAATACATGAGCAACTGTCGCAGTTTGTCAAATGATGGTGATGTAAATGGACTGCATTTATATAGCGCTTTTCTAGCCTATCGGCCACTCAAAGCGCTGTACATTATTGCCTCACATTCACCATTCACACACACATTTATACACCGATGGCGGTGCAAGCCATGCAAGGAGCACCTAACCATTGGGAGCAATTGGGGTTAGACATCTTGCCCAAGGATGTTTGCAGGTAATCCAGCAACTCCGGGGCTTGAACTCACAACCTTCTGGCTGGGAGTCAAACACCCAGACCACTGGGCTATCCTACACCCCGCTGATGATGATGATGTGTGTGTGTGTGTGTATGTGCATGTTGGTCTTTTGTAGAGTCATGTCACCAGGAGAACTGTGTGTCCCAGCCCCTGTTGGAGGTTGGAGTCCTGGTGTGTCCCAGACATGTACCTCTCAAACCCAGCATCAGCCACTCTGTGTCCTGGAGCTCCTGCCTCGCCAACAGCTCTCTCTCTGGTTTGACAGACACAGAGCCCAGACCCCACTCTGGTGAGTTTGGACTAATATGATAACAAGACTGTCTGTACTGTATGTTGTGCCTGCAGTAAGCAGGTCCACCGGAGGGGTCCTGGTTCTATTATACAATATGGCCTTCCTGTTAAGACTATCTACCATCGTGGGCAGGACCATGTGTTTGCTTGTACTGAAATTCTTCCAGTAAAATGTTAAGTGGAACTCCTTCTCATTATTTGCCTTTTGTTTTAGGAAAGTTTTTTTCCTAAAACAAACATTATTAGTAATGGCCCAACCACTGTTCAACTGGCTTGCTGAGTCTGTGGGTGTTAGTGCTAATCTTGTCCCTCACATTGTATCAGCACCAGCCTCTCTTTCCAGCTGTGCACCCACTGGACACAGACACAGATGATTAGTCACAGTACAGTGTCTTAACCTGACAGTGTTTATTGCATTGAGAAGGGGGTCATTTAGAAGGGACATCAAGCTGTTCCAGCTGGATTATAAAATAACACATCAGCATATTCCTTGGTTGCTGAGCAGCATGGAACAAGACATCAATTGTAATTCACTTAGATGCTTTGATGAACAGTCTTCATGGTTCCAGGATCCACTTACTGTTAAAAGGGGCTATAATACACTAAGTGGAGAGTTATTAGAAGAAAGCGTGGACACAGAGCCATAATGAGCTTGGGGCCATTAGATAGCTGACCCTAAATCAAGGTGGCATTCTAAAGTTGTACTCTTAGTCCAGTATATTGTATCATGACCATATCTACACTACATACGCTAAGTGGTATGTGATCAATTTAAATCTAAATAGCGTATGGAAAGCATCAGCTACATTTTCTCTATTTGTCTCCTAGCTTGTGGACAAGATGTGCTTTTTGATGTAAAGATACCAGATTTACAGTTAAACATTATTATAAGTGCAAACAGCAATTATTTGTGGAAGGGAGGGTATATTGAAATAGTATTGTATTAGGCTTAAATTATTCAGTGATATTTACAGTTTTTAGGAAATAAATGAAAATTATTTGTTCACCTTTGTAATGCTGTAAAAGGTAATATTACTAAAGAATATAAACATATAAATAAAAAACAATAATAACAATCATGCAGCTCATATAAACAGCCACAAGGTGGCAGTATTTCTTAGCATAAGCATAATTTCTTCCTCTGCAGCGCTGTCATCTGACCTACATCACAGGCAGAAAGGGGAGATACAATTTTAAATTGGACTTACGCTGCTTATTTATTTATTTAGTCACTCAGTAGAAAAACATTCTTCTACTTTTGTGCTGTAGCATGGAATTGGCATGTAGCTACTGCGTTTCTACCAGTCCATAAATATCCAAACAGTGGGATGACTAGAGTCATGCTGAGCTGAGAGCAAGCAGATGGTGTTTCCGTCTAGATTAAAGACACACACACACACACACACACACACACACACACACACACACACACACACACACACACACACACACACACACA
>JAODUG010000021.1:1365642-1389735 GCA_027564795.1 Aphredoderus sayanus | reverse complement strand
TGGTGTTGTGTGTGTGTGTGTGTGTTTATATATATATATATATATATATATATATATATATATATATATATATATGTATGTACTGTACATTAGTTATATTGTAACTATATTGTATTTTTCATTCTAGGTATTAATCGTTTATTGGGCAATAGCACATATGAAGCTGCGTTTCCTCCACACGAGGTAGGGAATGGTTTTAGAAGATGTTGATTTGATGTTACAATTTCCTGTTAAACATTTCCGTTTCCTCCATTAAAGTGAATGTCTTTGTTTTCGTCAGGGCGGGTACAAGAGCAGGCATCCCATAAAGACCCACGGGGCCCAGAACCAGAGACACCTGCTGTATGAGAGGTGGGCCCGCTGGGGCATCTGGTACAAATACCAGCCTCTGGACCTCATAAGGTTAATACGCCTTGGCCCAAGCATTACTCATTCTGTGAAGGTTACCAAAGCACCTTAGCGCTTTTTGTTATTGATTCCTATTGATTCCCTTTCCCTGTTCAGATTTATTGACTCACTCCCTTCAACTTGCATTGTGTCCTGTTCACCTGAATAAACACTGAATTAAACCAATCTAAGTAGCTAGCACCTTTACTGGCTTACTAAGCTGCCAATACTCATTCTTCTCTGGACTCAGGCGGTACTTTGGGGAGAAGATTGGACTCTATTTTGCTTGGTTGGGTTGGTACACTGGCATGTTGATCCCTGCTGCCCTCGTCGGCCTTTTTGTCTTCCTCTATGGTCTTTTCACCATGGACTCCAGCCAAGTCAGGTCAGAACTACCAAACCAGCATTTGTATAGAGACATCATACTGAAGACAGGAACACAATAATTGTTTCAATTGGTGTTTGTTATTGTATGTTTTTATGCATGTCTTGTCAGTAAGGAGATCTGCGAGGCAAACACTACTATCATGTGTCCTATGTGTGAAGAGAACTGCCAGCCCTGGACGCTCAGTGACAGTTGTGTCTATGCAAAGGTCAGATACAGTATATTTACAGTAGTCATACAGTATTTTCCCCTAGCTAGAGACATCAGTGTGTTGTACACTTCCATTTAACAAAACATAAAGGTACACTGCTTCCTTGTGTTTGGAATTGCCCTTTTGGGTGGAACCCCAAGAGCACATGCCCTTCCTTGCTCTCATCTCTACTCTTCCCCTTACAGTGTTACAAACATCTAGTTTTTCGGTTTGAAACTCTGATAGGGCAGGTCCCTGCTGCACGTCAGTGCTGAGCAGCTCACGCATTGCTCACTATGTCTTCCCCTACATGAATGCATAGGCTCATCATTCTCTGTATTTCCCCAACAGCTGTCCACAATTTCAAGAAAAGTTATGTTATAGTATATCAAGTGAGCCTAGGCATACATTTGTGGTTCTAGGGGGAGCGTACCTTTTCATTGAGGCTTGCTGAGACTGTTGTATTAAACTATTTCCAAAACACCAATTCACTTTTTAACAATCTTTCAGAATAGTTGTCTATGTTCTTGTGTTTCTAGGTGACCCATCTCTTCGACAATGGGGGTACTGTGTTTTTTGCTATCTTCATGGCTATATGGGGTATGTCTGTTTCCATAGTTATTCTAATGCTTTGTCTCTAGAATGCTATAGAATGAATAATAATTTGTATGCCTGTATAGTATTATCAACCAATAAGAGTAGTGTTACAGAAATTTTTAAATATACAGTATGCACTATAGCAATAATTATGTGTTCTGTGTCATACAGATCCCAGTGGAATTTAAATCTGCACGAAACACAAAATAAAAATACTATGTAATGGTTAAGCTGAGACTAGCTGAATAATTAAACAGTTATTCGGAAAGGAAATGCATCCAACACTGTAATGTCATTGTTGTAGCAATGCACCACAGTTCTTATATGGAAGATCTAATGTAGTTCCCATCCCTTTCGTGTCTCTGTAAGGCTGACAGGGAGCCATACTGGGCATGGCCTAGATACATCAGTCTGTTAGTCTGGTAATACTCACCTGCGCCCAGAGGGAACAGTCAGTCCATTGTGTTCTCTGGCTGGATTAAATGGAGGCCAAGGGGAGCCAGCGGGGTGCGGGCGGTCCAGTTGACCTCACTGACTTAGTTCTAGCAGCACACAGAATCCTGTGTGGACCTAAACAGCTACACTGCAGCATTGAGTGCACTTCAGGGCTGGAGTTCCGGTATGCATAGCCAAGATGATTGGTTGGACCCAAGGGGCAGAATGTAGGCATCTGAAAGGGCTGCTTTTTAGTTCTTTATTTAGACAAAAGTGGGTCGAGCTATTTTAAAATTCAACATCTTCAAAAGTAGTCGCATTTTCATTCACTGAAAGATTTACTTCCTAGCATGTTCCTAGCCACATAATCTTTTTGTCTCAAATACCATTCATTAATGCGTCTTTTATAACTTCTCTATTACTACATGAATCATCCAATTTTGTAAGACATGTACAATAGGGTAAGACTAATCATGGCATTCAGTTGACATTGTGTAACTTACATTCATTTAATTCTAGTGAGTGCGTTCAAGAATGGAAGCTTGAATCTAGAGAAATGCATTATACCAGGAAGCAATCAGTATACTATATACAGTATACTGACAAACAAGTGAAAAATGGAAAGTTATCAGTTTATGCTGTTACTAATATAAATCCTTGAGCAGTGTGCAAGTATGCGTTCTTACTGGAGCTGGGAAATAAGTGCCTCATATAAAACAAGTTAATGCCACATAGATGATGCAGCGAATGTGGTGTACAATGAATCTAGGCTCCATAAGCTTTATGTTGTGAGGATTAAAACATTACTAGTAAAAGGTAAGATGTGTGTGTTTCAAGTGTGTGAGAGGTGCACTCGGGTGTGGGAGGGGCTTTCTGCTGCTGAAGTCAACCAATCAGTGTTGTTGTTTGGGGCTTCGAACTCCAAAGTAGCAGCCCTCCCACACCCACACTGTTTCTTGACAAACTGTGGGCACAATAGCACAATGTAGGTGTCATTTATTAAAAAAACTCACAAACCTACGGTAAGTAGGCTATAATCTAAGTAAGCAGCATTAAGTTGGTCTTAGTATCTGAATGCAGTTTATTTCAACTCACATCATTTTTTTTATATAGCAGTGATTTTACTCATGGCCTAACCCTTTGGTAATTACATGACAGTGAGTTATACTAAATACTATGTTGATCAATAGTTTAGGTGATCCTACTCCCCATTTCTCGTATCCATTTCAGCCACAGTATTCCTGGAGTTCTGGAAGCGGAGGAGGGCAGAACTGACTTACGACTGGGATCTCATTGATTGGGAAGAGGAAGAAGTAGGCCAGCTATTTATTAAAATCGAATTTATATTTTGATATTGCATATGCACATTGTTAGCATACATACAGTATAGTTTGTTAATATTTGATGTTGCTCACATTATATAAAAATAGGTGCTATTGATTAACAGTTTAAACACAGACACTTTGTTATATTTCATTATGGGATGTGTATTTTGCATCAGGAAGAACTGAGGCCTCAGTTTGAAGCCAAATACTCCCGGGTAGAGCGAGTGAACCCCATCTCTGGCAAACCTGAGCCCTTCCAGCCCTTCACGGACAAGCTGAGCAGGCTCATGGTGTCCGTGTCTGGAATCTTTTTCATGGTAAACCTTTCATCCTTGAATAATCTGTCTGTCAAGTGCTGGGAGGGGGATCACTACAGTATAGCCATGTTTGTCACCTTTTAAAAACGCCATGTAGTAGCGGTTTAACATCTCCCCCTGCTGGCCATTATTTTAAGATTAAATTAGCTATTATGAAAATATTGGATTTGCACCATATATCATCTTGATTTGTTTCTGTTATTGTAATTTTTTTATTCCTTTCCTTTTTTCTATATTCATTATCTACAGTTCATATTATTTTACCATGTTCATAGGTTTAGAAAACAACTATTTCATTTTCAAAATGATGGCCTGAAGATGTCCTGAATGTGTGCGGCCATTCCTAAGAAAGGTTTCGAAGTAAAAAAACAAAAGCTGGTATAAGCTCTTTTGTGTCTTTGTGTAGATTTCCCTTGTTTTGACTGCAGTGTTTGCTGTGGTGGTTTTCCGTCTCATTGCAATGGAGAAGTTTGCCTCGTTTGACTGGCAGTTTGTAAAGAAGAATTGGCAGTTTGCCACTTCTGGCACTGGTGTCTGCATCAACTTTATGATCATTATGTCTCTCAATGTGGTGGGTGTCTGGACAAGAAGCATCTGGTAGAAACACATTTTCTTTCCAGAAAATATTGCACGTAACATTTATTTAGGTCTTTATTCCGAGAACTCTGAGCTAGAACCAGGCCTGTTAATGCTTAGTACTATTCAAACTGGAAATAAAGGAGCATTGTGTGTACATGCACCACCATACGCAACAATAGTATATGTGTGCATATATGTGCATATGCAAACAATATGCCATATTCTTTTAAAGAAGGGGTATAATGGTATGTGACTGTAAAACTCAAATTTTTTTGTTTGAATTGTAGTGTACATACTGTACACCACATACTGTTTGCAAAACATGCGATTAAAAAATTCTCCCAATTTTTAAAAGGTACTGGTACTGTATACTCCCAACTGTGTTACAGCACCATACCATCCCATCTAGTTTTAACACACGATTATAGAGGGAGGTGCAGAGAAAAGACTATGAGCTCTGTATGAGGAGTAGAGGAGTGAAAGCCATGCAGAACACGAGTGCGAGAGAAGCATGTACTTGTTTAACCAAAGTTAAAAGCTAAACAATGTTTATATAATGCGCTAGTTTCAACCACAAGGATAATTCTAGACAAAAATGTAGGAGTGTCCTTTTAACAATCTCATTACTCTTATCACAATCCTGTTTACTCTTGATTCTGTTTTATACTTTATCTCTATATCAGGTCTATGAAAAGGTGGCTTATCTGCTCACTAATCTAGGTAAGACATGTCCACATTATGTGCTTATCTCATGCTTTTAAAACACTTGTCAAACATTTACAGTGCTTTCTCTTCTCCCACCCCACAGAGCACCCACGCACAGAGTCAGAATGGGAGAACAGCTTTGCTCTGAAGATGTTCCTTTTCCAGTTTGTGAATTTGAATAGCTCCACGTTTTACATTGCCTTCTTCCTTGGGAGGTAGGTTTGTTGCTGTAACACCATAGTTACTGCTACTGTGCGTGTGAATAAAGTGTTTTGTACGGAACCTTTAGTTCATATCTCCCAAGGCCTTTTCTTGACTCACTCTGTTATATTATTTGGACTATACATTTGAAGTTATACAAACCTATTGCCGTGCAAGTAGTCAAGCTGTTTTCTTTCCAGCTGACATAATTAGAGTATTTCACATGCCCCTCTTTCCCTAAGTCAGAGTTGGTTGCTTTTTTACTTAATTGTTTTCTTTTTCCAAAGCTAATTGTTACAATTTCAATATGCGCAGGTTTGCTGGCAGGCCTGGAAAATATAATAAGCTCTTTAATAGATGGAGACTAGAGGAGGTGAGTGCCATTAGCGATCACTAAAATGGTATGATTATTATATTTCAACACTGCTATAGTTCCGGAGGTGAAAATCAGATGTTGGAATAATTCATCAGAAAACCAAATTTTTATGATTAGCATATAAATCACTGCATAATGTTAAACATCCATTTCCTTTATTAACAAGAATAAAACACTGAATATCTTGAAAATTAGGAATCACATAATCTAATTGGATTATAGCACTCAATTGCCTCTTTTGTGGCTTAGTGGGCATGAATAAAAATGGATGCTACAGTTTTCATTTGACTGTTGTATTTCTTTTTCTCTCAGTGTCACCCAAGTGGCTGTTTGATTGACCTTTGCCTGCAAATGGGCGTCATAATGTTCTTCAAACAGATTTGGAACAACTTTATGGAGCTGGGTTATCCGTACGTTTTTAGCTCTTACAGTATGTTTCCCTGCAAACAAGTACATAGAGTTAAATTATACTGTACATTATGAGTTAATGTGAGTGATTACGCACAGTTTTAACAAATTGCTTTTAATTACTTGATAGTTCTGTTTTTCCTTGCTCATTACCATATGAGCCGTGCATCACTACATCCCTGTAGTGTTCAGTTTATTGTCTGAAATGATTGCATTGATTTCACAGTTAGCTATTTGCCGCCTTTACAGTTTGCTGCAGAACTGGTGGTCTCGCAGGAAACTGAAGAAAGTGGGGAATGGAGGCCAAAATGTTGAGAATAAAACCCAGCTGCCACAGTGGGACAAAGACTGGAATTTGCAACCTATGAATGCCCATGGACTAGTGGATGAGTACCTTGAAATGGGTAAAACATTGTGCCGCTTTTAACTGGCTACAGTTAACCTTTGCTCCTATCTGGCTCATTAACTTTGCTTACACCAGCGTGCCTTCTTCTGAAACTCTACCTCTCCCTCTCCTAGTTCTCCAGTTTGGTTTCACCACCATCTTCGTTGCAGCCTTCCCTCTGGCACCGCTCCTGGCGCTGCTCAATAACATCATCGAGATTCGCCTTGATGCATACAAATTTGTCACCCAATGGAGAAGGCCCATGCCTGCACGAGCCACAGACATAGGTCAGCCCATGACACAGTGATATTAACACACTGTTATCGCCTCTTTATTGGACCAATGCGACTTTGGCATTCAGGGATATTATTTCTTTTTTTTTTTATTATATTGAATTACCATCTGTGACTGTGTCATCCATCCCTGACCAGATCATCTCCCACACAGTACCAAGGCAATGTGTGAATACGAAACCTTCATGTTTCTAAACCATCTCATGATAATACATACTCTTTCTCCCCGATCCCATTTCTCCCCCACCAGAGGCCTTTTGTCTCTTGCTATGCCGTTGTTGTAAATAAAAGTTTGCTCTTAAAGGTATAGTCAAGGTATAGTCATTCTGGAGAAAGCTTGTTGATATTTGAACTCGGTCAAATCAAAAATTGTTCTTTCAGCACTCCGAGAACGGTAATAAAGCGGACCACAAGGAGATATTTGGTGAATTTCACAATATCTCCACAAGGAGATATTTGGTGAATGAGTATTAGCATTCACTCTTAAAATGTATACTAATACGTATAATTAAAAGATCATGTTGAGCGTCTGACCAGCCTCCATTTTGATCACAAGGTATCTGGCATGGCATTCTGGAAGGCATCGGTGTGCTGGCAGTCATCACCAATGCCTTTGTAATCGCCATCACCTCAGACTACATCCCCCGGTTTGTCTACGCTTTCAAATACGGCCCCTGCGTGGACAAAGGCTACCGCCATGAGAAGTATGCTAGTAATGTGTCAGCAGCATGTCAGGGCTAGACGTACTGTAGGTCATCTGCCTGCTAGCCTGTGCTCTCCCCCTGCCTACTCAGGTGTTTGCGAGGCTACATGAACAGCAGCCTGTCTGTGTTCGACATGGGAGAGCCCAGGAACGGCAGCCACATGCAGTCCAGGTTCTGCCGCTACCGGGACTACAGAGCGCCGCCCTGGAGCCCCGTGCCCTACGACTTCACCCTGCAGTTCTGGCACGTTCTGGCCGCCCGGCTGGCCTTCATCATTGTGTTCGAGGTCTGGCAGTTAGTGCTGTCTGAACTAGTTCTGAAGCGCATGTGTTTGTATTTGAATGAACATTCACTGTAACATGCAACCCTCATTTCAATAGGATTTTTTACTTTTGTATTGGGAACATATATTTGTGCTGTACTGCACTGTAAATTATACAGTACTTGAAGATTAAATGTGTAATATCTAGTATCGTAATGCATTTAAAGCATATGTTTTGGGCAGGATTTTTATGTTGTGAAGATATACTATGCATATCCCTCCTGTCAAACTGACCCAGCGCACTCCCTCTTTGTGGCAGATAGAAGGAGCCAATCCTAACTCTACAGTTTACACAGACAATAAAGATATCTACACAATCAGGCACAATCAGGTGGCGCCATCTGGTGGCACAAAAAGATATAATAAGGACAACAGGAGGGATATGCGATATGTATATCGCTTTGTGGCCAAAATGGCACCCTATTAGAAGCTACTGTATAACACCTTCCATAGCTACAAAGCAATTATATACTTTACCCTGTGACTTCCTGCCCTCCCTTCTCCCAGCACCTGGTGTTTGGCATCAAGTCCTTCATCGCGTACCTGATCCCAGACATGCCCAAGGACCTGTGTGACCGCATGAGGCGGGAGAAGTACCTGATGCAGGAGATGATGTATGAAGCGGAGCTGGAGCACCTGCAGAAGGAGAAGAAGAAGAACGGCAAGCGGTACCACCACGAGTGGCCTTAGTGTTGGAGCCCCCACACACACACACCGCGCAGTCCTCGCTCTCTCTCTCACACACACACACACACACCTGCTGAGCTACACACACGTTAGCTTTGAGAGTCGAGCTAAGCTAGGTCGACTCTGTACACCAAAGACGCCCTCTTCGGTATCTCGCCACCTTTTCATTGATTTTTGGCTCCAACCCTGACTTCCCTAAGCTTCATCATAACCCCACTTCTTCACCCTACCTTCATTGTGCGTCTTGCCTGCACTTTGTCATGGTTTCCCTGCGGAAACCTACGTGATTGTAATGTTTACTATGCAGATTAAGGGCTGCAGATCACCACTGTTCACTCATCCTGCACTCTCCCTGTGTGGCAGCTAGCGCCCTGCTTTGACAGTCCGGTCTAGTGCAGCTGTAGTTCGGCATTGGCTGTGTTCATCTCTCATGGACCTCGGCACAGCCTAACTGGTCAGTTGAGTGACTGAGCAACTCTGGCACTTAGTGAAGTTCTTTTGTCGCAACAGTGATTCTGGTGATGTGGCTACCAAATATATTGGACAATGTTTATGCAAAGTGACTGTGTATTGACCTTGAAGCATGCAGATTGATATTTGTATCGGTCAACTCATAAATAACAGAAAACAATTGCGGCCAGTGTGAATGTTCATAGGAGGATTCTCTATGAAATCATGGAAAATGCATGGTTATTTTGTTTATTCTTTTGTGTTTGGTGTGGTCTGTGTGTCTATACTAGTTATTGAGTGTCTTGAGTGGAGGAAATGTCAATCTGTTGTGGTTTGATGTGCCTGCAGTTGTGTACTCCACAATTTTGACACCTACATCGTGTGTGCCTGTTTGTGCTTTTATAGTGCAAGGAATATTCTAATCATTGGTTTTAAATATGAGTAGTATGCAGTACAAAGTCAGCTACTGACTCTGCAATAACTATACAGTATTAATTATGACTTACAAACAATGTACTACATTTACATGCAGGGGCAGACGTTTGCTATGTTTACAGTCCATTTTAGTTATTACTGGGACCTCAGATGTATGGTTATGGAAAAGTTTAAAAATATGTGTGGTTTGGATCTTCCTTCTGTAGAGATGGATTCACACACTGTTCTGTTTATAATACTTTGAAAGCACACTAGCATTTTGTGGCCAGTCATTCTAACCTTTGATTTAGCACAATAGGATGTGAATTATATTACTATATTATATTACTATATTATATTATTATATTACTTTACTTTACCAATCCAAATATGTTGAATAAAAGCTTACACTTTAGTTTAATTCATAACCATGACGTTGCCTTTTGCTGCGGTTTGTTCTGAAGTGGCAGATTAGAATTTGTTTAGCCTAAGGAAACTCAGGAAATGCAAAGCAGAAAGCCGAGATGCATGCTTTATGGCTGTGAGGTAGCCTTAGAATGAGACCACAGCAAGTTTCATGAATTTACTCTTATTTTTTGTATTAGGCCTATTCTGATGTATATAGTTACTGAACATGCATAGTATGAAATTAGAGAGGGGTTGTTACTTGTAACCTGCTGTAATAGATCTTTAAATTGAGCCTTATAGCAGTAATATTAGACTGTGTTTGTTGTATACTTAAAATAATTAAATAAATACAAATCATTTTGTGTTTTAAAAATAATACTATAATTAGTATTGTGGAAGTTACACAGATATAATAATAGCAGATAAAGTGCATAGTCAGCTAGAATGCACAGAAGTCAAATTGTATTCTTTCATCAGTTTTTCATATCGTACTTGATCTAGCTTTTTTGTTCACTTTGTTCATCTCACATTGGACCTGTCCATGCGTAGTGCTGTTCAAAGGTGTCATAATGTATGTGATGTTTTCATAATGTTCTGCGTTGGCATGCATTCACTTTTCCCCACCCTTAAATATGGCGACATAACCTCTGCATTCCTCAGGTGTTTGAATGTTCGCAATTTATCAATCTATCACGTTTTCTAAAAAGCATTGAAAGATTTCCTGCTTTTTTACATATATATTTTTGCACTGTGGTGTATTTGCATGACTGTAATGTACCCACACGCAAGTTTAAGGATATACTAAAAGCATGGATTTTATTGCATTAAATGCACAACACTACATGCAAAATGTCATATCAGAAATATGTACAATAAGTTTAGCACATGGTAAAATATGAAGACATTATAGATTGTTTACTGACAATGATGCTGCCATTCAGATTTGACAACTATTTTAATGTTTTGCAACTTTAGCATTTAATTTACAAGTTCTCAGTTGTTGTTCTTTTGTTTTTTTTACATTCCACAGTTTAAGAATCACGTCCAGGTTAAAACTAAATCTTCCGTTGTACATTGAAAATCTAAATCTATGCATGTTGTAATTTGTGATGCATTCATCTCGTTTTAGATACAATTTAAATGTGCTGTACTGGTAGAGTATGCATGAACAGATCTCACCCCTGTTGAGTAACCAGCCAGCAGTCTTCACAATTGTTTTTCATTGAAGCTGCTAGATTTAAGGTTCTCCATATTTCAAATATTAGTTGGCATGTTAAATGCCACATTCATCTATTGTATAGGCTAGTCATATCAGAATCTAGTCTAAAGTGTATTGTGAAACATACACTAAAATGTAAGCGATATGGTACTGTAGGCCAGCAGGTTTAATATATTACCTATAATATGTATACGGAAATGTTTTTAACAGTAATTTGTGATGATATGATTATGGATGTTTGACTAGAAACATGATTGTTTGACATGTTACACCAGTCACACTTCACTAAAATCACTATACAATAGACTCTTATATTCTCATCTATGACTAGTCAGCATCCATTTACACATTTTCACAAATCTGCTACACAGTGGTAGTATGTCAAGAAACATGTCAATAGAACAGCATAGGTAAAAATATAAAGTTATAATGATGCAAGCTTGCATCCATTTTGCTTTTCTATTCTATTCCTACTGTTGAATCCTAAATTGTGCTTGAGCAATTAGAGTTTGCTACAAAATAGCACAGTAATAGTTGACCATTTTTACTGTAGAATAGGAAGTTAACATGACGTGACGTATATCAACAACATTGTTTACTTTGTTCGGGTTTACATGTAAAACATACTGAGATGTATAAAAACTATGTGACATAGTATAATCATTTGGATATCACTTTTTTCTGTAATAAATCATGGATCATATCTTTTCAACTATATGTGAATATGTGTTTCTTTTTCTGGTGAAATACAGTATAAAACAACAGAAATAGTTAATCAAAGCCTATTTTAAAGTGAATGACTTTTATCTACAAATGCTTCACAATGCTACATCAACAAATTAAGTACAAATCTGCTCATATCTGGCAATTTCTGAAGTTCAAAAAACTTGTGTTTCTAACACAAAACCTGTGTTTGTATATGACTTTTCCTGTAAGTTGTAACTATCTTTTGATGGTGCCTGCTCCTCTCCTGTTTGTTTGTTAGTGCCATCTTGGTAACAGTGGACGGCATCTTTTACATTTGAGTCTGAACTCTCCTGGGGGAAAACATGAACATCCATTGTAGTTTTATGCTCTGATAACAAAGATAGCAGTTTTGTTAATGTATTATTCAATGTCTTACCTCCATTTCTTCATCATGGCGGACGCCACACCAACACATTTTCTTGTACTTCTTTGACCAGAAGCAACACATGTTACAAACTGGTCGCAAAAGCATTGGCCTCATATGTTTACCCTTATTTGGTCCTAGAGAAAAAAGTAGCACTTTACTTGTTGGACAATCATGCAGGCTACTCACTCTAACATGTATCTGCACTTGATCAAATGAGCTTGCTCTGTTTATTATATAACTGTCGTGTTAAATTTAGATAAAATATTTAAGCTCAACTACACATGATTTTCCACCACTATTCAAGTGAAATAAGTATGCGGATTTATTTGAACATAATGAAAATAACGTTTATGTAGTTGGTGTGTTTAGGCTTTAATGTGGCTGTGGTCTGGCTACTGTTGAAACAGCAGCAGTGATACACCCTTCCATGTATTGTAACAGTCCACAGACAACATTCCAGCACAGCAGCATAAATAAAGCTTGCCAAGCCACATTCCCTCCCATTCAGGCAGCAGATACTGATGTTCGGTACCTAACAACATGTCCATGTGACTGCTGTTATTCACATAGCAGAGATTAACAGTGCAGATATACAGTATTACCTGTTAGCAGGGTAATCAGTAGGCCAGTAAATACTGTGGCAATAAATCCAATGGTACTGATGTACAAGTAGGACAGTGAATACCAGGAATCCGCCAAAGGTGGTCTGAAATGAGCAACGGTTAATATTATTATTAATGTGAATATTATTATTATTGCTGTTGTTGTTACTTAGTTTACAGTTACAGAATTAGAAGTTACAGTACAAAAGATATACAAGTGGTACTGTATAGTGTGTACTGTGTATGCTGTATAATATATAGTTTGTAAACAGACATCACAAACAGACATGAATAATATGTCTGTTTAATAATATAAACATTAATCAAACATTGAATAAGAAATGAAATGGATTATGGAATAAAAAATGTTTATTAGACATGAGAATGGGTCCAGATGGATTCACGGTGTCTACCTGGGTGAAGCAGTGGTTAGTGGAGGTGAGGCTGTGGCAGGACTGACTGTCGAGTTGACCCAAGTACACCCCTCTGTGCTCAGAGGAAGTGGTCTGGAATTGCTTGGCAGGGCAGGATAGATAAAAGAGCCAATCCCAGCCCAAAATGCCAAAGCAATGCCAACTAGCAGACCTCCCACAGCACCCTACAATATTAGTAGTCATAGTACTTTCATTAATAGTAAAAGTATACTTGTAATAGTGGTAGTAGTAGTGAGCTATACCGTTATAGTAGTAAATCTTGCAGTCGTAATTGTTGTGTACATTTTAAGTATAACTGTTTTTGATGTGAACGGCAGGAATGCAGAACATACTGTACCTTAGAGTTGCTGCAGGGAAAGACAATACCCAGTGTGAAAAGGCCAAGCATTGGCCCGCCACACATTCCATGGATACTCAAAGCAGCCTTTTTATTGGATTAAAAATTAAACAGATTTAGCCATACACTGAGTGGCATGTGTACTATAAAGTAAACATGACACTCAGTGCGTTATAACAGTCAGTTACTGTAACTGCAGTCAGAACAGCTGATGAATTGCATACTGTAAAGCAAATTCTATATATTTAATAATCATGAATCGCTTACCTGTACAATTCCTCCCATGTAGGATGCAGCCACTGCCATTGTTGTACAGGCTATTCCGAACAAAACACCTGCAATGATGCGTATATTGTATGTTTCATTGTCTCAATATTGATGCACAATATTATTTTGTGCTTCACTGTGCCAGATTTGTTTCTGAATAACATAGAAAATGTGTCTTTACATAGTCCTTTGATAGTCCAGGTGCTAGCTCTGTTGGAAAGGTTCACACAGCTCTGCTTGACAAAATCCTCATAAGTCACCGTTGCTAAGGCGTTGATACTGGCAGCAACAGTGCTGAAGGCAATAATAAACAGATAGTACATTGTGCACAGACATCAAATCCTGCTGTGTATAAAGGAGACATTTCCACTATGGCTAAAAACAATGTAGCCGTCTACAACCTTAGTGTTCCACTGAATGCACATGCCACAAACAGTCCCGGAAGACCCGGAAGGTCACCGAGTATCTCCATCACAAAGTAAGGCATGAGCTGTTGGGCAAAGACATGTCAACAAAGCCTCAGACAACATGGCAGGAACCATGTGGAAAATGGCAACAAACCTGGTCAGGAGCAGAAATCAACTCAGCAGTCCAGGGATCACAGTTGGCATAGAAAGAATATAACATGAGGCCAGACAAAACAGCACAAACTAAAATGACCAGTAGACCCAGGAGGTTGAGGTACAGTGCTCTGAGGAGATGAACAGACAACAAACATTGAACAATGCTTTACATTTGAATGTACCTTACTAAAATGTTAGATTTATTTCAAATGTAGAGTGTTCCATCCAGCTGATGATAAACAACAAGACATTTTCTCATAGCCTTTGGCCAAGTGTTACAATTATTTTGTACTGTTGGATTTCTTAATGAATTAGCATCCTGCTTTGGGCAGGGTGTTGCCATGTAGTGTAGACATGCTTAATAACATTTGGATTTACCTCCAATAACAAATCAATTCTGTCGCTGAGAGGAACTATAGTACTTTCATCAGAAGTCACTGCTTTCACTCACCTTGGCCCATGGTGGTCGACATGGCACAATTACACACAATAAGACACCACGTATTTTAAGCGCAGGGAGATGAAAACCAGATATTCATTATAACAGTCTTTAAATTATGCCGGTAAACCATTCAATGCTTACAGTCTGCTCTGGGCCTCAGTCTTACAGGATATACACCTCTGCACTACAGACTGGTTAACCGCATAGATCCCAAGCCACGTAAATGCTCCTCCAATGGAGAGGGTCCAGAAAGTGTGCCGTCTCAGAGGGTTGGGGTCAAAGCTGTGGGCAGAATTGATAAGATGATTACATGCCAATAAAACCTCTATGTGCAATAGTAATGGCTGCTGAAGGGGTTGAACATGCTTGTGGTGTTTTCACAAGATCCTTTAGTATATTTGCAACCCTGCACTTCTCTCCGGGTGCTACAGTGTGTCAGACAGTGGGAGAGCAGTTGCTGTGAGTGTTTCTCTCATGCACATGCAAGGCCGTTCAAACGGGCTGCACTTACTCAAAGACTGTCAGCCTGCCGCCTGCCTGGGATGTGTTCCACATGGCCTCCAGACCCCCGACCTTTATACCCCCCTGGATGAGAACTACAAGGAAACCTGCCACCATCACAACCATCTGAAAGGCATCTGTCCAAACTACTGCCTTCAGGCCTCCCTACACACACACACACACACCCACCATCATCACCATCATCATCATCAATGATAAACGAGCCATCTCCACACATCGATTCACACTTTTTGTTCTTTTTGGCAGCGTTGCTCAAAGAGGTGTCAGTTTACCTAATCAATGTTTATGCTAGGAGAATAACTATTTATGCAGGTGCATCACAGAGGGAGAGAGACTTCAGCTCTTTTCAATTTAAGAATGATTCCCCTTACCAGGGTGCAGTAGAATGTGCACACAATGCCAGTGGCAAATATGGAGCCCCAGAGGTTGAAGCCAGTCACTGCACACAAAAAAAATCTGCATTAGGGCAAAGATCAGCCTGCAGCCAATGGAAACAATGCTGATATCTAAAACATACAGTATAGTACAATTAAACATGTGATCTTTGCCGAAGTCGAATGGGGAAATGTCTTTTACTGTAATTCAGGACGGACATACCTTGGTTGAGGGCAAGGGCCGGAGCATAAACCACAACGCCTGTGTAGAGAATCTGAAATATATGAATTAAAGCATTGATCTTTGGTATGATTTTATTCTAAAAGAGGGAGTTGTTTTACCACAAAGGGCAACTGTCTTGGAAAACTTACCGTCTGCACAATATAAATTGCTGTTGCCACAATGCGGACGATCCGGCAGAACCGCAACTCCAAATACTGCACAATGGAGCAATCATTGTTGGATGAGAAAAACGCAATCGCTGTAGGTATTCACTAATCACTTTATGCGTTGATGTTAGTAGGCCTTGGGACGGAATTAGTGGCATGGGGAAATCACATCAGATACTTGTGCTAGTGTAATTAAATACTCCCTTCCCTCCCTTGAGGCTGTAATGTTATCACTTGCCTTAGGTTATCAGTGCTAGCTTCAATAAGACCCACAGAGACTATAGCTCTGAGCGGTAACGCTCCTCAAATCACAATCAGTGTTTTTCGTGACACCAAGTGTCATCAGGGAATGTCATCAGGGAAAGCCTTCGGGAAGCATCGGTGCTGCCATTTCAGGAATTCTAACCAAACATGGATTATGATCTTAAGCAGGTGCATTACATTACCTCATATGTGCTTGTGATCCCTGATCTGTAAAAGACAGGTAGGAAGAGTTCGGCTGTGACTATAATCACAGCTGTGTACGCAATTCCAAATAGGATGTAGGAGGCCCCAAAGCGGTAGACATCGGATGGGGCCCCGAGCACGGTGACAGCAGACATGAAGCTGGCGGTGAGTGACAAGGCCACGGGACCAGCCGAAAACTGCCTGCCCCCCACCAAGAAGTCATTGGAAGAAACATTCTTCTTCTCTTTCACAGCAAAAAATACCCCTATTCCTGCAGAGACCACAAAAAGACAGGCGAACACAACATAATCCCACGTATTAAATGTCCTCACTATATGATCTATAGACGTCATGGTTAAGCTGCTTGATGGTCCAGACAACACCAGGGTCTTGTTGCTTTAATCTAATGAGGCTCTTGAGCAAACAGTCAATGTTTCCTCTGGTTGATGATTTAAGGAGATGAAATTGACAGACATAGGGAATTGCTGATTAGACTTGATTTTCACAGTTAAGAGATAATTTATGTTAAATATTAACGTTCAGCGCTTTGAATATGTTTAGTATTAACTACTGTAAGGACAATGTTATGTTCTGTTCTATCAGTTTCACAAAAAACTATAAAATA
Organism: Aphredoderus sayanus; assembly: GCA_027564795.1. Classification (NCBI taxonomy): domain Eukaryota; kingdom Metazoa; phylum Chordata; class Actinopteri; order Percopsiformes; family Aphredoderidae; genus Aphredoderus; species Aphredoderus sayanus. The sequence continues at coordinate 1,372,831 of JAODUG010000021.1, read as the reverse complement.
ACAGAATACCATCATTGCAATACAAAATGGCTACAATAGGGAAAAGAAGACTGAATGATAAAATAATACATATATTCGTATACATGGTTTATATTTAATAAACAGCCTGCGGTATTAGAGTTCATACAAGAAAGTGTGAATATACAGACATGGGCCAACTCGGTAGGCTGTGCCTTTTAGGTGACGGGGGGGGGACTGTGTAACTCGAGTCGGTATGTAAACTGTAGTTGATTAGACTTCAAGTGCAGATATTTCTTGCCAAAGAGAGGACGTGATAAAACAGCGCACTTAAGCCCTTTAAACGAATGTGAAAATAATGGATTCGGCACCATTGTTGCTTATTCTAATAACCATATCATTTTCTTCGGCAGTCTACACAGGTCCCCTGCTTCCGGAACTTTCCAATGGCACTTTCCATCATTTTTTTGTACCAGACGGCGATTACGAGTACACTGAGGATCCCGAGAATTGTCAAATGCTTTTCAAATTCTCAGACGTACCGGCGTGTGGAAGCGCGTACGAGGACTCCGACGCCGTGGTGCGGGATGATTTTATCATCACCAAGCATCACATAGAGGACACGGCGAGACTGCTGGAGAGCATCGGCAGAACTATAGAATACGACTTGGACGGAGAAGACAGCTATGGGAAATTTCTCCGCAGAGAGGTATCTCAGATTAGCGAAGCTTTTACAAATGTGGACACGTCTCTGTTGGAACTGGAGGTGAAGTTCAAACAAAGCCAAGAAACTGACCTCAGAGAGGAGCATCAGCTGAATGGAATCGTGGTAAAACCTATCAATGATGTTAGAGACGCACTGAGGGAAATTACAGACATCTCTCTGGGACTTAAATATAAGAACGAACTGCTTTCTCTTATCGTTCGAAGCCATGGAACAAGACTGAGCCGCCTGAAAACAGAATATCTCAGAGTGTAGTTCTAGTCCTCTGTCTGTGTGTGTGCGTGTACGTGTATGTGTGTGTGTGTGTGCGTTTGGAGAGACTCCAAAACCCTCCAGGCAAATATACTGGAAAGTCCTTTGTGGTACAACAATATATTTTAATAAGTATGTTAAATATATCGTCCCTTTATCCCTACATTTATAAGGGGCCCTTATGAACAAAATGCAGTAGGCCTAATCCCTCAAGTTAAAGAAAGACGTACTGAAAAATGATATTCATAATGCTGATCATTCAGTTATTGTTACACTATGACTCACTAACCCACTCCCTAAAGCATGTTGTTTTGTTTAAAATTGGTTAGAGATACTTGCCAAATAATGTTTATTACTGACCAAATAAATGTTCATCAAGCTAATGATGTCTAACCTGCCGTCTGGTACAATATTATTTTAAATCATATATTATTGTGTTATATTCAAACACAACATATTCTGTTATATTCAAACATGATATATATGTATGTAAAGGCATGTATTATTGTGCATTAGAGCCCTGCTGACTAGCAGAACATCTGAGGCATACCCTTAAAGTTGATCTCTCAGACATATGGAAATGATATAGCCTAAGCCTACTGTTTAAATGTTAAACAGGCTGTTATAGTTCACAATGGAAGGTAAACCATAATCTCCTCCATCTTTAAACCTTGTGATATGCAAAAGAGAAAGAAACCTTTCAAATGAAAACATTTAGGTTTACGACCTTCATTCATCCCCACCCCCATCATATGTTTGTTTTTGATGTACAACACTAGAAGAAAAACACCTCCTCCCCCTACTAACTTCTCGCTTCTCGTCTGAGGTCTGTCATTTCCTTGAACTTTCCATCTGGAAGTAATCAAAAAGAGTACAGAGTATGTTACTTTAAAAGCAACAATTATCACATAAAGCTGCTCAGAATGTTATGAAGTGTTTAGTGGTATGAATGTGTCTGGGGATATTCCTGCTGATGGATACAAAGAGATGATATATAAAACCAATTTGCATATCTGAGTTTTGGTTAGTCTGTCCTGTTGTTGTGTGATGTCTACATGTTTTTTTAGAACATTTAGTCAGTATCCCTCAAATCATTTAATTCTTCCTAAAGGGTCACTGAGCCAGGGCAAACCTTTCCCATAGGGGAACTGTTATAGGTTCATGGAGCTTGACGATTGAATGGTCTTAAATACTCAGCTGTATATCATTCTGTCACTGTTAAAGTGTGAAGCTGCTCTCATGTCTTCCAACCACTGTAACAACCATGAAGAAGTAACTGCTAAACGTGAGCATGTTTTTTTTACAGAGATGTCATCCCTGTAGATGCAAGGCAGCCAGATACTGGCATGGGCGAGACTGGGTGTGATTTCCTATGTCTGGTTTGCCTCACAGGCCTGCTTCCCCCAAGGGACCCCTGTTCAAACACAGCTTGCCGTAGCACAGAGCTGACTGACCCAAGCAAAGAAACCAAATCTTCTAGAGCAGACCTCTTAAATAAACATTAACCACGGTCTTCATTTGTGTGGGGGTGGCACACATTTTTTAACAATTACAATAAGTGTGTATACTTTGCCTACTAAATTAGTATATATATATATATATAAAAGTTTTCTCTTTGTTTCATGGATGGGTTTTCTGGGTCCTCTTTATGATCACATAAGTATAACTGTTCATGTCTGTTGCCAGGGAATAATATGAGATCTCTCAAAAAATCCCCTCCCACCCAATTTCCTGCATATTTAATACTTTACCAAGCTATTATACCAAGCTGCACCCCAGTTGTAAAAGCCATGATGTGTTGGAATGGCATTATTTATAATTTGGACTCTGTTTAAATAATATTAATATTATTCCGCTAGATTGTTTCTTTAAGGTTATTCTAGAATATTTTATATTGTATTTTCTTCAGCAGAAATTATTAATCTACTAAATACAATGTATTTAAGTTGTTGTATGTTCTAATTTCATAATCACTGAAAGTATAATTGTATACAATATTCTGACTTAATTATTTGTTTTAGTACTTATGTTTGTATTTAATGTAATACAATTTCTACAAGGCAAATATTACTTCTTATATAATTCATTCATGTTTTATACTCTCTGTAACAGCAACTTTGGTCACTTGGCTGGGTTAATATACTGAGAACAGTTAAATAAAAATGAACGTATTCAACAAAGCCCTTTAACACTAACTTAAAGTAAACAGCCAGAATTATAAAATCCCTTTCCCCATTCTGTAATGCATATGCAAAAAACTATGCTTTTATTGACTACATTATGTCACCGTCTACTGTTCATAGAGATGCTCATAAACACATAAAAATGTATACATGGCACGGAATTCTGCACGACCATTTAATTTTTCAAAAATATTTTGATTGAGTATGACCTCAAGTACATCAAAACAGCTTGCTCAAATACAGTTTGGTCTTAATGATTATGTTTTCCTTGAATTAACACAATTGCATCTGCATATACAGTTCAAAAGGTACATTAACAATATATTGTTTAGAGTGGGTACATAATAATACACAATTGCCCCTTTGAAATGTGAAAATGCACAGCCACAAATTCTGTTTTCAGTATGATTCCAAAGTTGTGCTATTGATCTTAAATGTTTCCTTTGTTTCAAACCAGTTGATTTACTGAAGGAAACAATGTAATATTCTCCTCTCGAGGAGCAAGCAAAAAACACTGAACAGTTCATTCATAAAGAACAGAAAAAAGCACCAATATAACTGAATTAATTCAGTTAAATTTCAGTTCATACATTGCTGTGTGTGAGAGCCAATGTCCAAGGGCGCCCTTTGTGCAAAGCGGTGTGAAGGCTCTCACTATACCACCGCTGGGGGATGTCCTTAGAACAGGGCTCGCCACTGCTTCACCGGCCACAAGGGTCTATTGGATGTGTGGCAGCCCGTCACACACAGCCGTTCTCCTGTCTGGGCTTGTGTGCCACTGGAGTGTGTGGAGGGTACAAGGAGGGAGCCAGGGTGCACAGAAACCCAGCCAACAGTGTGAGACCGAGACCCCCCCAGGCACAAAACATGGACCAACCATACCCGTGACTGATATCCTCTGGTATTCCATATATGTAGCGAGGATAGCGGGACAGCTCAAAGTTGATCCCAGCTACGCACGTGCACAAGGAGATAATGCAACAGGTTCCTGTTAAAAATGACACAAAAATACATTAACTTACATTCATTAAATATATCTGCCTTTCCACACATTTCACGATTGCAACATTTCCTTGAATGCGTCTGGTTAAATCCCACAATAGATACCAAGGACTCTACTGACCCCTTGTGGTACTTTATTGTAATATTATATATGCAAAGCAGGTCTCACCTCCCATGAGGAACAGAAGTCCAGCAACATACTGCATCAAATCGTGCTCCTTACAGCAGCCCAGCACGCCTATGATCCAGCCAAAGAGGATAATGGATATGGCCATGCCTATGAAGCTAGCTGTCATCCTCTGTAGGTCTGTTAGAAAGAGAAGGAAATAAACAGCATTATTAATTATTTAAGTTTTAGTAATTTCATTAATACGGAAGACTGCGTGGAACTTACGAAGTGCATGCCACTCATCCTGCCTTATTGTCTTGGTCAGATTGATTGGCAGATTCCTAGGCAACGCTGAAGAGGAGTAGTAGTATTTTATTGGGGTGCAGCGCACAACCAATCCTGTGGATGTAAACAGCACAAATAGCCTGTCACATAAGGCTGAGATATTAGCTTTGAAGACATCTGCCATCCCTCCCAGCTCTCACATCATTCTAGAATGTGCACATGGAGTCTCCACTTTATGAGCTGAAAGCACGGAACACTGTGCGTCGTATGACGACTGTATTAACCTAATGCGTATATGGAGGAACGCGCTTGGCATCAGCACCTTGGATAGCGCATTAGTGCACAAACCACTGTAACATCCATGCATAGGCTAGAATACCCACACCCCACCCACGCACACAATCATCGGCAAACGGCATTGTAAACAGACGTGCATTTGTATTGAAAAACATATTCAGGGTGACGTTGCGTAATGCCACATATGTTTTCACAATCGACCTTTAAATATAAGATCCTCTGTCTCCAAATCGAATCCCTCTCGATGACACTTTCTCCACAGTCCGGTGATGGTTGAGTTGAAGTGCCGACTGCAGAGGGATTCCATGGCCGGGGCAGGAGGCAAGCTGTGCCGTTTAGCCCGCAGTAGTGTTGCTCCGCTAGAGCCTTTTCTCTCAACATTACTCCCCTTTGGTAGCATGCGAAGTGGGAGGTTGTTGTTGGAAATATAAATGTATCCAGGGTCGTTTCTTTTGTTTGAATAATTCTTGCAGCGCTCTCGGTGTCTCCTTGCATCTGTTTCATACCAGTTGTCAGTACTGATTGCTATTGCTATTAATCCTAAAGCACAAAACGACAAAAATAGACCCGCCACGGTTAAAGTCCTCATAGCAGCCATGTTCCATTCGTATCTCGCCCCAATGCCTTATTTCCACGGGACAACAGACAGTCTTGCGAATGATTCCTTTCTGTCCCTTGCTCCTTGTTCGTTGTGTTATCAATGTTGCCTAATTTGGTGGTGATACAATTTTACATATGGACGGAATATAGACTACTATTCTAAACAATTCAGAAAGCCTTCATTTCCTTCATTGCCAAACAGCAATTAAAATCCTAAATTTTCGACGTAGGTTAATTTCATATGGGCCTGGATACCGTATTTTGGTTGCTCCTCTGGTTAAGCTTCTCGATAGCCTATTGTTTTTCTTTCCAGTAGATGGCGACAGATCAAATATTTGGAGCATAAAAAAGACAACGCCTGCACATGCATGTATATCTAGCAAGTGTGTTATGGTTATAGATGACATGACCTCGTGACATGTTCATGTTAGTGGTATCTCCATCTCAAAATATGGTTGGTATGCCTATTGGCTATACTGTAGCTTTTTTTGTCATGCATAGGCTACTTCCCTAAAATAGGCCACATCTTGTATTTGAAGGGGAACAAACCATAATCGAACATTTACTTCTAGTTTCAACTTTACAACTACTGTACGGTGATTACGGTATATGCGTGTTCATTGTTGTTGTATTCTATATTCAAAAACAGTTGAAAGGAAGCGTTAGTGTTTTGTCATTAATTTAGTTGTGATATGCATTTTCCTAGATTGTTACAAATCAGAATAATCAATAGGTATTAAAAGCATTACTTGCTTACTCTATTGCTGGGCTAATTGGAATTGTTTCCTCTGACATATTTTTTGACATCTGATAATGTTTCTTACGTTATGGCAAAAATGTGTACATTATTTAAAATATAGCCCATGTCATTGGCTCATTGCCCTATACTGTGTCTGTCATCTGGAACTTAACAAATAGATGACACGAATATAGAAGATGCAGCATTTTTCACATTTTGACACTTTCAGTTCCTAATTTGTCCAGTTAATGTTCTGCAATGTTGGATGTTTCTCAATAGGGCAGCAGGGCAAAAACTATAATTTAGATCCGTTTTTTTACAAGAATTCACATAATGGACAGCTTTGTCACATCATCTGTAAGTTAATTATTTAATAACTATTCTTTTTAATATTGAAATTAAGGTTATAGTAGTTACATAGAGGTATTTGATAGTATATATTGACAAAGACATCATCATGTTTATTCTCAACACAACTTTGTGTTTTTGCCAAAGGCTTCAGACAACATTATTTCAGATGGAACAGATAATTATCAGCCCCATACGGAGCTGTACTCCTACTTTACAGGAGAGAACCACGAAGGTCAGTGAACTATAGATAAAAGCGTGACAAGTATTAAACAAAGCATGGTTCAGTTTGACCCCTTTCGTGTGTTCAGACCATAGGTGGAATTACCACCCTGACCGCGTTCAAACCATCACCTTCAGGAATTCTCCGGGAAATAATTTCACGGAGCTTCAGTGTGTGTCCTCTCAGCAAGTCCTACAGCCCTATTTTTACACAGATGAGACTTTACCGCCGCCCCTGGACCCATCACTTGGTGCTCTTTCATTATCACACCAAGTAAGTTGTTACATTCAGATGTCGTACATGTATGTATGTTATCTTTCTTTTGCGCCCAATACCGAAATAGCCTGCTATTAAGGCCTACAGACCCCTAAAGTAAGCTATCATCATTTAGCAAAAAACAGTCCATTTAAAATGAATTGTGTGTGTGTGTGTGTGTGTGTGTGAAGGTGGGTGGGGGAGAGGGGGCATG
>JAODUG010000021.1:1317720-1365542 GCA_027564795.1 Aphredoderus sayanus | reverse complement strand
CAGCTTACACAGACATATGATGTGCACCGCTGGCACAACAAGGTGTGTGTTTGAAACCCGAGGACAACAGGAGGGTTAAAACGCACAAAAAAACAACACAAATACATAAAGAAATAATTAATAAACAAAAATATACGCTCAGCAATGACAATTGAAAAACACACAAATTATACACAATCAGATGGCGCCGCCGTGTGGCCAAACACGGTATTTCTGAGTACATTACAAGGGTTAAATACACATATATACGCACACACACACTGACCTGTTGAACACCTTCTCCCCCTACATCTCTCAGCTGATGGATTCCAGGCACACTGCCAATCTTATCCACCTCATCCAGAAATACAATACCTACAGAACAATTACATTTGTGATTGTCCAAAAAAAAAAAAAAAAGTAAAAGTAAGTAAAAATACAATGTTTATTTTGTGTATTTCATCTGAAATATTAAAATTTAAAAATTTAAAAAGGTTTAAAATGTTTAGGATGAAAACAGTTAATATTCCAAAGTCCGGGTTGGAGATTTCAGAATAAACTGTTTCTAGTAATAAATATAATTACAAGAAGAAAAGCAATCCTTGTAACTGACCCTGCTGAGCTTTCTCCACAGAATAGTTGGCATCTTGGAGGAGTTTTGCAATAACTGATTCAATGTCTTCCCCAACATAACCAGCTTGGGTTAATGTGGTGCAGTCACAAATAGCAAAGGGAACATCAAGACACTTGGCCAATGTCTGTGCCAGCAATGTCTTTCCTGTGGAAAAATAACAAATACTTGCAAATACAGAAACCGCCTAAAGTGACAGATAAATACATACAATTACTATGCCACTGTGAGTTGATCAACTGTTTAGCTCTTCAAAAATAAATAAAACATTAAGCCATTGTATAAAACGTAGTCTGGAACGATGTTGCTGTAACACTAACCAGACCCCGTTGGACCTAAGAGCACAATGTTGCTCTTTTCCAGTTTGATTTCAGCATGAGTAGCGTCCAAAACATCACCGCCCCTCCTCTCCTGAGGTGCCTGCTGGTTAGCCTGTTGCTGCATCGATGCTCCCAGTGCATTGCCATGGGGACTGATCCCAGCAATCTGCAGCAGCTCTGCAATGACAGCAGTAACAGATTTAGTCATGTGGCTGATGGCTTATTACAGTAAGAATGGACATTTGTATCAACAGTATCTAGTGTCAATAGTAGACATTAAAATATGTAGTTTTTAGAACCAGTTTATTGTACTGCTGTAAAATGTAAATTAACTAGCCAGTAACTGAATGAACATGTGCCAGAATATGTGTAGCATTAGCTTCAAGTATAGTCTATAAATAGCCTCACTGTGCTCAGCACCAGTGTGAAGTTACCATGTGAAAAAGCTAGACTGAAATAGCTACAGTGAAGCACAAACAAATGGCAGCCATGGCAGTCTGTACATTTTGGCATTTGTGCAACTGTGAAAACATTCATATACATTACAATGCTTAGATGACTATATAATCACTGATATTAAGACAACTGTAAGGACAACCATTCACTTACTTGTGAACCTGTACTCATCCTCCCGTCTTCTCATTTCTAGCTCTACGGAGAGGAGTTTTCAAACATAATCATTAGATTACCCGTACAGTATAACTGGGAGGGATGACCATTGAACAAATGCCAAATCATACAGACATGATAAGCTGTACAGCCACAGCTAGAATCAGGCAGATGACATAGCACCCTTTTCCAAGTTAAATGTATGATCTAGATATTGCAATGGTTTAATGGTTATTAATTACGTCACATGAAACAAAAAGTGCCCGTGTGCAAAAAAAGTTTGCTGAAAAGGGTTGAAAGGCCAAGCTGTGAGGGGTTCATTCAGTGAGTGATTGTGGCTTGTATATAGTAAAGTATTTCCCCCACAAAAACCTATTATAATAGCACCCATCCTTGTTTACTTTGTCACAGGTCAGACAACAGTCCAAGTTTACTGTCCAGAACTGGCAAAAACATGTATACACTAAAGTCAAACAGACATGTGTAACAGTGAGCAGGGACAGATTACCACATTTCTATCATACAGCAACAGTGAAGTTTTGGGGGTATTGACTGCTTGTTTACTTTCTCAGTAAATGCAGCATTTACTAGGCTTGGTATATCCAGAACCAAAATTCACGCTCCATTTGGAAATGTTTACATACTTCCATCCTATCCTAATGATCATAGACCTCAGATTTATTCGGAAACTACTGGAACAAACCATAAGTTGCTACAATTTCTCGGTATCACTTCATCTGGCTCTACCGCTGCCATTGTTGGAACCTACATTTAGAAACAAATGCTTGACTTCAACATTGAGGGAACCTTCATTCGAACAGGGTTTCCAGACTATAACCTCAGCAAAAATGTAGCTAATTTTAATAGTTGGGCGGAGCCAGGCTACATTGAATCAACCTGACTGTGTTGAAGGTCTGGTTTGAAATAAGTAGTGCTACAAAGAATGTACCATAAAAATAACTACAAAGGAAAAGCTATTCCTTAGATCTAATATGTAAATCACTCCTTATACTGTAGATAGTAGAGCCTTGGTAGGATGCGTTGTGTGTAAACTCTTGACACCAAAAGCAATAAAGTATTTCTCAACACCAATACTGACCACGAGGTGTTAGTGAGGCCTGTTTTTCCACCTCCACCTGTTGTCGACTTCCAGCTGGGATGTTGTTATAGATGCGTTTGTAGTGATTGTACACAGCAACTGCCAAAACCTTCTTCGCATACGACTGTCCAACAACATACTTGTCGAGGTATGCATAAATCTGAGGGAGACATTGTTCACAATATACAGCAGGTCATTTAATAATGTCTGTATTATCACTAAAAATAAGAATTATGTTTCTTACCTTCTTGGGGGGAGGGGGAGGCTTTTGTGCAAAGGCCAGTTTCACCGCCTCAGCAGCAGATTCTGTCTCTTTGTTGAGGCCCTTCTTAGAGTCCGTTTCAGAAAGCACCACAAAGAAGTGATGGCATTTCTCACACTTGACAAATCGTGTGGATGCTACAAAAAGATAATAAAGTTAATAGATTTTATTTTATTTAATAATCTTCAGTTAATGTTTGGGAAAAGAAGGACATGAACCACCTGAAAGCAGGTTAGTCAACCAAAAACCAAATATTAAAAAAAACACACAGGTGGTCAATTGTACTTAATTGTTCAGGTACTTTCAAGAGATTTCAAGATGGAAAACATGCATTAAAAGTTAATACATTGTTTTTCACAAAATAGGCACTGTGTGTAAACGTTTGCCTGTTTAACACTCTTCTCAGTTTTGGTTAATTTTATGCATGTGATTTTAAATGTGAATTATTTATTTATTATTGAGCCTTGTCAAAAGGAACATTTGTTACTTTGTGACAGACAATAAAAGCCATCTTATCTATCATCCAGTCAGGTACGCAAATAGACAAAAAGATCCACAAAAAGCAATTGGGTAATATGTGAGGCAGAATTCAAAGTTAAGCAACCCTATTCAAACTGATACTCACATACAAAGGTCTCTACATGTGTGCAGGGATCTCCACATTTAGGGCAGCGGAGCTGGCCTCCCCCTTTGCCAGAACCTCCAGATCCAGACGGCCTCTTTCCTTCACTGATGCTCTTCTGAGTTTGACCACAAAATATTAGCAAGTCACTAGTGTGGAGTGTGCGATTTGTCCAAATGTGTTCAATGAGTCACATGGATTACATATCAATATAACCAGCCAAAAACATTTGGAAAACCTGCTACATACAACCATGTAATCATGCCAGATCTTATAGACTACCTAATATAAATCTATCTTACAAACACTATGGGTTATAACAAAAGTTTCTTTTAAAAAAACATACCTTTCCCCCATCACTTCCACCATCCTTGGTTGTCCCGTCTTTAGAGCCAAAGCAGACAGCAGTCTCCGAAAAAGATCTCACCCGAAATCTGGGAGGTAGATGAGTTTCCTGGGACCCCTGTCTTCTCAGAGAGAACAGCTGAATCCGGGAACATGACAGTCCTGCAATACAATTAATTGTACTGAAGGATTGTTGACCTGTAAAAAAACTTTTTACAGGTTTTATATACGCCATGTGGACATACAAAATATATATATTATTATGTATACAGTACTACCTTAAAAATGCAATGGAAGTATGCATTTTTAAATGCTGATTTCTTTGCAATAAAAAAAGAATTATAATGACAGGGAGACATCTGAAAACTGTAAAAATTGTAAACAGTTATCTAGATCATCAAATACTTACTTTACTAAAGGGCAACACAAGCTTTTATGGTGTCATGCAGGTTTAGCCAGATCTGAGATTACAATAGTGCCAACATGCCGGAAGCTCCTGTTCTATTTAATTTCTACGCCAATATTCATAGACCCCACATAAAAATTGCAATTTCATTGACATTTTGCGAGAAAACCAAATAAAAACTCATCATATTAACTGTACATTTACATGCTACCCGTTCGAAAGATTCTGCTCCCACAAAAATGTAATAATAATTGTCAAAGCACTATCTAAACTCATCAGCAGCATTAGGTGAAAAAGCCAGCCTCTATATCAACATTTTTATTTATATATTTATTTATATATAAATTAAAAAGTTATATTTTCTTGTGGAAAATCTAAATTTATATTGTCCCCAAGGTTTCTTGTGAAAAGAGGATTGGACTACAGAAAGACAGTCAGATTATATGGATGTTGATCTGAACTAGAAAATGCAGACTTGTATTTGACAGCCTGTCTGAGCAACATGAAATAGGCTAGGCTACTAAAAGTAAAAGAAATTAAAAGTAGCTTTCAAATAATGCGCATTGACTGTTCACCCACTGGACTGTGCCCATTTCGGCAATAACGCCATAACGCCATAACGATCAGACTGAAGGCTGTTTAAGGAAAGTGTTAGCAGCAGTGGTGGAGCAGGAGAACCACTGCGCTGATTTGAACGCTCTACACATTTATATCCTCATGGCGTTGGGGGGGGGGGTATGCTAAGCAAAACATCCTACATCCCACAGTTTTATGGTCTCCACAATTCAATACTACATAGGTAACAGTGTTTTCACATGGACCCGGATTTTAACATAACTTATTTCCAATATCTCTGTATTTGCTTTACACAATCTTTAATGAGACGAGTTTAGCTCTTGTACATTTGTAAAATAATTAGGATTGGATTACTGCTTAAAAGAAACAGAAAGACGGAAAATTGTTGCTCCGGAAATATGTATACAGACCTGTGAGTGACAATGCTACCAGCCAATGACCATCTACTATACCACTTCCTGATAGTGCTGACTATCTTACAGGGGTATGGTATTAGATGTTCAGCAGGAGTTGCTTATGTGAAGTAGTGAATGAAATGGAAGAGGCTGAGACAACAATTTGACCTATTGCCAAGGCAATATTACATGGCAATATTCTCTATAACAAGCTTACTTCTCTGTAATGGACAATCAGTGTTATGTGTTAGAGTGATTGTCTGTGGCACTAGTAGTTATGTTTGGCTATAATAAATGTACCTCTAAGTATGGCGCGTGATTGTACACATACACACATACAACAACAAAGCCTATTTAATATTATCACAAAACAGAATACCTAGATATTAAAACATTACATTAATATATTGAAAGTTATAAAAAGGTCATCGGCATGTCAATATAATGCTGATAACTTCAAATTACTTGTTTCAATGTATGGGAGAAATCATGTCAATCTGTGCATATTTTATGTGAATCAAATATTTGACTAACAATTATTGAAAAATATTATGACACTGCATACTTTTATTTGATCAGAATCAGTAATGTAGGTCGACGATTGTTTACTAGTAAAGCTTGAACCGTAAATGTGCCAACTGCATCCTCATGACACGTGATTAACAAGTCAGGCCATTATCTGATATAAGCACATTAACACATATGTGACATTTTTTGTTCTTACACATCATGATATAAACTTGCACACTTGCGAAGCTTCCCTCTAAATATACGAGCCTCAATTCACAACTACAGTAACGTACGACATCCAAAACAACCTTACAGATTTTTGGCACTACCGTAATCCCATAGCTAGATGGCATACAGTTACACACATGTGTATGTCCTACCTCTGTGTGCTGAATTTAAGAATACCAGAAACCTCGCAGCCGAAGTGCACGTACAGGACATACCGCAGGTTTTAGAGTATCCTGAGAATAATAACAAAACAAATAATACGTCAACATAATGTAGGTTACTTAAATGAACAGTGCTAATTTAGCAATAGCAGTTAGCTGCTCGACTATATCAGGCCCAAATATAAATTCGGCCAGATTAAATAATCCATTTCAACTAAAAAAAGACAAAAAAAAGGTACATTTCCATTCTTGTTCCTTAAAGCTGCTCTTAATGTTTCATAAGTAAGACATATTAATAACTACATAATGTAAGCAGTGAACCTTCATATGGAAGATGCTAGCCAGGCCCAGACCAGAGCCAGCCTGTGTTGTGTCAATGGATGTACGTTACTGTACTGCTACGTTACAGTACAGTTGTGTCATAGCAAACAGCTCAACTGTTATGCAGGGTCAAAGTGGACGCTAATAGAAAACATAGCTAACACTAGTAGTTATACGTTTCACGATAGTTGGCTAAATAAATAATATAGCAGATCTCAAATAAATCCTGTTACTTACAGGGCACGATGAAATAAAATCTTGACAGCTCCCTCGAAACAGCAAAATTGTCAAGTCACAGTATATCTTACTTTGTTTATTGACTTTTAAAGGACAGAATGTCATACCCTTTGCATTACGTGCCTATTGCGTGAATTCCTGCAGGTAAGCGTTAATGTAGACCCGCTACATAAATACTGTAGGACACCTAGACCCAAACTGATGCAACGTCTGTTGTGTTGAAATAGATCGGCTAAACTATCTAGTTAGCAGGCTAGTTAGCCTTTCTCCCCGGCCAGTTATGTTTCAGGGACAGAATTCAAGCGTCACGTATACGCCATAGACATTATAATCTAACCTCTTCGATTTTAATACATTAAAGTGGTCTAAGTATGATGGTGATCAATGGTGATCACACCTATCCAAATCTTTGAAATCTGCTAGCTAGTGTAGGCTGATATCTGCAAGTCTAAATAGGAGGAGCTACATGAAGGAGGGTTTCCTGATGCGTTCACTATACCTCGTACATGTAATAAATGATGGTGCATTCAGGTAGGCTACTTCGGGGATATGAAAAGCATTAATTGCATGACAGTCTTCTGCTGTTGCCTTATAAAGTGTATTGTGTAAACAACTGCATGACAGCGGATTGAGCCTGAGGCCCATAGCAAAATCGGGTGCAAAATATATTAACAATACCTTAATCATATGATATATTGCTTTAGAGCAGCCTTTGTAATTTGAGTTACAGTAGGCTATATCCTGAAATAGCCATAGGCCTATGTAGGCTGATCATCAGCAAAAACAGTGCTGTTTTAGGTACACCTAAAAAAACATTCTGTGATAGTCAGAATATTTCTGTGTTCATAATAGGACTATTTAATATATTTACATACATACAAAGTATCCAAGTCATTGTCTCTGTGATTCTACAGTAGTTTTAGTGCTATTGTAGCCTACTGCAAAATAAATAGCCTAATGATTATAAATAATTAGAACCTCCCGATGGTTTGTTAACCCTGCCACTGTCCTCGGGTTTCAAATGTACTACCTTGTTGCTCCAACAGATTTATGTCATATGTCCATGCTGCAGCTGCGGCCTTCTGCTGGCGCAACAAGGTAGTGCGTTGGGTCATTTTGACCCGGAGGACAGCAGAGGGTTAAACCATCTGTGGTGCAGAAACTTTTTAGAAAAGGGCAGGCACTTTAAAAAAATGCTTGGCAGGTGATTGGATGAACTAACGTGATTGTCCGTCACCATCGGTTAACGTCACACCTAAGTCTTTATAAAGTAGAAGCCTATGTAGTGGTCAGTACTCTGATTGGTCAGAACCACTGTGGTTCTGACTCTGTCGCAGCCGAAGCAGAAAGCAGCAGAAATTCTGACCAGTCCAGACGGTCCAGACTGATAACTCCTGGCAAAGTCAAACTGGAGCTCGTGAGATCAGGATTGGGATGGTATAACAAGGCTATATGAATAGCCTACGCTGACGTAGTAATAACTAAATAAGAAGTCACAAAAAAGCAGCATTCTCGTCAAAGTGTATATATTTTAGATATTTAAACAATTATGGAATCTTTTCATTATTTACAAGGTTTGCAAGTCTCTTTTAAACACTGTAAAATTCACATTGCACATTTTCACACTGCTGTTGTCCCACATAAATATACGTTGTTTGTTTGGATAGTATGACAGCATAGCCAAGATGCCTTTAGCTGACCTTAACTCAAAACTTACATCTAAAGTATTATCCTTCTTTAAATTATAAGCATATGTAATTCTTTTATCTTTTACATCACTTATATATAGTATCCCATATGCAATGAAACCATTCCCAGCTTTCATAATAGGGTATCTTGTGGTTATGAGAGATACAACAGAAAAGTTCACATAGTTTATCTTGGCAACTATTATAGTATCATCAATACTTGAAGCGAAGATGACCCACAATCCATTTTCATCCACAGCAAACTTGAAATATGTCTTTGAGTTGGGGAACAGATAGGTCAGGTTATGATATTTGGTGTTTTCAATAATGAGAGTGTTTGTTCTCCTGGTCTTTAAGTTATATCTGTGAAATGAAATGAAAACATTGAAAATGGATTACTGGTAGATGGGTGGACTGTGTTTTTAATCATGTTCTTTATTGTATAGTATACTATGTAATATGTAGCCTACTTACTTTATCAGTTTATTTGTTCCTGCATTGTGAAAGTATAAGGACCCCTGGTAAACAGAATGACCACATCCCTGGTAGAACCTGTTGATGTCTATGATCTTCTTGCCATCATGGAACAATGAAATGTTTTGGTACTCCACTATCAGTCGACCTAGGCCAAAACATTGTATTTTTAATTAATCCACAGAAAGTCAAATAAAGAAGACCAGCAATTACTGTGTGCAATTAATCTGAAGATGCACCTGAAAAATGCTCTACCAGCCAGAATCGATCTTCATTAAGTTGGGCTGCATCTGACATCCAGGATCCAAATGTACTTTGCATTTGGGTGCCATTTTTAAGGCATGTTACAGATGTAATAGTTGGTTCTATATGAAAAGTAAGATTCAGTATTTGAATAAATAATTGATACAGACAGAAACAGAGACAAATCAATTATGTCAATGTCAAACAATTGTATTCTAGCCAAATGTATACTCTATATCCTATAGTATTCTTTCCAAACACGTTATTATATAATTTGGTGTAATAATGGTGGAATATTTACAAGTGCTTTCACTGTTTTTTATTTTCAATCACTTTTAACAATTTAAATATTTCAACTGTAAAATCAGAAATACTGTGTTTGTCTAGCAAAAATATTTAAATTCATATTAATGCAAATCTGATGGACAAAATAGGAACAGAAAAGAGAGTATTTGCATACCACTTTCCATTGGGTTGTCCATAATGGTTTCATATTCTGTACCATTTAATATATCATTGATTTGATGCGGGTCTGTAGAAAGAGAAAATGAAACAGATTTATAATATTTTAAGTATAGGCTACAAATTAGGTAATCTGTCTTAATAGTACAAACTCATGAAACAAGTAAAATAATGTTTATCCACACCACAATACTGTAACTTCGTATTTGATAAGATAAAGAAAATATTCTTACCAGTTGATGAGTTCATGGGTGTCTTGACAACAATAATATGTTCATTTATAGTGTCATTGCCATGATCTCGATGAAATTGAGAAATTATGAAATTGAGAAATGCAGAAAACAAATTAAAAACATTAATTTATCATTTGATAAATGTGTGATATTGCTAAAAGGAAATGTGTATTTTATATGTAAGGAAACAATGTTCTCAATTAATCCATCCTACATTTGAGTTTATGGCTGAGTTCTAAAAGTAACATTCAGTACCCAAAAATTTAATATGTGCTTTGTTGGAATAATGGTTTACATGGTTCGTATCTCTGATCATCAACCCCTACTCTCAATTGTCTTTCTATTATACAAACAGAAGGACTTTTTGAAAGACTTCTGTTAAGTATTAAGTAATCATATTTTCCCACTGGGCATTGTGCATTATAATATGTGTTTTGCTAATGTTGTATTTGTAATTTCCAAAATATGATCTATCGTTATATTAATCTAATCTAAAAGTGATTTTACAGTAGTTATTATTAAAAACCATTTTGGACTACATTAATGCAAAACAAGGACAACACATTATATTCCCTTACCATTTTCCAATGGTTTGTTCATAAGGTTAACACTGTCCAAACCATTTAAAGTACTTTTTATTTTAAACAGGTCAATTGATAGTGAAGCTGTGAAAAAAGAAAAAAGCCATTTTACAGAAGAACCAGTGTTTCTGAGTTGCTGTTACTATTTTTTTGTAAAATCACTTTAAACAATGAAACATTTCAACTGTAAAATCAGAAATGCTCCATTGGCCTAGCAAAATTATTTAAATTCATATTAATGCAAATCTGATGGACAAAATAATAGCAGATTCCATTGGTTTACCACTTTCCATTGGTTTGTCCATAATGTTTTCACATTCTGTACCATTTAATATATTATTGATTTGAGCAGGGTATGTAGAAAGAGAAAATAAAAAAGTATTTTATAATAATTTAAGTATAGCCTACAAAAGAAGTAATCTGTCTTAGTACAAACTCATGAAACAAGTAAAATAATGTTTATCCACACCACAATACTGTAACATGTTTTGGATAAGATAAAGAAAATATTCTTACCAGTTGATGAGTTCATGGGTGTCTTGACAACAATCATATCTTCATTAATGGTG
This sequence comes from Aphredoderus sayanus, assembly GCA_027564795.1. Lineage (NCBI taxonomy): Eukaryota > Metazoa > Chordata > Actinopteri > Percopsiformes > Aphredoderidae > Aphredoderus > Aphredoderus sayanus. The sequence goes on along the minus strand of JAODUG010000021.1, from coordinate 1,354,591 downwards.
TCATTGCCATGATCTCAATGAAATTGAGAAATGTAAAACACAAATTAGTCATTTTTAATTCGATAAATGTGCGATTTTGCTAAAAAGAAATTTTATGTGTAATGAAACAATGTTGTCTATTTCAATGAATCCTTCCTACATTTGAGTTTATGGCTGAATTCTAAAAGTAACATTCAGTACCTGTTAATATGTGCTTTGTTAGAATTATTGTTTACATGGTTTGTATCAGAAGGACTTTTTGCACAACACCTGTTATTAGTAAGTATTAAGTAATCAACTTAAGTTTTTTTTCCACTGTGCATTGTGCATTATAATATGTGTTTTGCTAATGTTGTATATGTAATGTGTTAATTGTGATTTAGCGTTATATTATTATTAAAATAATAATTCTTAAAATAATTATTATTAAAAAAATTATTAAAAACCATTTTGGACTACATTAGTACAAAACAAGGACAAAACATTTTATTTCCTTTCCATTTTCCATTGGTTTCTTAATAAGGTTACCACTGTCCGAACTATTAGTATTTTTTATTTCAAACAGGTCTATAGATAGTGAAGCTGTGGATAACAAAGAAGCTATTTATACACAAAAATCAGTGTTTCCGAGATTTATGTATTAGGTGATACTGCTTTGATCTGGATAATATTCAGATGGGATGGAAAGGATATTGGATTTAATTATATTAACATTGTTTGCTACATTCACTTTCATTCTGTGTGAAGTAGGAAGCACTCTAGCATCTACTGTACAGTACTCTGGTAAAACCAGCCTGACTATGTTATATTGCCTCGGATTTTCTGTGCTCCTTATTTATTGTTATAAAAAGCCAAAGAAACTGTGGGGCTTGCAAAATCAGGCCCGGCCTTATCTGGCTCATTTAAATCTCATTGGATTGTTTACAATTGGAATTTTGGCTCTGGCAGAATGTAAATAAGTTACATTTCTCCCCAGCTGTGACATTTTACAAGAATTGATAAGCATGTGAAATACTTATCATCAATCAAAGTATTTTGCAATGTATATTTCTACATTCTGATGATACTATATATTCATTGTTGCTTTTATACAATAAATCACTAAACAAGAAGGGATGAGGTAACATAGAGTAAATAAAAAACATTTACACATTACAATTAACTACTTAAAATAGTTTGCAGACAGTGAAATTATAGTAACCTGACAAATATTGCTATTACTGTGAACACAAAAGTCCCCAAATCCCTTCATCTTGAAATAAATAAAATATTTCATTATTTCCTCTAATGTGTTCTCTTGCCACAACATAACTGAAAAAGAAGCATTCTTACCCAAAGTCATGTTGGCTTCATTTATATGTGTGATGTTAATACTATTTCTTGTATCTGGGGGCGCAGTAGGGCCAAGTGGACAGGGCGACCCAGGTGGCTGCGTGGGGCCAGGCCGACCCATTGGACCAGGAGGCCCTAACAACATAAAGCTATAAGTCACACAAAGCAGACATGGTACTCACCAAACAACATACTGTACAGCTGTACAAATGGGTCCTTAGAAATTTAAACATAGGGAATAAATATGCAAATTATGATACAAAAACGAATATATAGGTCAGACATAAACATAACATAAAATTTAATATAAAAACTGTTGAACTAAGGAGTATTGGTGTTTTAATTAGCAGATTATGATGGTCAGGAGTTATTTACATATTGTCTGAGGATGACAAGGATGGTCAAGGATGACTCAATGTAATGTTTTCATCAGCTAAGACAAAACAAGGGTGGAATAAGGGAGACTGTAGATACAGTACACAATATAGCAAACAAAGTAGTGAGAGATAATCCAAATTATAGTTTAACCCTCCTGCTGTCCTAAGGTTTTCAGCAGACTACCAGCAGAGGGAGCCAGCCGCAGAATATCATATGTCCGTGTGTTGGTTGCTGGTTGGCGCCCGGTACTGGCAAGTGCACCGGGTAATTTTGACCCATAGGACAGAGGCAGGGTTAAATGTAACAGTATACTGTACATAACTAATGACAAAACATTGAGTAAGGGCAAAGATAGAATCACTAATATACAGTCAGTTTTTACCTTCAGTGATGACATCATTGAAGACCTCACATTTCTCACCTGGTGGACCCATTTCTCCTTTAGGGCCTGTCTTTCCATTCTCTCCAGGAGGTCCTGGACAATTGGAACAAATACTATAAGTAATTTAAATATGTAATCTATTATATTTGACTCATTTGTGATGTCATCAAGAAACCGGTGGTTTTCTGTAAATGTAACCGTTGGATGTTACCATAGGGGTCTATTGACAAGGAGATCTATTATGTATTCTATGACGTTCTACATGTTCACAAAATAAGAGGTCCATACCTCTTCTTCCCCGCTTTCCCTCTGCTCCAGGCATGCCTTGTGATCCTGGGATACCTAATGTAATATAATGATTGTAGCGTTTACAAATTCTGTGATACATTTATGGGTATGAGACAGCTAATTAAAATCATGTGGTTTTACCTGGAGGTCCAGGTGGGCCTGGAATAAAAGACAATAGCAAAATAATATAACAATTTATTCATTTATAATTTGTTATATTAAATAACCATAACAAAGAAATGCCGAAAGTGCACAAATTAGGCTCTTAAATGACAATTTACCTGTCAAACAAATCCCTTTGGAACGGTTACATAGATCCACAAAGAATTTGAGCTGAAATACAGTAAAACAGGCAGATGTCGGAATAATTTAGCATATACATTTTAGGAGTACACGAATGTACAGTAAATAAACTATATATTTAGTTAACTACTTGTTTAAGTAGTGCATTTAATTAAAACACAAGGAAATTGCATGATCAATGTTGTTGATCATTAAGAATATCTATATAGCCTACAACTGTTGTTGTAGTAAGTTCACCAGAGCATTTGAGTATAGGGCAGAAAAACTATAAATTAAAAAGTCAAGTTCATCTGCAATGGTAATGCCTATCAAAAATGATCCCTAAATCAATGTAGCTTATTTTTGGATAAAAGAAAATTATTCATTGCATTAACTCTACATAGTCTGACATATACATAATATGCCAGAAATATATGTCAGAAATAGAGGAAGTGTCTCTAATAAAGATTATTGGGATATTCTAAACCTGTAATTCTGTATATTGATTTTTGTACTGCTTATTAATTCCATTTCAACTCTAATTTTGGACAGACATTTGTCTGAATGTTCAGATTGTGTTTCTAACATACCCATACATGGTTAGTTATTTTACTGGGAGTCTGAGCATATGTCAGAGAGAGAGGATTGTTTACTATGCACAAATTATGTCACATACGGCTAAATTACATGTTAAAATAGATTACATAATTATATATTAATAATAATAATAATAATAATATTGTCAAATCTGACATTTTACAATAAAATACCATTCTTAATATCCACTTTGTCAAAGACTGCTTACCGGGACCACTGAGTATGTCATCATCAGCAGCATGTCCTCCTCACGGCCTTGGCTGTGAATAAGAGCTTCGTCCTGGCTTCGTTTATTGCGGTGAAAATGCGTTTCCTGCTCATCCCCTCTAGGGGCGCTGGTCTGGGAGAGTGCAGTGTGCTGGCTACAGCTCTGTGACAGCACCTGCAGCTGGGCATCTACCCTGCTCAGGCGCTCGGCCAGGTCACGGTGCTGCAGATGTAGGAAGAGCAGGCCTACTGAGCTCAGGAGCAGCACAGCACACATCCCTGCCAACAGCACACGCAGAGACCGCGGAAGTGCAACGTTTCCCGGCATCTTCATGCTTGTTCCTCTGCTATTACTCCTGTCCTCTGCAGAGTGAGCCAGGGTTTGGCATTTCACAAGTGCATACAGTGCATATCTGAACACATGCCAATGTATTTAGACATGCGTCAGACAGAAACTACGCTGGTTGTTCTGGAGAGGGAGTGAAAGAAATCAGTGTAGTCTACTGTAGAAAAACACATGTTGCGCAACTACTGGCATCTGGAACATGCGTAACTACTGGCATCTGGAAAATAGTTAATACTGTATAGATCTATAATGTGGATATGGATAAATGCATGTGTTCCAAGGTGACAGCCTGTACTACTGTCCATAAAACTGGAAAATATACTCTATAACATTATACATGTTATAATGTTATATATACAGTTTCAATATTTCCATGGGAAAATAAATATAAGGTGTGAAAAATATATATAATTTTCTGGAAGGAATGCATACTGAGTACATTCCATTGTCTTTTATTACCAACTAAGTTGTCATGGTGACAAAGAAAGTTTTCCATTCAACCCCTTGGACCATGGGATAATCCCACCCACCCAAACCCCAAAAGAGAAGTGATCATGAACATACCAGCTATTGAAAGGAAGTACATCTGAATAGACTGTTAAATCCACACAGCCATCTGCATTTTCACTGCGCATGTGCACAACTCCAATTTAACTATATAGGTTGTTTCCATGTTATAAAATGCTACAAATGAATGAGATCACTTAATAGTTCCTGAAGTAGTGTATACTGAGATACTAATACAAATAATTACATCATGCCCTTTCACCTTTAATTGAATTGCTGGATAAAGCCCACTGCCTTTGACAGGGGTCAGTCTGACCTAGCTAATTATTTTCCTGCTGAAAAGCCCCTTCAGTTGATGAATTAGACTGCAGGATTTCTTTTGAACAATGCCAAAAATAAAGTAACCCTGTCTGAAGAAAAATAATGACGATAGCGACTAATGAAAGACTGAGGTTTTCATTCTTCTAAATAAAAATGTGTCTTTGTTCATTTTGAGACTTCATTTGTTGTATACCTTATTGTCCTCTCATACAAGGTTCTACAAATTAGTGGTACTTGTAACCCCAACTCAGTAGTGTTTCCAGGCAACTATGGTGAGAGTTATACCCAAGGATTTATAAAACACTTTTTTTTTTATTTGGCAAGAGAATGTCCTTATAACCAGTTGAGAAAGCTGAGCATTTTAATGGTGCTAGCATCACTTTTTGGGAGCAGTCAAGACCAATGTAAGTATTTCCTAATACAGATTTTAAGATCTTTCATGCAAGGATAACTTTCAAGGGCAAATTATAATACCATAATTTCTAAATCTATCACTGTAGCCTATAACAAATAGGTACGCTTGATAAGCTTTCTGTGGGTGTGTTATGGTTTCACGTTGTGCCAGCATGGATTCATCTCAATACTAAAGTATTAAAGTGGATGAAAATGCAAGGCTGTCCAGAGGCTTGCTTTGACTTTGAGATATTATTATGGCCCAAAGCCTTCATCTTAGTTTAATTACTTGAGTGCTTTACTTTTTGTTACATCATATCAACACAGTGTATGATGATCAGCCTAGTAATGTCCTCAACATTGTTGTTGCTGATACACAGATTTACAACATAAAAGCTATGTACTCTGGTGTAATTAGCACCCTCAACTTCTTTACCTCAATATTAGTTTAGAAGAAGTTGATTATGAAATATCTTCTGGTCGCTGTTATTTAATTAACCAAATATATCAGTATTTATTTATTTTATAATCTTCAATGGGTTTTACAGTCTCAGAATTATACCTGTTTAACATGTCTATAGTCAAAGTATTTTTAAGCATTCCTGGGTCATATCGACCTCAAAATGATGTCCGGCGCTTTGTCCTGTGTTGTGTGACAGTTCAGAAACAATGGGATCCACAATATATTGAAAAACGCAACATCAATCAAGCACACGTAAACAGCAATATAATTGGCTGAATACAGTATCATAATTATTTCATACTAAATGTTAGAGTTTAATTTGATATGGGGTGGTAGAGATATACACATAAATTATTTAATTATGTTTAATATTACATTATATACCCTGGAACCACACACAGAAATGATAAACTCATTTTCTAGCCTGATCTTCCTGATTCTCACAAAAATGAATATGCCAAGCATATATATATATATATATATATATATATATATATATATCTTTTTTTTGCAATGCAAAATATATATATATATATGTGACAAGCAAATCGCAGAGGCAGAGTTGTTTCCAGGGGCTTTCAAATCTTTTGAAAATATCACATAACAAATGAATAATGTTAAAGCAAGTCAGTGACCACACCCCTGAATAAAATAGCAACTGTTTCTTTGGGAGGACCACATTGTGCTCAACCCCAGGTGTGTTGCAGGCTGGAGAATTAATAATGGACGTACTCACCCTGAGTCCCAATGTGGCGGATTCAGCAGCAGTCACCACTTTAATGCTTCTCCTACTCTGCCTCCTCTTCTGCGCAGCCTGGGGCAGGAGAAACAGGTTGCTCATCCCCGGTAAGACACAGGCTCAGTTGCATCACATACAGAGCAAAGGTCAATTGATTATTACATAAACCTAATGAAGGTCAATGAATTATTAAATAAGCACGACAGAGGTGAATTTAAATTTGCATGGACTATGCAATGGACTGATTTGCAACTGTATTTATCATTTTGCTGGCTGTTTTGGTTCACGTTGAGACATTTACATTTTTGCACAAAATATAATATTTTAGTATTATACTAATTTAAGTCAAGCTGCACTTTTCATTTGTCTTCTCTGAGGTTAGGGGAATGGATCAGCAACAGGAAAACATTTTCAGAGAGGTGTTCTGTTTTCTTAAATAGCACTTTAAACACAAGTTGTCTGTATCCCTTCAACAGTATCTTCTATATATCCTCCAGCTGAGTTAAACATTCCCTGGTCTCTGCCCAACCCTCTGCCAGGACCTTCCTTCTGTGCAGGTATTGGGCCTATTCTCTCCTATGCCAGGTTCATCTGGACTGGGATCGGCACAGCAAGCAACTACTACAACAATAAATATGGAAGCATTGTTCGAGTCTGGATTAATGGCGAGGAAACACTCATTCTCTGCAAGCAAGTTCTGTCCAAATGAATGCTTCTATATCCCATTTACTGTGACATACATACTAAAGAAATACAGAAGTTGAAGATAGACTTGTTTTGTAGGTCTTCTGCAGTGTATCACGTCCTGAGGAGTGTTCACTACACAGCTAGATTTGGGAGCAAAAGAGGGCTGCAGTGTATTGGGATGGAAGGCAGAGGAATCATATTCAACAGTGATGTACTGCTTTGGAAAAAATTGAGGACATATTTTGCAAAAGGTACAGCTTTTATTTTTTTATAAGATATTACTTACAGAAGAGAATATTTGTAGTGAGAATATTTGTAGTAAAACTTTTAAAAGATTCCTTTCAACCTGTCAAACCCTTAAAATAATATTACACTATAAATTAATGTATTGTTTTAAGTGTACATGTTTTGTTTGGTTTGATAAGCTCTCACAGGGCCTGGCCTCCAAAGAACTGTAGCGATCTGTGTGGACGCGACATCCAAGCAGCTGGACTGTCTACAGGAAATGACTGATCAGTCTGGCCATGTTGACGTCCTCAACCTGCTGAGGTGTATAGTGGTGGACATCTCTAACAAGCTATTCCTGAGGGTACCTCTCAATGGTCAGTGTTCATCTTGTAATGACACTCTACCCTCAATGTGAAATGATCTTGAATATGAAGCATGGAGTTCATTTTCATCTAGTTTGTTTTTTGCTTATTTAGAAAAGGAGCTGCTCATGAAAATCCAGCATTACTTTGAGACCTGGCAAACTGTTCTAATCCAGCCTGATATATTCTTCAAAATTGGGTGGCTATGCAACAAGCATACGCAGGCAGCGTGAGGCCATCACCACTACAGTACAGACACTAGAGTACAGTATCTAGTGATTTTGTCCAAGGCCTTAAAGTATTGATTTTGTGTTATCAGGCAAGAACTACAGGATGCAATGGAGACGCTTATCGAGATTAAAAGAAAAACTATCGCTGAATCGGAAAAACTAGATGATGAACTTGACTTCACATCAGAACTCATCTTTGCTCAGGTCTGTTTTTATTGTCCAATATTGTCCAAATCAGGGTCAATGATAAGGCTGTTATTCAACCACTGTGTGTCGTGTATTGGGTTCTCTGTTTAACAGAACCAAGGCGAGGTCACTGCAGACAATGTAAGGCAGTGTGTGTTGGAGATGGTGATCGCAGCCCCTGACACACTATCAGTCAGCCTGTTCTTCATGTTAATGCTGCTGAAACAGAACCCTGACGTAGAGCTGCGGCTGGTCAAGGAGATTGACACGTTCCTGGGTAACACCGCATGAACAAATATGAAAAAACTAAACTGTGTTTAAAGTAAAGTTACCCTCTTAGATGTGGCAGTAAGCCCACATTTCTTCCCCAGCTCTTTTTTTTTTAAATGCACTTGTCCTTTAATGTGCTGTCAGCAGTAAGGGGGTGGTGTGTTTGTGTGTGTGTGTGTGTGTGTGTGGGGGGGGGGGGGTACTGAGGGCAGACATGACATCATTAAAACTGCAATGGCAATTCAGGACACAAGTTGTGGAGTGAATCTTTACATGCTAACAATCTAATTTAAACTGGGCTGACATTCTTTCCTATCTCAGGGGACAAGGATGTGAAAAAGCTTGACTATCAAAACATGAGTGTGCTACAGTGCTTCATCAACGAGTCGCTGAGATTCCATCCTGTGGTTGACTTCACCATGCGGAAAGCTCTGGAAGATGATAACATTGACGGCACAAGAGTTCGAAAGGGAACCAACATCATCCTCAACATTGGCCTTATGCACAAGTCTGAATTCTTCCCCAAACCCAATGAATTCAACCTAGATAACTTTGACAAAACCGTAGGTTCTGTTTCCTGTTAAGTATTTGTGTGTTTGGTGAGGTAGAGGTCTTTTCACCTCTCTCTCTCCCCCTCCAGGTGCCCAACCGTTTCTTCCAGCCGTTCGGCTGTGGACCTCGCTCATGCGTGGGCAAGCACATCGCCATGGTGATGATGAAGGCTATCTTAGTCACCCTGTTGTCGCGCTACACCGTGTGTCCGCAGCACGGCTGCACCCTGAGCAGCTTACGGCAGACTAACAACTTGTCCCAGCAGCCTGTGGAGGACGAACATGGCCTGGCCATGCGCTTCATCCCCAGAGCGCCGCCTCAACACACTCTACACAACTGAGACACAAAGGCAGATGTAGAGGGACTTGTTAAGGGTACTTTAAGTTAGCTTTAAGGCATTGTGTCAATGGCAGTAAGTGCATGCCAGAATAGGTAGCATCTGAGCAGTTTATCAAATTTGGTGTTTTGGTGGCACTACAGTCTTCTGTACTGTGCCATATTACAATAAATAACATAGTTTGCTGCTTTCGCACTGCTTGTATAATCAGATGTATTCATTCTGGCAGAGATGTTTTTGCATTGCAAAAAAAAAATAATATATATATTAGCAGTGATAGAATATAATAGTACAGTCGTTCTGATTTAATTGTAAAACACGTACAAAGTAACACAATGTTTGTAAACTAAAAATAAACTGTGCTGATGGAAATCAAATAAATATGCATTGAAAATGTAGCCCAAAATACTTAATTATTTTATTTTCATTGCCTTCAGTTCAATACATATTTCTTCAGACTCATGGTAGTCTTTAGTGAATGGTAGGTAAGTAAAACAACAACATTCATTTACATATGTACATTTTATTAATAAATTAGCAGAATGAAATTAAAAAACACTGATGTTTTCTGTGCCATGGGCACAAATCAAACTGCCACCCTGGCATTAAAATATAAAAGGCGTTAAGTTATTTTGTTATATGCAGTTGACTGTAAAGCAAAAAGTAGTCTTTAGCAAAAAGGAGATACACTTCCCTTTTTGGATTAAATAATAAATCATCATAAAGAAGTATCACGGTATTAATGTAAAGTAAATAAGCACAAAACTGCATTATCTTCCAAAAAATGAAATCAATAAAAATATTTATTTTGTAAGAATATATATCCAATAAATATGTTGGAAAGACTGCACTAATACAAAAATATAAGACCAACAACAATTCACCTTTTACTGAGTCATTTTGAATCAAATGCATGATGCATAGATAATCAAATTACATAGAATAAAATATCATCAGCTAGACAGCCCATGCTAGTTTTGAAATATAACAAAATGAAAGCCTACTTGTTTTTTCCTTTCTAATGGAGCATAGTAATGTAACGTTGCGTCAGTTCAAGTCGAGTCAAGTCTATCACATCACAAATCGTAGGTGCAATATGCTGCTCACTGGGGTTATCCTGAATATATATAATACTTTGAACAAATGTGTGATTCTTCCTCATTACGGAAACACACTTGCAGAGAAGTACTGCTACAAGGCAGCTTAACAAAGTCTTTTTTTCCCCAAATCTCTCTCATGATAATCAAACAGTAAACGTTTCCCTGTGCTTTTCATGATAGCTGAGGTAATTGTCAAAACATGTCTGAGATCAACAACTACAATACATAACAGCTGAAGAACCAAATTATCATGACATGTTACAGTTTCCCCATGAAAAATCAATGGAAGACCTTCCTTGTTTAGTCATAAAGCAATTTTCTGAACCTCTTGATCGTTAATAGTAGAAATATCTTAAAACCAGATACCGGTAATCTGCCATTAGAACTACAATTGCTGTCAAAGAATGCTTTTCTGTATTTTATAATTTACTCAACTATGATTTGACAAAGCTTCCCTTATGTCATGCTATAGCACAGAAACACATTTTCATGTCCATAAGCTTGAATCATCATAAGGCATAAATATAGTGCTGAAAGTGAGTTTCCTGTCTAAACTCGCATATACAGTAGGTTCATAATATTCCCTCACCCATTGGGTGAGCCACCAAAGTATTTAAAGTCTTTGAGGAGCCCTGCAACACATTTTAAGACATTTGTATTTGTTGTCACACGCATACACGCACACACACACGGGATACTAAACACAGAGTATGACCCGAGTATGATCACAGGAAAATACAGCATCTTTGTTATTCAAACCAATGGCAAACAAGGGTTTAACCCAGATCATTTCTTCAGGGTTGTACTGCATTGAACACAAATTCCACTAGTGCCTATGGTCATATGATGACTTCTTCTATCTTTGTGAAGTAACCTTCAAAACAATAATATCACGAATAAAACCAGAAAATCCTCAATAATGTCTTGGAAGATACAACCAAATTGTAAATGGTTACTATAAACAGGGTATACAGGTATTGCTTTTTAAAATGTTGTGAGTTTTGTATACCTTTCTTCTCAGCTGTTATGGGTTTAGGTTGCGTAATGGCCTGTGTTGTAGTTGAGGTTCAGTGCTCATGTAAGGCCCTCTGACAGTGGTAAAGTAGGCAGTCAGGCAGATCAGGAACTGGAGAACGCAGCCACACTGCCAGAGAGTCTGCGTGGATGCGGCAGTGCATCAGACATGGCTGGCCCTGAAGGAGTTGGCAAGCTACAATACCTTCAGAACCTGGAGGGGCACCAGAAACAAACACATAACTACACACCATACATTCATATCAAATCAATGATTGCATGCTTAGACTTCAACTCTTTTCAAACGAGTCTGTGTGACACGAGAGACAAACAAGAATCGGCAGTAGATGTGTTATCACCTATAATGTCCACCACATGGAGTTTGAGTTTCTCCCTCAGTACATTCAGAGTGGCTGTAAGAGGGTCTTGGCTGTCGTTTAAGAGTGGGAGTTTCTGCTTTGTGTCATTAGTGAAGGCCAGCCACATGGTTCCGTACTCTTCTGTGGACACGGTCAAAGGCCTGTTTTAAGACAGACAACAGCAGAGTAAGCACTGGGGAGAAAACAGGAGTGTTTAAATCAAACTGGTGGTAGAAAACAGTCAACCTGATGAAATGGGTAAGGGCAAGTCTGTCTGAGAACTGAAGGGTCTGAGGCTCCCCAGCTGGTAATAGGTAGGACAGCGCTCCATCCACAGCCATGTGGGCAGAGGGTCTGTTCACAACCAGTGAGTACTGACACACCATCACACTTTGGCTTCTCAGCTCCCCCGCTGGAGAGCCACCACAGGTTACCTTAGCATCAGAAGAAAACAGCATATTAATGGGTAGGACTACATACAGCTTGCCATTCTGAGATTCCATGTTATTTCTATGGTAAAGACTGACATCTGAAATTGCAGACAGTCCTGTCTGATGCGGAGTTGCAATTTCAGATGTACATTTTGACAAAATTATCCTAACATGTTAAAGTAACATAACTGTTAACTTTCACGTGTGCACATTTATGATTACAGTAAAATAGTATGTACATAGTCATATGTATAAAGTTATGAATACAGTGTGTCAAATTGTTATAATAATGAAGCAGTGGTTATAATGTGTGTAAAGTTGTGTGTATATATATATATATATATATAGTAAAATTATGTATACAAGAAAGTGTGTAAAGTTGTGATTATGGCAAAATTGTGTAAATTGTGTAAAGTTGGGAATACCGGTACAGTAAAATATAGTGTGTAAAGTTGTGATTACAATAAAGCATTTTGACAATAAAAGGACAAATACCTCCAATTCCCCAGAGGTTATGTGTAGTAGCATCTGTTGTGCATCAGATTCTGAGGAGTTGCATATGAAAACAACAAACACCAAAGAGTCCTCTGCTTGAACATGGCAGACTGAGAGAGCCAGGCTTTGGTCAGAGCAGACAGGGCGTATGTCAGTGTGGGGTAGACGGGACAGCTCAGCAGGCAGGTAGGAGCTGAGGCACACGTCTTGGGGTCTGTGCAGGTCTGTATGTGCTACAGCATCCACAGTCACCATAATGTTGCCCTTCATGAGAGAGGGAGCGCTTTCTGCACTCACCTCCTCTATTAAATCCTCTTCTACGGGGACATCACAGCTGCCATTAGCAGTGATGAGGTTCTCAGAGGACTGGGAGGATTGCATGGGCGGTGGAACAGCCAAGTCTGAGGCGGCGGTTGAGTCCAGTAGGTTGTTACACAGCAAATTATCTACAGTGCTGTGAGCAGCACGGGAGGAGCCAGACAAGTGTTCAGTGGGAAGGGAGGAGGAGCCCGGGCTCTTGGCTTTCCTTTTGAACCGCTGGGGTGCGGGCTCTGATTTTCCCATCTGTTAGAATGTGGCAAAGGCTTAACACTGCAACACCGCATCATCCAAGTAACATAAAGCTGAGGCAGACAAGGCAAATGGAGTGCTCACCAGACTCATGGAGCTCTGGGAGCCCAGGCCAACAAAGAGAGAGGAGGCCAGTTGCTGTTTCTCCTTCTGAGGCTCGGGGGTGGGAGTCGCTGTGGAAGACTGACTGTGTGTGATGTCACCACCGGCTGGCTGGCTGGGTGATCGTAGCGGACTGGGAGCCTCCACGTGAGCCGTTTCCTCTGCAGGTTCCCTCTGGGGCAAATAGCCCTCCTTCCCCCATACCCTCTTCACTCCGTCCATCTTTAGAGTGGCAGCGCTGAAACAAAACAAGAACTCTTATTACTATGTCACAATTTAAACAAGACATATCACTAAGTGTTCTATTGAATACAAATCAAAACAATTTTAACCCTCCTGTCTCACTTGCGGGTTCGAGGACCAGAAGCTACGGGCTAGAAACACTCTAGGCAAGCGTGTGGAAAACTGTAATAGAAATGATTAACAGCATGATGCAACTTCTACAAGAGCAGGAGTTCACAACGTGCACATACCTTCCTTTGTGTTGGGGCTCTGTGCTATTGCCTGACAGCCCTGAGCTCGTGGAAAACAGAGTAGGAGACTGTTTCTCGGCTATGCTGCAGGAAGATAATCCAGCTGCCAGGGACAGACCGTAGGGCTGCAGGCTGAGAGCTGAGGGACGCAACACATTCAGGACTATTTAACAGCATAGCAGGAGTGAAATAAGCAAGCATGTTATAGTAAGAAATCAAAACCAATGCTATGAATTAACAATATGGTTTACATGACACCTATTCAGACACTGTGACTGACATTTTTTACCTTTCTGCTGGGCCAGTTCCTCTTGTCGCTGATGTGGAGGTTTATATGGAGCGGCCCCAGCAGCCAAAGCCTGAGATACAAACCCATCCAAAAACGACAGGGAGGAATCCACCTGAACAACAACATTAAGGTCATCCCACGCAGGTTCCCACTAAACACTTCTAGGTAGGGTACTATCACATCAGCTGTAATGTGAACTGAACGATAATCATTTAAAATAAGTTAGTCACCAATTAAAAAGGTATAGAAAGTAATTCTCAAGAACGCTTGCCAAATTCAAACTCAAATAAAAACAAAATCAACTCTCTAATGCCTGTGTAGAAGTATTATTACTGAATTATATCTGCAGTACCGGATTCTTTTTTCAGTGCTCATAGAGAACAGTAAAATAGCAGACTGCGTGGAGGTATTTGGTGAACATGACAACGTGTATTAGCTTACTATACGTTTAAATAAAGTAGGTAAAGTTTCTAAAGAAATATTTAAATTTTGCAGATATAAAAAATACCCTATGGTCCCTTTGTTAGACCTTACCTCCAGGGGCTCCAGGTCAGAAGTTGGAGGAAGTGTCTTGGCCCGAAGCTCTGTGTCTTCGCTAAGGAGCTGAAGTTCATGAGCCCTCTGCCTTAGCACAGTGTCCAGAGACCCAATATATCTCTCGGACACCTCCCGAGCCAAAGACATACAGGCAGGGCCTTCACACACCTTGGCCATTGCCATTAGGACCCAGGTTTTGGTTTCACTGCTGGTGTGCTTCATATCCAACAGGCTGATTAGCAATCTGAAGACTGTGGCTGGCTCAAGTCCTTCACTCAAGTGAGAGTATTCCCCTAGGACCTGTACAGTGGAGAAAGGGGATAGATTTCATACTGCATTCATCTTATAGTGTTTTTAGTGGTTACTTCAAAACACTCCAAGTATCCAAGTATATCTGAATAGAATCAGCAGTGCTCACCCAGCTGATAACTTGGAGGAACCGCTGAGGTAGTTTTGAGGGCTCTCCTTTCAATAAGGACACATATGAATCCACAGCAAACAGCCTCAACTCTGTGTTTTCCTCCACACTGTCAAAACCTTGGGTGATTTATACAAAGAAATAGCTTAGTACTTGGTAGAGTTGAATTGCAGTGCAATTCTACTCATTTGCTGTAAAATGTACAGTATGCTTCATTTGTAATGATTGATGTATGGAAATGCATGGAAGAATAACAAAATGGCTATGAATAAAGTGTCTGCTAAATTATAGAAATGTCAAACAAAACTCAGCTAAGGCCACAGAGGCTACACCTAAAAGACACAATATAATTACCTTACCCTCAGACAGTAGTCTAAGAAAATTGTTTGGGATGTCAGGCTGCATCATATCTCCACCGAGAGCAAAGACTGAGTTCATGGTCTCAATGAACCATGCATTATCAGGGGCATATGTATTGGGCTTATAGGAAATATGAAAATAAGTGATGGAACATAAAATTAACTCTTTGTTCATACATTCACGAAAAGAAAATAAACAAATGTGTATTACTGTGTTAAAGTGTATGCAATAACGCTCATTATTTCCCAGCATTATAACAACATTGCTGTTTTGGTTTCAAATCATATTGTGAGAAACTCTGTGGTTCTGGTGGTGCTATAACGCAATCAAGGGGTGTATGCTTAAATGCTGATTAGATTCAAAAGGATATTTTTCTGCCACTTCTGCCACCTTCCCCACCAGGTCAATTGCAGTGTAATCCTCTGTAGTGAGGCGAAGAAACTCCAGCATCTTCTCCACGATGACTTTGACATTCTGAGCATTAGTAATGCGGAAGAGCAGCTCCAATGTCTAAAGGAAACGCACAGTCACCAAGTGTAAAGACACACATACGCACACAATAAAGATGGGCTACATGTGCCTCTGACTTACCTCACGCTTAATGATGAGGTCTGAGTGGTCTAGACACTCAATAATGGTCATCTGGTGCTGAAGGGCAAGGTTTGCATCCTGCTGCACCACATAGGTGAGGGCCTTCAATCCTTCGAAAACATTTTAATGGCATAACTATTGTAATTATCATAAGTTTTAATTGCCTGCGGACAGATAAAGTGTCATGTAAGTAAAATAAAATATTTGTCTTACCTAGATATTTTAGGTTTATTTTGGGTGACACAACAAAGTTGCCGATGCATTTTGCAGCCTTTTCCAAAAGCTCAGATTTGGGATAAATTGTGTAAATGGCTTTGACACACTCGTATAATATTGCTGGAGGAAAGAAATGCATAATATAAACCAATAAATTGTGAACTTTGCTACTATTGGGGAGAAAAGTATATTGTATACAACTTACCATAGGTGATGTTATGGTTCATCTCTGCCCTTCGTAAGGACTCATCAAGCACCTCATAGATCATCTCACTAGTGCTGTTAACGTTTGGTATACATTTACAGCAATGCACATACAGGGAACAACTAGAGAGCCATTGGCATCCGGAGCATTGGAGTACTTACCCCTGGTCGTTTTTCCCTAATAAAGACAATATTCTGAGGAGCTGGATTTGAAGCCAGGGAGCAGGAACACTGTGATAATTAAAATCCATGGGAAGTTTCCCTCCCACAACCTGCTTTAATATGGTTACGAAACTTGCTGTCAAGTCTTTATAACCCTCTGGGTTCTCCTGTGAGGTGAGGAAATAGAAAGCTAGGAATATGCTTGCAAGTCTCAATTGAGTAACAATTAAAGCAAGGCCTTGACTCAATCATTAAATATAAACATTGAACTACCTCAATCAATTGCAAGTAAATGTGTAGGGAAGCTGTCATTACGCCGGGATCCTTGTCACACAGAGCCTTCCGGAACTTATTGTGGATGTGCTGAACTTGATTTGGTGCGATTAGGTAGAATTTATACAATGCCAGGACAGCTTTCCGACGAATTATTTCTCTGTAAATAAAAACATTTAAAAAATGACAATGATTACTTATTTATACAGTAAATGCCATACAATTATGAACAGCCCCTTACTTTGGATGAGTAAGTTTCTCCTCAACCAATGGAAGAATTGCAGGGATCATATCTTTGGGGAAGACTTGACTGACAACAGTTAGAGCCATGCAGACTTCAATGAGGTTTGTGCTCTGAAGATCCTATGAAGACACATTACAGAAATATTGCTCATTCAACATGTAATACATACACGCACGAATAGGGCATCTGATAATGTGGCATACCACTTTGTGTATGTTAATAAAATATTGATTTAAAAAGCAAAAACATAATAGAACACCTACTGTACCTTCAACACTGTGTTCACAAGAAGAAGCAACAGCTCATGACTTTCATTCAGAAACAAGGACACAGCAAGGTAGCCTGAACAACAAATGCAATATCGGTATATGATATTGTACACTTATTTGAGGGTTGAATGGGTCATAATGACAAAACAAAACAAAACATACCAACTCTTTTCTCCAAAACGGTGCCTTGTTGAGCCAATTTGATGGCATGTATATAGCTAAAGGAAGCCTCATAACCCAGCATTTCGCAGTAGATAGCTCTCACCATCAGCTCCTTCATTTGTTTCTGAATATGACAACAAAATATAATTTAATCCCTCATTACCCGACTGTAATATAAGTGCCAATGTATTACACAATACAAATAAACTTACCATGGTGGTATTGGGGCAGGACACCTCTTCTTTGATAGAAGCCAGTTCACGTTGAATAAGTTTTTCCTCCTCCTTAAAAGGGCAATATAATTAGGATATTTGAAAAAGCAATTTAGTTGAGTTGTGAAATTGTCCATTTGCCACTAGTAGTATCCCCATGTTAGCTTTGCAAGCTAGTCCTAGTCAGCGACGCCTCAAATCCCAATCTATCCTAGACGAAACTAAATACTGTAGACTTACATGTTTGGATGTTAATTCTGTGATTCCTCTAATAAGGCTTCCTAATTTAGAAGTAGAGGATAGTTTCCCTGATCCAGGTTGGGAGTCTAACGACAGCAGACTCGGCAGAGCTGTCAGTGTCCTCTCAACAACATCACTCATTTTGACACCAAAAAGGCAGCTTGAATGCAAATGTATTTATTATGAAATAGACCTATATCCGATGACTATATCATCTGAGCAGCACTCTCTACATTTAGTGAAATAGTTCTACCCATTTAAACATAACACAAGTGCTATGATAACTTGCAAGTCGGCCATTGTTTTGATTAACTAGCCAAGCCCACCGCTGACGCCACTTCCGGATGCATTTATAAAGCTTTATTGGTCAACGTCTTTAATGCAGTAAGAATATAAAACGCGGGTGATTGAAAACAAAGTTTATTATATTATTATGATAGTTTGATAAACAGCTCCTTGGTTCACAGTATGTACACTAAACTACAATAAAATAATTACAATAAATATGAAATTACAGCTATGAGTACATTCATTGAAAACATGTTTTCACATATTACAGATTATTTATAAATCTAGTTGAGTACTAGAGGCAGAGGATCACAGCATTTCCTGCGATATAATTTGCACAACAAGCAAGTGGATATAGATGTAAAGATCATTCATCTAAATTAATTTGTAATTAGACAATACTGGGGATCATCATATGTTTAATTAAATTTTGTTTCTTAGCCTACTCCAAAAATATATAGTCAGCTGAATACCTTTCAAGCATAATATGCATTAGGCTACTTGGGGTAGTAATGGTGTGTATAATTAAAATCTAAGTACAATGTTTGTCATGTTGACATGCTACAAACATTCTTTCTTGTTTTTTTTATTTTATTTTTTTACTTAAATCTAACAATGGTGCTATTTAATGTGAGTAATTATATATATAATACAATATTTTCCCAATTACATTCTAATACAGTGTGTTATTTGGTTAAACCGCTGCACAAAACATGTAAATCTACCCTGACTGTGAATCTGGAATATATAGAGTGCCCAGTGTTTATGCAATATGTACAACTGAGCCTCTATTTCTATGATTGTACTGAAGCAAACTGAAACTCTGTCTTTTCAAATGGCCCATCGAACAAGGTCTTCTTTATCAAGCCCAGACCTGGAATGAAAAAAATAAAAAATAAATATTATTCTAGGTCTAGGACATTACCAAACACCTAACACTAAACATCAAACAACAACATTACATTGTTGCTGTGAACAGTCTGCCCAGTGTGATATACTGTACCCTAAGTGTGTGGTCCCAGGAACCTGAGCAGAAGGCTGTCCCATCTGGGGAAACACGCAGTGTGCTCACACGATTCTCATGCCCGAACAGAATAGACACCCGTGTTCCCTTCAGAACATCCCAAACATTTATAGTGTAATCATTGTATCCACCAAAGAGTAGCCGGCCTGAAAAAGAGGTGTAAACAATGAGTCAACAATGTAAATGTAAACAATGAGTTGAGTTATCTAAATAATATCAAAGCACATGCAGAACAAAAAGTGTACACTTCTTACCACTGAGAGAAAAGTCCACACTGGAGACACCAAAAATAATGCTTTCTTTGGAATAAATAGCAACTTCTCTGTCAGCCCTCAAGTCGTAAAGACGGCACTGAAACATACACACAATGAATGCTTCTGATTTATAATGCAGCTATAAAAATATTGCCAATAGCACTTGTGTGGGGAAAAGCAGTAACTGGTCTACAATAGCTGATCACTCACTGTGGCATCATCTGAGCCCGATGCAAATGCATCTCCGCTGGGATAGTACCTTTCAGCAATGTCAGACAGTTAGACATAAGAAACACATTAATACCTTAAAGGTATAGTGAGTTATTCTGGAGAAGGCTTGTTGGTATTTGATCAAAACAATAACAACACTCCCTCAATGCCATAGGGTGCTGCATCAGAAGCTCCACCCTACACATTGGAAACACATTGCACTCGGATATTGTTGTTCTGTGCAGTCTGCGCCACTTAGTGTTCCTATTTGCGGAATTAGAGCTGTGCAGAAGTACCAGATTTAATATTTGGTGAACTTGACATGAAGTGTATTAGTTTAAAATCACTTACTATACCTTTAAACATTATATATCCCACATTGACCAAAGAGGTACTGTAAGTTTGATACTCAATACTGTATGCCATCCATATCATCTCCTACCTGACACTATTGATGTCCGATTCATGAGTTTCAAAGGACTGAATGCATTGTCCTGAACGCATATCCCAAACATTGGCCTTCTTATCACAGCCCTGCAATAGCAAATATAGCCCAGTAAGTGTTTCTGCAAAGTTAAACAATGACAAGCATGACTGAAGATCAGGAGGGTCCTCACCCCTGAAACAAAGGTGTTTCCGGTCTCAGATGGAGCGAGATCCAGACAGAGCACATCTGCTGCGTGCCCATGGAAACTCTGAAGCAGCTGTCCACTCTCAACATCCCATAATGCACATGTTCCATCTCCACTGGATGTCAGGATCTGGAAGACAAGCAATTAAGTCAAAGTGGGTGTCACAGCACCCACAAGTTTAGCCTCAGTTCACTGTGTACTGTATGTTTGAAAGTGAACATGACTGTAAGAGTATAGAACAGTGCATATGAGTGCACTCAAGGAGGCAAGATAAATTCCCTTTAAAAAAATAGTATTGAGCATGAGTAATACAGTAATTCCATTCTCTGCAGAGAGAATGATGAGGAAAAATCATGTGACATCTGTAATTGCGAATTATTTAAAAGGAAAACTACGCGTGAAACAAGTCTGCTGTAGCCTAAATTATTAATAAAAACTAATGCAAAGCTGTACTCATGAATGTTTCAGCTGTTGTACATTAAAGGTTCTCTATTGTTCCCTAACATTACAGTTTTAAGATGTGTTGTCAATAAGAACCTGGAAGGGCTAAAAATGACTCATTTTTAAATTGTCAAACAGCAAAGGTCATTGTGTAAATCAAGCCAGTCAAATTAAGCCTTCACAATTTAACTTCAGTTCGACTTTAACCGCAATAATCAGTCTGGAGAGCTTGAATTCCTTGTGCTTCAGTCCAGTCAACCTTGTGTGTGACCAATCAGCTTCGTACTGCTACCTACGGTCGTGGCTTAGATGGCGAAACTGAAGCGGCTCGGAAAAAACAGTAGCAGTTCCTAAAGAGGTTACCGTAGATACTGCAATAGCATCCGTTTTATTAGAATGTATTAGAAGAGCAAAGAAGAGCACTAAAGGCTTTTCTCGATAGAAAATGTTTTCACTCTTCTTCCAACTGACTTCAGCAAGAAAGTATATAACAAGTGGTTCGTCCAGTCATCTGACAAGTATTTTTGAAAGTGTCTGCCCTTTTCTAAACCATTTCAATAGACGTCTTCCCAGATGGTTTTGTGTAACAAACCATATCTGGCATGTCAGGTTAAGTCAAATTTGGACCATGTGTGACATATTTTCTGGATTGTAACCAATTTGACCTTTACCACCAACAAATCAGAGATAATAAGAAATTAAATAAAAACACCATATACCAATACCAACTGAAATGTTCAATTTAAAGGGAGTATTTCCAAAATGACATGAGGCCTTTAAGGAAGATCTCACCTGCATGTCTGAGTTAGTGAAGCTGCAGGCAGACAAGTAGTTGGTGTGCATGGCAACAGATTTCTTCTTCGCAGCCAGGTTTTCATTCTTGTCTAGGGAGAGTGGGTACACAGAGCATTTGTTGTCTAGACCCCTGCAACAAAACAGTATAGACATTAGAAGCAGACACCTGAACAGACATGTACAGACTAAGAATGGAAGATAACACACTCACCCACAAGCTACTGCACAACCGGAGGGGGCATAGGCACAAGCCATCACCCAAGTACAAGGCATTGTCACAGCATGCTCCTATAACAGATAATTAAAGTTAAGTATTTGAATTAAACATGAATACACTTTGATGTAACAATAAGCCTACATACCTTGTTGGTAGTAAATGCATCCCATACAATCACTTTTCCATCCTAAAATATCAGAGGTGAACACAAAATTCAGTATGCATTTCACAAATCTAATATATATTTGTCAGTTTCCTGTTAAGATGCATTTGGGACCATACCACTAGACCTTTAAACTATAGCCTAGCTGATTTCTTACCTGTGAAGAACTCACTATCCTCCTCTTGTCCTTACACCAGTCCATGCACAAAACTTTGTTGCCATGACCCTTCAGAGTTCTTCTGGTTTTCATGACAAACTGGCCCAGCCCCTCAACCTTATCTGCCACCTGATGTACTGTAAACAGAACATTAACAATATTAAAGCAGTTGCACCCCTTGTGTACATAATTCTTACAATAGCCAATAATTCAGCTAGAGTTGCAACGATAAATGCGGCGATATTATTAAATAAATATATAGGACATTTATTATTTATTAAGGCTAGCCAATGTATAGGCTACGTGTATACAAAAGCATCAAGTCTAGGCCTACTTAATAGGCACAAATGTAAAAAAAATCATTGTAAATAATAATAGCCTTAGACGGACGTAAAAAAATATGTAGGCTAATATACAGTAGGCTACAACGAGGTGATCTGACCAGGCTGTCTGCAACAGGCCCAATGAACGTTTGAAATTTGAGTACGGATTTTTATATATTATAGCAAATAATCGACTTCTGTCATGTCGTGTTTATACAATTACATTGCCTATGCACGAGGTTAATGACCGAATGGCCCGCAGAATATAAGCACTTACATTCGACATCATGCAGTTTTGCTCTTTCCTCCTCAAGCTTCGTCTTCAGCGTCTCCGACTCTGTTTTGAGATTTGCAAGAGTCTCATTCGGTTGAACCTCCTGTGTCGCCATTTCAGATATTATATGGAATCTCATATATTTTCGTTCTCTATGCACCGATGACGGGCAGAAAAACGTTTCTTCTTTCAGCTAGGGAACACAGCTGATGCTGCATCAGGTCATGACGTCAGAGTGGATGCTAGTTCAGTTTCCATCAATGTTCAACGTAGCGATGTGGCTTTGAAAAGGCGGTGCTGCATCCAATCACAATCTACTACAGTTGCCTACAGTAACCTACTTACACAATGAAGCATCATCATTCCGTATAAATAACTCGGATATCTTCTTATTTAATAGATATGTAACAAAACTGCATTAATTTATTGAAAAATAATTGAATCAGTCAAACAGCTTTACCTTTATCATAATTGAAGGTATAGTGAATAATTTTGGAGAAATCCTAGAGAAAGCCCCAAACATATGAAATGCACAGCGAAGGCTTGGTTATTGTTTTGTGGTGCAGGCTGCACCAGTTTCTTTGTGTTCCTATTTACAGGGCTGTGTAGAAACACAGCGGGTTATTTTTTCAGCATGCACACCACTGCTAGCGGACAGATATTCGCTGAATTTAACAAAAAGTGTGTTAACTTATAATTGCTGACTATACCTTTAATACATATACAAGTTCACATTCTGTGCTGTGATTTCAGTTAATAAATCAAAATAATGCAACATTTTATAAAACTAGTATAATTATTTGCAGTTTGATGCCAAATATAAAAATGCTTTGCATTCATATTTATTATTGTAGGCCTATAGCAGATATTAAGAGTTAGACCCTGGTCAGAAAGCCTAGCTGAAGGCTGTTGGGGATCTGCAGCAGCTCCAGAGCCTGTGATGATGGGCAGAAAGGAAACGTGACCTGGAAGCGATACTGAGTATCCTGCAATAGCTGTGTGGAGAGTCCTTGGTCTAGCAGTAATGACTGTAAACAAGAGGACATTGCCATATTCAGAACTTAATGTAAGCATACAGTACATAACACAATGGAGATGCACTCAGTTAAGTACATAACTGTATTTAGAAACAAAGAGAATATAAAGCATCTCACCTGGACTTTACGAACAAATGAGGATGCAACCCTTTTCTCAAAATCATCAATTGGTGTGTAGGAGTTCAAAATCTTTATAATCTATGAATTTAAATCGAATTCCATTGAATTAGTGTTAAGGAGCTTCCAGTGAAGAAGACCTTGTATGGTATGTATATATGTAAGCCACTGGATTAAGTACCTGAACGGGATTGAGCTCACAACATGTTTCAACTATCTCCCTGGCATCGCCGTCGGTTGATTTATTCACTTGCAGCAACCAGGCAGTCTGTGACAGTGGCTTTAGAGTATCCATTGCACTGGAGCTTTGCAACTCCTTCTCCTTCAGCCATTCCTCTAGGTAACTGATGTTACACCTGTAGAAAGACAGCACATTCAGTACTGTACAGTACTGTGACTCTTCCAAAAACGGACCATCATACAGACACATGCAGTACAGTTTCCACACAATTGTGATAGAATAGACATTTCAGTAATACTGAAATACATATACATGTAATGATTAGTTTATAATGCATATTAAGTTACATCTATGTGTATATGTGCTTGCACATCAATAGACATTGTACTGTAAATTGTTTGATGTTAGCTTGCCCAAATATGAAATTCTGAAAACATATCTTGGCAAAAACATAGGCTTATCAAATGACCACTTGGAACCTACTGTAAAAAGTCCATACACACACCTGATTTGCATGCCCTTCCTGCAAGAGCACATGTCTTTGCATAGCAAGATGTTGTTGAGTGTGGCTGCCCCCACAAGATAGAAGAGCTGCTTGACAGTCTGTCTGATGAGGCTCTGCTCCATGTCATGCTGGCTCATGGTGGAGTGGAATGCAGATAGCTGCTGAAGGATAGAGTTGATTGTGTAGGACTCTGACTCCTCAAAGGTGCTACTGGAACGCTTCCTCAAGCCTGTGGGCTTCATACTTAGGATCCCCTGCAAACTCTCATGCTCCAACATACCAGGTACTGTTTTATGAAGAAAAAATAATAATATATGTGCTTAAAGGGGACACTCCTCATTCTGTGTCCGGATTTCAACTGGTTAAAACTTAAAAGTTAGAACACTTGAATGCCGAGTGGTTAGAATTCCTCTCTACTACAGCACAATTTGATGCATTTGATCCTCACAGTTGCAATTTTCCAAAATCCTTCCAAAGATTTGTGACATAATTCTAACAGATCAGAGCCCTAAATCCTAACTACAAATTCCAATCTAGCAAAGTAGTGTTCAACCATTTGTGTAACCATTGGGGGAGGGCAATAGAATGGTATGAGCATTGTGAGAGCTGTAGGGAAGGTGTAGAGAGGGATGCTTCCTCAGATGTCAGATGTAGAACAGGCTCTTGGTGTTTCAAAGCAACTTTTAACAATGCTGCTTTCAACCACAAATGCAATAATAAACATGAATAGAGGAGATACACTCATTTAAATAGAAATACACTTCTAAATGTGCCAAACTTTAAATACACTTCTAAATGTGCCGAACGCACTACTACATTGTAACATATATGTAAATAAGTAACAAACCGATCATGGGCGTGAGGATCTTTTCCATGACAGCAATAAACTGATGATAGATGTGGATAGCCAGGTCACTGAGAATCTGTCTGTGCTCTGATAATTCAAAATTCTGCAGGCAGTTCTTCTTCTGACGAGGAGTGTTATGTTTCATGAACTCCTTTGACAGAGACCAAAACAAGAATACCAGTGTGTACCGGACATTAGCATAAAATATATAGTAATTCTTTACAACATTCTTTACAAGTATTGGTAATTATATTGCAGTTATTGGCACACAATGCCATACCTCATCTCCACTGTACTGTTTGAGACAGTTAAGTAAGTTATATGTGTTGGAGAGCCAAAAGGATAGCATCTCTAAATCATCATGGTGATCCTTAGAAACAAAAACAAAATGTAACCTTCATATAATGATTTTTATTATTATTATGTAAATATATATTTATTATATTCTTTGTTATTGTTAGGCCATGATTTTTATATAATTAACTGAATCTATGAATGACATGAACATTGTGGCATATTATTATGGAATCAACATAATTATAGCACCAGGACAATCAGTAGAGTACATTGCAGTATATTTTAACACAGCTGGAGAAATCTCACCTTGACGACCTGTTTAATAGCAGTGATGATGGCATTCATTATAGACTTGAGTTTAGCTCCATCATTGAGGTAATCCGCATGGCGGACACACATGAAAAGAATGAAGGCTGGCATGCTAGGGATCATGCTGATCACCACACCCCTGGGCTTCAGGTCTGCAGGATCATGAGATGTACACAGTACAGCATTGTCATAAAATGATTAGGGTCAAGGTGATTATTATAAGGCTAATGACTATTATAATACAAAGGTGATGATTATTAAAGGGCTAAGGTGAGAGTTTAAATGTACCAATAATTATGTTCTGAATGATCTTTGGTTCGTCATTTCTCTTGTATTCCAGCATACCAAGGTATTCTTTTGGCACAGTGAGGGCAGGTGACTGTTTGGCTGCAGGAGATATATTTTTAAAAACATAACTAGAACAATAAAGAAAATACTGTTTATATATGTTTGTATATACTGTATACAAAGCACAGTGGCTGTATTTGTTCAGATGCACAGAGACATGTCCAAGACCTTACCTTTCTCTGATTTCTCAATACTCTTTATTTGCTTTTCAAGTTTCTTTATTAGTCGCTCCTTAATATCAAGTTGTTCTTCAAAGTCCTGGGGGGTGGGAAAGTGTAACAAGTATCCATCTTTAAATGTACACACAATGTGTGTTTAAAATTAACCTTGTGGTTGAAACCAGCATTTCACAAATGTTACTTTGGTTTGATAAACTCCATTGCCCTCCCACAGTGCAGTGCAGAGTTTAATTAATATTGAGTTAGGATAGATGCATGTTTTACATTTGGATAGCATTCCACATGTAAAATGCTATCCAATGTGTATGTATGTATGTTCGTATGTTAAGGCATAGACGAACATGCACACAGAGGAAGACACATACACACACACACCATATTCTGGGCAGTTAAGTGGAAAGCCTCTTGGTTCAGCCTTTTATTGGCCTCGCTCTCTGTCAAATGCCGCGTATTCAATTGTTTATTCTCCTCTTCCAACTCCTCTAATTTTCCTTCCAGTTTCTCTTTCTCTGCTTCCAGCTCTACGAGGTGCAGTTCAAAGTGCCTATTAGTAAAGTGCCACAAGTAAGTTAGGTTGTCTTGGTTATCCAAGGAAAACTGCTGGAGGTTCATCTATGGTGCATTTTACCTGCGTTTTGCCCTCTCTTCTTCAACCTTCTGTTGTAGAACAGTAGTGATCTCCTCTTTTTGTTCTTTCAGATAAAATAGAGGATTTATGACTTAAAAACGTAGAAAAAAAGTAAAAGATATCCTGCAATATTTCTCAGTTTACCTGCCAGCTCTTGTGTTTTCTCCTCCACACAAGCTCCCAGCTCTTGCTTCTGTCTTTTCAGCTCTGAAATTTGCTGTTTGAGCTCAGGAATAACCTGTGGATTACATACAAAACAAAGCATGTGTTGCCACCACAAAGCCTGTTCTGTTAGCTAAAATCACAAACAATAGTACCATCTACAAATGTTATACACCTACTGAGTTTTCATTGCCGAGCCTGGAAACCTCTCTCCGAATACTCTCAGCGATATTACTTTTCTCCTGAAAAAGCTTTTGAAGCTCATTGTTCTCATTCTGGAGGTGCTCCACTTTGAATGTTAAGGCCTCCACTTGGCTCTTATGGTTTTCCTTTAGCTCCCTCTGGTGGTTCTCAAATACACTGCAGTCAAATGTGGTACCATTTTCATAAATCAATGGGGATTGGTAAATCATTGGTGGAACATTCAAAGTGGGAAAACGGGCAGATTTTAATTCAAAAGTAACCATTCACAGGATATTTGTGAAGTGAAATGTGTCCAAACAACTGATTGTACACCAGTAAGATGCACTAAAGTACAATTACGTAAACGGTTAACTGTGATGTACAGTAGTAGTAATATTGCTCATCATCAATGAACATTTCCACATGCAGATGTGAACAAGACCTGGTTGCTTTTTGCAGGCCATCAAAAGCAGTCAACAGATCTTCAACATCATAGAGCTTGTCTGGATCTTCTGAGGTTAACCTTCAGAGAAACAAAGCATACGCTAAATAACACTATGAGACCGATAGAAAAAAAATCAGAACAGAACAACCAGATAATGAAATTACCCCGAAAGAACTTCCTCTTCAACCAAGCCATCAAAAAGTTGCTTTGAAATATCACTCAATTTAGCTGCAGGAAGAATGAACATGTCATAAATGCAGAATGCTGCTTCAATTCATGTAGTCCTATTTACCAACCACATAGTAAAAAACACACCTCTTGCTTGTAATGACTGCTCCTTTATCCTTTTTTCCATGCTATTTCTGTGGGTTTGCAGGTTGTGGAGATCTTTCCGTAGCTCAGGTATGGTCTTCACAAGCTTGGTGAGCTGGATAACCTGTTCCTGGAGGTCAGAGTTCACCAGACGTACTTCTTCAATCTGCCGCTGTAGACTAACTCTCTCCTCTTTAAGTTTCCTTATCTCTTCCTTTAGAGTTTCCACTTCTCTTTCATGGTCTTCTCTGAGGATCTCAATGCTGTTCTCTGCAATTCTGGTGAGAAAACATCTTCATAAACATCTTACCTGTACTGTAGATTATTTCCTTGTACAGTGTTGTTGAGTAATTTGCTCTTTTGCCGTATCACTGAACTTACCTTCTTAGTCGTGCTTCCATTTCTTTCTCTTCCTGAAGATTCATTTTTATTTGATCATATTTTTCTGGAAAGGTACCATATACATTTTAAGTACGTGGCATATTGCATTTTCAGGATCAATTCAATCAGGAATCGACATAAATTACCCATTGCTTCTTTGGTAGAAGCAATAAACTTGTTCTCCAAGGTTTGCTTTACAAGGACAAGTGCTGTATTCTCCTTTTGAAGCTGTGCAATTTCCTTGGATAAAGAGTAGAAAACACATTGTTTCTGTAAAGGGCTTACATACACAATCACAGTACTATAACTTATTACAGACAACCACAATGCTTCATTACAGTTTAACCAGATATTATACAACACTAACCAGACTAGCATCTTCTTTAGCTTTCTTCACTCTTGCCTCTAGAGCTGCTTTTTCACTGACTGATTTCTCCATCTGAGCCTGAAGAATCTGAAGCTTATCCAGGCCTTGTGAATGAGAGTTTGCCAGGCTTGTCAGTCTTTCCACCAATCCACGATTTTCTTTGTTCTGTAGAGGAACAGTGATAAGGCCTAATAAATATGAATGCCATCATAACTAACTAGCTGTTTAGAATATTCTGACCTGTTCTTCAATCTTCTTTTTGAGTTGCTGTACTCTGTAGGACAGCTGAACATTAAGCACCAACCGACGCATAGTCTGAAATCTCCGTCGTGCCAGCCAAGCTCTGGTGTACTTCTGCAGGATCAAGGCTTTGTTTTCTTCCCTCATCTGAGAAAGAGCACAGAGATATCCAAGCATATGATAAATGTTTTTCCATTAAACCTTTCCATTTGTTTCATATTAAACTAACAAAGAGGATCGTTATTCACCTTGTGGTAGCGCCTGCGTGCAAACCATCCTCGTGTAAAGGCCTGAATGGTGATGGTAGCCAGGTAAACCACATGATAGATCTGTTTCATACAGTAGCCTCGCCAATGCTTCTGGATGACTATTGCAGCCCAGCCCTGCATCAGTGCTTTAGCAGTAACAGTTTTTCTAAATGAAGAAGACATAAGATAGACAAGCAGGCACACTGAAAGTTACAAGGGCAGGACAAGATTAGTGGTCACCTCCCATTTTGGGCCAACTCATTTGATTCCTTGTGGACCGACTGAGTGTCCATAGGACAACAAAGCCATTTGATAACAGTGACAGCTCTCACCGAATTTGCCTCTGTCCACGGACGTACTGTTGGAGGACAATAGCAGCATCTCTCATACGACAGTACTGCCGCCTCTGGCTCCAGCCACGGATATGCTTCTGGATGGTGATACAGGCTCCTCGGAGCCGGTCCAGGCGTAGCTTTTCTAGATAAGCCACCTGCCCGGCTCGGAAGAAAATCTTTGTTCGGCCGAACTTGTACTGGTCAGAGTCCTTAAGGTGAAGATGTGCAAAGAAATGGCAAATAAAACACATACAGGTACAAGAATGCAGTTTGGCGGAACAAGTGATCAATGCATTAGGTGAATTCTAAAGTACTAGCCTGAATCAACTTCTGCAGTACTGTCTTGCAGATCTGTTTCTTATCACCAAGACCCAACTCCTGATGGGTCATCAGGATACTGTATCGGCTGTAGAACTCAATGTACGTCCACCTTTCAATGAGAAACAAAAGGTTTTCAAGTACATCCTGATGAGATTGGGAATACTAACACTCAGGTAGTTCAAGTAAACCTATAAAGATGGAAAAACCTCGAGGGGTAGCTTTGAGCACTGATGCGAATGGTTTCAAGAACGCCACATGCCCGCAGCTGCTGCACAACCCGCCGGGAGTCATACCTCAAAAGATAAACAACAACAGCCTTTTAAAGTTGCAGTTATCAACCTTATTGAAAAGGCTTTCTTTTTATCATAAACTATATTTAAAAACTCGTGACACCACAACTTTATATTATTACTATGCCCCTCGATAATGACAGCACAGCGGATCATATCAAGCCTTATTTGACTTGTACTTACTCAAATGGGAGCTTTTCGTCATTAGGCTTGATGCAGCGTACATAGTGAGGGGTAGTGGCATTCAGAGTTTCCATCAGTAAGTACAGAGAGCTGCGGAACTACACATAGCCACAATTGTATTTGGAAAAAAATACGCATTTTTTAGAACAAGGCCAGAATACAGTATGAACCCAACTGTGTCGCAAACTCAATCTTTAATAAAGAAAGGGTCGTCAGGTGGCATATCTCCAGTGGTCAGGGTAAATATGCTCACCTTATCTCCCACAGTGGTCCTGAGCTGCTTATTGGCTGGTTTCACACCAGCCCTGGCAGGCCTCACTTTGACGCCTTTGGTGTTATGAAGGTTTGGCTCCTCCTCTTGGAAGAAATTGGCCAGGAGAGGAAACTGAAAAAGAAAATAGCATTAGCAATGAGAAGATGTTGCTAAACAAAGTACATACAATTATATTGCAATAACATATTTTATTCAATAGTTGTTTATGTATTAGTTTTAGAAACATGTGTAAAACCGAAATATTCACAATTAAAAGAATGGGGTTGTGAGATTGACCTTGCTGGATTTCATAATGTCGACCAGTTCATCATAGAGAGCATCTCTGTTCTTCTCAAGAAAACCTTTGCACTGATATACTACCTGTTAAGAAAACAGCTTGACTGTCATTATGTTATCTTTTTGCAATATTTTGGCTGGCAATGGTTCTCATAGACCTCTTAATGCACCTTATCTGCAAAGTGTTGTATCACAAAAGCCTCATTTGACAACCTGGGCTTCTCAAACATTGGATTGGCCTCCAGATAATTGTAGAGCTTTTGCAGCCAGTTTTGATCTGTGCCCTGAGGGAACTATGAAAAAGTACTGGTGAAAAAAAACTGGTTAAGAAAATAAATAATCAATAATCAACATTTTATAAATGTTATCTTACCAAACATTCTTCATCAAGAAGGTCCAAGATTCCCATCTTGGCTTCAATAAGGTCAATGACTGGCTGGTTGTCATAGAAATCTATCAATGTCCATGGAATGTCCTCCTTCATGTATTCCTCCTGCTCGAGCTTGAACACATGCTGATAGAAAACCAGCAAGGGTTTTCTAGTTTTCAAACATAGAGCCATGCTCCCCAAATACATGTGGTATATAGCTTGTGACAACCAATGTGCTGTGTTTCAAACTATGAACTACTTCATTTTATATAGTGTGTGTATGTACAGAATACTGTACACAACTAAAACATTGATGGACGTTTTTATAAAATGTAACATTTATAATCATCTTGCAACCCCTCAAAATCATGCCTTTTGAGAGGAATTAAATGAATACACAAACCCCCCTAGTTGGCATCAGGGTATGTCATGTGGGTTGTAACAATGTTGGAATACTGTGAGAATGGTTGCATACCAAGTTAAACTGTTGCTGAAGTTTTTCATTTGCGTAGTTGATGCAAAACTGCTCGAAGCTGTTGATATCAAATGTTTCAAAGCTGTGTGGGAGGGAAATAACCCCACAAAATAAAAACGAATTATTGGAATGAAATAAAATGAAAAAAATGTATATTTTGATGTAATTACCCATAGATGTCCAGTACACCAATGAAAGTGTGTCCCCTTCCTGGGACTTGCAATGCAGTGTTGATCTTCTGGATGACACAGTCAAACAGGTGGGAATAGATTTGCTTAGCCAGAGCGTCTCTTGCATTGACCGCCTTCTCCTTGGCCACTGGCTTCACCAGTGTCTCTGCCACCAGAACAATCCTTCGATGGCACAGCCAACGACACAGGTCCTCTTCACCCACGCTCAACAGCTCACAGAAAGCTCCCAAGTGTGGATCACTGGTCTGTGTGATACACCAAATAAGGCTAGTGTCCTAAGACAATAGTATCTATATAAATTAAATATATATCAATATACGTATAATATAACATTTGACTATGACTCACTCGAACTGATGATTTGTCATCTCCAACATATCTGATATCTATGTTTCCCAAATGAAGAATCCCCGCCAAAACTTTTAACACACTGTATTGAAAATCCTCACTCAAACCTGTACAAAAGGGAAAGAGAAACGCAACACTGGATATATGTCTTCTTGCCTAAATGTCTAAAGGTACACTCCTCGATTACGTTATAGCCCCCCAGAACCCAAAAGTCAGCCTCAGTCCACTATTTGCAACACAACTGTTAACCAAATGGGTGGTTAGAGGGAAGGGTAGTTTATGATATCAACTAAACTTAAACAATAACAATGTTGTAGCTGGTTACAATTAAAATTCCAAACAAATCGAGGAGTATCTCTTTAATTAAGAATGTTGATTGTTGAAATTCAGAAGAACAATGTGACAGTAGTAACCCATACCCAAAAGAGAAAAGGTCCTTCGTGTCTCCTCCATTTCTTTTTTGTCATCTATACTTTCCAGCATGATTTCTCCACCCATGCAGGTGTAGTGGAACTTATCTGCACTCACTGTAGATTAACAGAAAATAGGCTCATATGTCAACATAAGAAACCACAAACATGCATATAGGAGTGTGATTAAATGTCTGCAATATGTATGAAATAAAGTACTGTGTGCTACAGTATGAGTACAAACTAAACACTCACACAGTCTGAGATTCTTGAACTCTGGCAGGTCTGCACAGGAACACATCTGGTAGAATATGTGATAGTTCCTCTCATTCTCTGCCTAAGGACAAAATGTACACATATAAATGACAAATTACAGTTATTTGTATCATAATATAATGATGATAATATACTAAATAAAATCACCTGAAATACCACTCTGGACTTCTCCAGGAGATATGTTCTCATATTTGCCCCAATTATCCGGTATCTCTTGTCAAAGCTGATCTCAGTGTATTTTCCAAATCGACTGCTGTTGTCATTTCGGGTCGTCTTTGCGTTACCGATCGCCTGCAAACATCATCTCCAGCTTTAAGGTGTTTATAATTCATCATAAAGACATTCTTACTAAATGTACACTCCCAGAATCTAGAATGACTTCCCCATACAGCTCAGTGTGTACAAAAGTGCGTGTGAGCCACACAACATGTTGTGTGTATCAAGGGCACGTATATCATATGACTTGCATATTTCTTTCCATCCCACGCTAATGTTTTGCAATTTAGTTTATTAATAATATTTTTGGAAATCTTAGTTGTCTGTTGCCTTGTGAGATGGGTTATTGGATACAGGACATTGGTACCATTAAGCATCAGGTCTATAGTGAGTTCATACCTCTGTTATTGGATTGGAGGCCAAAACTTTGTCTTCAACTCTTGTTTTAGTGCCAGATTTGCTTACTACAGCAAAGTACCTCATTGCATATCGAGCTGACACCGTTTTCCCTGCTCCAGATTCCCCACTAACGATTATAGACTGATTCTTGTTGTTTCTAGGAGAGGAAGTTATGACGATATTAAACATTGTTGTTTGTGGTTGTCAACTACTTTCAACAAACATTTTAATTATGAATTATGTTTAATTGGGTTAACAATGATTATACCTGGCCATCTGTTTGTAAGCCCCTTCTGCTACTGCAAATATATGAGGGTCCATGTCTCCCATATTTTGCCCAGAGTATGCATGAATGACTGCATCGCCATAAATATGTAGCTGCTTGTATGGATTTACTGCCACCAGTATAATTCCTGAAAATGACAAATGTCAGCCTACACCAGGAGATTCAGATGCCTATATCTTAACAAAATTATTTGCTCAGTACCACAGTAGGTGTAGATGATTTTGGACTCCACAAAGCGCACTTTCAGGTTGTGCAGGACTGCAGGCTCGTGGAGGTAGCTCAAAGCTGTGAGGTCATTCTCCCCTACCAAGATGTCAGGGTTCCTAAGATGAGGTAGCTGTGGCTTTGCAGAGTCAACAGGGTAATCGTACACCTTTGAAGTAATTAGGCAAAGATTTGACAACGGTTGCATGTACAGTAATAGACAACTGTACACAAATCATTTAATAGACATTTGAAAAGGATGCTCAGCAGACGTTTTAAAATATTCCTCACGTGGGGTTACTTACGCTTCCATCCTCAAGATGCAATTCAAGTACATTGTCGCCAAAGTGAAAGTCTAGCATAATCTCTGCGGATTTCCATACATGCTCCACATCTGGAATCCATACTCTGTTGTACTGTGGGAGCAGCAATTTTTAACGTTTTAAGTGTCATTATTTTGTGTAATGTAGTTGTGATTTCTGGCTGCGGTATTTCATTTTAAAAGCTACATTTGCTTTAATTTAGGCTGTTAGGACGCACTTGGCCCGTGTTTAGGGTTCACCTTGAACTATAGCTACTAACAGCTGGCTTTCCATATGTTAAAGTCTGTAACGCTTAAAAAAAACAAAAACGTTTACACTGAAGAATTTTCATTATATTACAAAAAACTAATAAACGCTTACCTTGGTGTACAGTTCCAGCATAGCCATGTTCAAGCATAATTATTTGTCGATACAATTTAACACTACATACACCTTGTAACCAGGGAAGTTCCTTTTCTCCTCCCAGTTTAGAGCTAGTGTACCTCCCTCCCATAGGTACCACCCCCGAATTGCGCGAGAAAAGCAAGTTCCTCGTGCTCTGTTCACCTGTGTTTTGGACTTTGACTTTCTCGCTCCGCCTGTCTGTCTTGTGACAGTTGTTTGACAAAGGGGGTGTGGTCGCTTAATCATGGCTTTAGGCAACAAAAGAAACAGGATACGTTTCTGGGTAACCATGTGTAAAAGTATTTCCATTGTTGTAGGCATAAAACCTATCTAGTCTTTTAAGACACTCCACAATAATGTGCAAACAAACAAATTAAAAAATGACATATTTTAGGGTTGTTTTATTGAATCCACCTCAATCTTACAAGTGCGTGATACAAAACAGATATTCATTTTAATGCAGCAATAATATATATTTTACACAGAGATATTGGTTAAATGGTGCTGTTACCCAGAGGGATATAGGAGAACTGAGGCTCAACGAGGTAATTTAGATGCGTGTGAGGAATCCCAGATTAAGACTAGCAGGAATCTGGATTGTCTCCAAGGCAACGGTAGAGGGTGTGAAGTTTATAGTGATGGGGAATATGTTCTTGACATCCATCATCAGCATTGGTTGCTCAACCCTGTCTTTCAAAAGGGCCTAACAATGGCAAAAAAAAGTATTATTCAAAAAGCTGATAGTACACTTATCCACTTTATACACACAACACACAGTAATCATTAAGATAATAGTAAACAGAAATTCTTTGCCACATTCATGAATAATTAATGACTGTGGAGGAAATTATGTTAATAAATAAACCTTTCTCCTGATTGGAAATGCCCCCACATGGGACATAAACCCTGCCGTTATAATTATAAAATAATGCGGAAGGGATTTTAAAAAGAAATTATAATAATAAATAAAACACCATGAATACTCACTTGAATGGCATCAATGAAAGTCATTGACACCCGCTCCTCAAATTCAATTGCAGGTGTATACAAGTTTAGCACTTTCACGATCTGGTGGGAGAAAACACTACCGATCAGCAGCAGTAGGTCACCTTAACTGTTTCAGTGTCAGCTTCTTCATTTCAATGCCGTACCTGTGCAGTGGTAAGAGCAGTGCACATAGTGCAGATAGCCTGAGCGTCTGCTTCTGTCTTCTTCTTGATCTGCAGCAACTGAGAGGCCTGGACGAGAGGCTCCAGAGTCTCTTTGGCACCACAGCTGGCCAGATCTCTCTCCGCTAGCCACTCTTCCAGCTGCCACACTTTGTACCTGCAGGCAAAAGTGGTGGGGCATTTAGACTCCACCCAAATCCCACACAGCATGGACCTATGACTATCCAAACTACACCTATATAACTAAGAGTGTACCATTAATATGCTTCAATATCCAAGGCATTGAATCAGAAGTAACAGGATGACATTGACCTCAAGTACCGGTAATGTGTGATAATTACAAAGTATGTTTAATGCAATATTGACTTTAACCACTAGGTGGAAATTGACTGCACTCAAAAGTCCCACACACAACTCCCCTCACTACTGATCAGGCTGAGCAGAACAAAGTCCCCCTGTACCTGATCTGCAGGCCTTTGCTCCAGGAGCACATGTCCTTGCGCAGCAGCAGGTGGTTGAGGGTGACGGCACAGATGAAGTAGAACTGCTGTCTGACAGCCTGCTTGATGAGATCTGGGTCCAAACCATGCTGTCGCATGGTGGTGTGGAAGTGACCCAGCTGCTGCAGCAGGGTTTCTACAGTAATGGCCTCCTCCTCTGGGAAACTGGAGCTTCTTTTCCTCGTGCCCGTTGGTTTGGACCCCAGAACGCCCATGGTGGTCTCATGCTCCAGCATGCTGGGAACTATAGAGAAATAAAACAGAAAATTACAAATAATCGGTACCGGTAC
>JAODUG010000021.1:1268573-1317620 GCA_027564795.1 Aphredoderus sayanus | reverse complement strand
ATGGTGGTCTCATGCTCCAGCATGCTGGGAACTATAGAGAAATAAAACAGAAAATTACAAATAATCGGTACCGGTACTTGTTTTCTATTTACAGTATGTAATTCCTTGGCTGGGAAGAATTACAGTACTTTTAGTAAAAGAATCTGAAGAAAACCAATGAACCAATGAATAAGTAATGAATAACATTATCTGCTATACAGTGTTGTGTTTTGCAGACCTGCCTTTACTGAGCTCTGCTCCTTCTTTCTAATAGATACACTAACTACTAGTGGTGCGCCAAGCACAGGTACAATACACACATTAGTGGCCACTACATCTGCTCACCGATCAGGGGCTGTAAAATCTCCTCCATAGACTTGACCAGTTGGTGGTAGACCTGAATCGCTAGGTCATGGAAAACCTGCTGGTAGCCTGATAGTTCAAAGTTGGAGAGGCATTGCTCATTCTGCTTGGGGGTGTTTTGCTTCACCTGTTCAGATGTTACACATACATCCTGGGTTAAATTGGGGGAACACTGTACAGTAATCACAGTGTGAGCATCAATGCCTTCAAACCCACCTCCTCTCCGCTGTATTGCTTCAGACAGTGCATAAACCGGCATGTGTTGGCCAGCCAGAAAGACACAGTATCGAAGTTATCGCTTCGTCTCTGAAAGAAGAAAGTTTTATTCAAATGTGCATACAGTATGTTACTACTACACATAACAAATGGAGTTAGACATAACTGGCACCTTAATGACCCCTTTGATACTGATGAGACTGGAGTTGAGCAGTGTGCTGGCCCTCTGCTCATCATTTAAATAGTCAGCATAGCGCAGGCACATGAAGATGATGTAGGCTGGCAGGCCGGGTATTAGACTGACTGCTACACCGCGGGGCTTCAGATCTGAGGGTAACGACATCCAAGGCCTTGACAACAATGTGCAGAAATGCCTTCTCCATTAATTAACAGCCGTTACGTACACATTGGCAATAAAGTCATTAACTCAGGCGTACCAACAACCAGGTTCTTTAGCAGAAGGTTCTCGTCCCCATGTTTGTACTCTAGCATGCCTTGGAACTCTTTCTCCTTTCGGGGGATGTTAGCTGGACTCGCCACCTTTGAAGCCGGTTGCTCACCGCGACCTGAATGCATTGAAGGCCACATGTTTAAAATACTGTGCAAGTACCATCTGAAGAATGTGTGGAAATGAAAATGAAATGAAAATGAAATTGACATGAAAAAAAAATAGAACCATACCTTCCATTTCTTCCACCATTTTTACATAGAGTTTGAGCTGTTTTTTCAACTTGCGGATGGTTTTGTCCTGTTTCCCCTGCTGTTCCATGAGGTCCTGAATGGAAAATGTATTGGTTTATTAGTTCATGTCAAAGCACAGCATGTACAGAAAGCATCACTAGGATCCTTCATTTTTTATTTTAATAAATGTTAAAATTCTTGGCAGTAAATCCACTATGGACACACAATTACAATATTTCCACAGTGTCTGCTATAGTGTTTTTACTTTTCATACAGCATTATCCTCTATCTGTGGTAATGACTAAAATCCACTCAGGTAAAAATAATAACACTAACATTTGTTTATATCTATTAGCCTAAAAAGTCATTTGTCATTCTTGTAACAATTTGTATTTACTTTCCACAAATAAATGGACATTCCAAAAAAGTGCTTTAGAAGAAAAAAAAAAAAAAAAAAAAAAAGGGCTTTATGTTAAAACAACATGAAGGATGTGACGGTCACCAGGTTCTCGCTTGTGAGCCGTCTGATCTCGTGCTGAAGGCTGGCGTCGATGTGGGCTTCTTTGGACAGGACGAGGCTCTTGGCCAGGAGCTGCTGCTGCTGCCTGTTCTCCTCCCTGACCCTGCGCACCTCCTCACGAAGCCGCTCGCACTCGTCGTGATGAAGCCGCTCCTGCTCACGCAGCTGGTGCTCTATCAGCCTTGAGGAGGCGGGAAAGGAAGAAAGTTAAAGCAGGATTACCCTGGAATGTATACTGACATCTACTGGCATAGATGCAGTTGTGCCTATTCAAATCGTATGCGTCTACATGGTGATTACTTACTGTAGGTGCTGTGCAATACAATTACTTTCACTTTATTACCTATTGGTCTCCTTCAGTCCTTCATACGCCAGCCACAGTTCCCCATCTTCATTCAGTGTGTGGACGTCAGTGGATCTGCTAAATGTTAATAGGAAGCAACAGTGAATGACTAGAGAAAATGTCATAGATTTAGTTTGACAGAATTAGTCGACAGGTAAAAAGGCTTACCTGTCAATATCTTGCATTGATGATATCTCACAAAAGCTCAGTTTTAGCCCTTCTTTAAGAGGAGAGTCCTGTAACAGACCATTCAGGTTAAACACATCGCCTCATCACTGACCATTCTGCTTGAGGGATGTTGCTGTAGTACTGGCCTCTGTACCTTATGTTTCAGAGCCTCCTGGCGGACCATGTGGGAGCGCAGGAGAAGCACCTCCTCCTTGCGCATCTCTAGCTCCTCGTTGCAGGAGTCCAGCTGCTCCAGCAGGACGTTGTAGGGCAGAGAGCCTGGCCTGGGAGGTGCTAGCGGACCACTGTCGCCCATCAGAGACTTCCTGAGCTCGCCCAGGTCCTGCTTCAGCCTCTTGTTCTCAGACTCCAGTTCCTGGCGCTGTTCACATGAAATAGGCATATTAGGTAATATCCATTT
Source organism: Aphredoderus sayanus (assembly GCA_027564795.1). Lineage (NCBI taxonomy): Eukaryota > Metazoa > Chordata > Actinopteri > Percopsiformes > Aphredoderidae > Aphredoderus > Aphredoderus sayanus. The sequence continues at coordinate 1,314,929 of JAODUG010000021.1, read as the reverse complement.
TGTGTCCAATGCTTTATACAGTAGAATAACTTGCACATTGGCATCACGATCTGGTCACGCCACACAAATGTCAGTTTTTCTATCATGTGCCACCTTCAATGCTTCCAGGTCCAGTTCTGCTCTGCTAGCTTTCCTTTGCTCCTCCATGTCCTTGGTCTTTTCGTGCTGGGCTTCTTCTTTCTGGTCAAGCTGACCCTGTAGAAGCTGTTTCTCCTGCTCCAGGTCCTTAACCCTCCTCTGGAGCTTGAACAGAACGGGCATGTCCACCGATGACTGGGTCACATCCTAGCAAAACCACAGCAACTGGTGTGAAAGGGTATGATGCTCTCTAACAGCACAAATATTTTGCTCACATCCATCTAGAGAGCATCTCTGAACAAGGTAGAATGTCATTAATGATATAAAGGGTTTTAACCAAAACATTATTCATTGGTCACAGACTGCAGGTTTAAATATAACAAAACAACAAACAAATGTTAAACATAGCATTTCAACATTTTGAAGAAAGCTCACAGAATAAAAAAACAACTCTTGGGTCCTCATTCATTACCTCTCTGTGGGCAAAGCTGTCCTCTCCCTCAGCATAGCCTGAGCTGTGCGTGCACTCTGATGTGTTGCTGCTGTAGTTGGAGTCTGTTCTCTTGTGACCCAGAATGTGGGTGTTCTGTGTGCTAGACTTGAAAGACAACGCAATCGTTATTTAGTGATATTTGTCTTAGCCATTACCCGGTATTATAAACTACAATTATGGATCATTATTATTATATTTAAGTATATATTATTATTTACTAATCTTAAACTAATATTAGCAGTTTAACTTTAACAAAAAAAAAAAAATGTTGTTGTACAGTTGTAGTGCAGAAATTGGAAAGTGGTTTCCAGTAATTTATTTGACCAACTATAAACTGACAGAGTATTTGTCAGGTAGCTGTATCTCACCATGCTGTGGGTCATGTTCTCCTTCAGGTCAGCATGACGACCCTCCAGCTGCAGGTAGTCACTCAGCAGGGTTTGGTAGCGGGAGCGCTCATCAGTCAAGTCCTTCTCCATCTGTTTACTGTCCTCTAAAATGCTGTTGTTCTCTGAAACAGTTTCAATAGACAGTTCAGTCTTAATACAATTATGAATGCTGTTGCCTACTAAAACCTACTGTATTGAAATTGAAGGTCACTTTCTACACCTGTTATTTGTCTGGCTTGTTCTTGTATTAGCCTGTTCAAATCATCCTTTTCATTCTTCAACTGGTTGTTCTTTGCATTTAGCTCTGCCACCACCTAGTGGTCAGAATAATTAGTAAGTAACTAATAAGATCATGTATTAATTAGTAAGGAGAATTATTTGTTGCGAAATCACTTTCCTTTGTTTCTCAAATAGATTTTCTTTGCTCATGCAAACAAATGTACGCACTCAAATTTACCCCGCTCTCGCATCGCTTGGCTTTTCTCTCTCAAAAGAATTACTTAACGCTCTCACATAGACAAATATGGCGCTTGCTTTTTCAGGATGAGTGTGCATGGACTCAAATATGTCTTGGGCGCTTGTGTCTTGCGCGCTTGTGAACCTGTCTTCTTTTGGTCACCGATTTTCTCTCCTCACTCTCGGATTGTTAGTGTAAAAATACGGCAAAATCTCCTCAGCCATTTGGAGAAAAGCAAATACATGCAAGAGCAGCATATCTTTGAGTGCGTACATATATGTTTTTCATGAGAGCAAAGAAAATCTGTTTGAGAAATAAAATAAATGCGCTTTCGCAACAAATCATTCTTACAAATTATGGTAGAACAATAACACCATACATTCTATTTAAATTTTCAGACCAACAGGCCTACCTGTTGTATGTGCTCTTCGTATGTCCTAGATAGCTCCTCCTTCTCTCTGTGTGTGGTCTCCAGCTCCTGGTGAAGGAAGGACAGCTTTTCCAGCAGCGAGGAGACCTTCTCAGTGTTTGCTTTGGCTTCCTGGTCTGCTCTGCCCAGCATTTCTCTCTCCACAGCCCGGGTCTTCTCCATGACATTTAGCTTCTCACTGAGTTCTCTGTTTTCCTTGTGCTGCAGGGGTAAACACACACACTTAGCACGCATGTGATAGGATGGATCATGGACAAAATACAGTGCAATTAGACTTCTCTGAGCCATGACCAAAAAAGTCATCCATAGTTTCTGTACAAAGGATTCATGCATTTCTGCATGTTACATAAATTGTTAAAAAACTCCTTAATTTGTGTACAGAAGTAAAGTTTTCTTTAATGAGGGAGCTGAGGTTATACTGTTTATATTGCAGAACATTGAATCAGTAGCAAAAACACTGTAGATGATTTGGGTCCAAAATAAATAATTATATATTAGTATAGATTAATTTACAAATCCTCTCATGGCCATCCCAAACAGAAAAACAACATGACATATAACAGGTTAAGTTTTGATGATATTTGAACTCGATCAAAACAAACACATTCTTCAATGCCATAATGTGCTCCCTCAGAAGCTCTGCCACCCCCACAATCGCTTACACCACCTTTAAAGCGTTTGGTGTCCTCACCTGCTCGTCGACCTTGCGCTGCAGTTGCATGATCTTGTTCTCCATGCCGACATTGAGCTTCTTGAAGTGCTCTACTGAGCGGGCCTCCATCTTCAGCTTCTTCAGCTGCTTCTTGGCCCTCATGCAGCGCACACAGCTCTGCAACCGCACTATGGCTGCCAGGCTTCGTCTGTAATGTTGTCTGGCCAGCCAGCCTCTCACCCACCGCTGGATAACCATTGCCTTGTGCTCATACACCAACTGGGGAACAGAGGGATGGACCGAAAGACAGAACAAATGTCAGTTAAGTGATGTCACAACAAGTCATCGTGGTTACAATGTAGCTAACCCAGACACTTCAACTTGACAGTGAGATTGTTGTGATGATGTGTTATATGTAATGAACTGGTACTTTTTGGGAACAGCAAACTCACTCCGAATGTTTATAACCACCATAAAAAATGTAAAAAATATAAAAGGACCATTAGGTTTTCACTGAGCCTGATCTGACCTTATGGTAGAGCTTTCGGGCGACGTATGCCCGAAAGCAGCACTGGATGCTGATGGCTGCCGATAGCTGCCGGCGATAGCGCCTCCTGGAGGCCCACATGCGAACATTTCTCTGGATGACCACAGCTGCCTTGGTCCACCGCAGAAACATAACGTAACTGGCGATAAAAACATTTTGCTTTTGAGAGGCGGGAAAAAACACTAGCAGCGCTTTTTCCTCCAAGCCAGGATGTTTCTCCACTCACCGGCAGGCCTGGTGGGCGCGCACGTGTTTCTGGATGGTGATGGCGGACTCCCTCAGCCGCAGGTACTTCTTCCTGGCCAGCCAGCAGCGCATGGACTTCTGGATGCACACACAAGACACGCGCAGCTTTTCAGAGCGCAACTGCTCCAGGTACGCCACCTGGCCAGACCTGAAGAAGATCTTGCTTTTGCCAAACTGATACTTGTCCTGGTCCTGTTAGTGACAAAACAATGAATGTATAGGGATTTGGCTTTGAATAGACACTACATGATATCTACATGCAAGAGAATACACTATTAAAGTAATAGTTAAAACACACTCTACCTTAACCAGCTTTTCTAAGAGATTTTTGCAGGACTGTTTGCCATCAGAAAGTATCTCATTTTGTTTCATTAGAACCCGATAACGGCTAAAGAACTCCTGGTAGGTCCATCTGCATTTGGTAAAGAAAAAAACATAAGGAAAGATTTGATAATTAATTATTCATTTAAAAAATTAGTAAATAAGTGATACTCATTAAGTGAAGGTGTGGATACATCGGGTTCACAATGCCATGATGCATGAATGATGTAGTCTATTTTTAAGTGAGGATAGGGGTTAAAGACATGATTTTTTTAATCATTTTATTTTATCTTGAAACTAATGTCCACACAAAATGGTCAAAAGAGTTTGAGAAGTACTCTTGCATGCTACCTAGATGGGAAGCCTGCAGCAGAGATCCGGATTGTTTCCAGGACACCACAGGATCGCAGCTGCTGGACTGTCCTCACGGGATCCAAGCTTATACGATATTATGAAACCAATATAAGCTATTAAAACACGCAGGGTCAATGTAACTGTGTGTCACAGATAATCTTACTTAGGAGAAGTGGAATCAGCCTGCTTACATGAATGGTGCTTTCTGGTCATTTGGTTTGATGCAGCGAACATAATGAGGGGTGGTAGCATTGAGGGTCTCCATGAGCAGATGAAGTGACTGCCGAAACTGAGATAAGAAAGTAAAGAATATCCAGGATGTATTATAGTTTCTTCTTATTAAATTATTTGACATTCATATAATTCCCTGAATTTCGATTTAAAATGGAAAAGCTATAAAAAGCTACATGTACAGAATATGTAATTTAGCCACAATAGGCGCTCTCACCTGCAATCCAACAGTCTTCTTATTCTGTCTCTGAGCCTGACCAGGCCTTGCCATCTTGGAGTGACCAATACTAGAGCTTGTGGCCTTCTCGTCATCCTGGAACAGCTTCAGTATGAAATCAAACTAAAAAGAACATTCAGATATTTTGCCTCAGTAGCAGATGCAATTTACAGCACTGAACAGTAGGTAGCACCGTTCTCAACGCAATAATTACAAGGCATATTTTCTTATGTTAAGCCTTTCCTACATTTATAGGGCGTGTGCCCACCCTAGAATTGTGAAACATAATAGACTGCCAAGTCATTTCTGACATAGATAGTAACACACAAAAACAGAATGTTTACTAATCTAATTTTTCTTGTAGAAGACACTAATACTAATAATAATAATAATAATAATAATAATAATAATAAGAAGAAGAAGAAGAAGAAGAAGAAGAAGAATAATGCTAATATAAAACAGGCAAACAGTAACGCTAATTCAAAACAAGCATAACCTTGCTCGTTTTTAGCACATTTATCTGCTCCTCATTAATCGTGTCCTTGTTCTTTTCCAGGAAACCCTCACACTGGTACTCCACCTGTGGACAAAGGGTCACATTATACAATAAACAGTGATATTCATCCTTTATAGCCAGGGATTAAACTTAGTTTTGGTCTGCTTGTGCACTGCTATTTTATTGTACGGTGCAGATTCTGGATATATATATATATATATATATATACACATACACACATACATACACACACACACACACTTTATGCATTTTTAGCAACTACCTTGTCTGCAAAGTGGTGTATTATGAATGCCCTGTTAGACATTCGGGGTTTATCAAAGGAAGCATTCTGCTTCAGGAGGGCACCGTAGAGCTTCTGGGCCCATGTGTCGTCACAGCCTTTTGGCATCTGAAGGAAGGAAAAGTTTGGAGACATGAATGACTCACACAAAGCCAGGGCTGGTCTTACTCATATCCTCCTAGAACACCACAACGGTTATGTGTTCACCTACGGAAGTTACGCATAACAGTTGTGAAAATACAGCAGATTTACTGCATTACTTTGCACTCTTCATCCAGAAGGTCTAGGATTCCCATCTTGGCTTCTATTAGATTGATGCACGGTTCATTGTCATAGAAGTCTATCAGCGTCCAGGGTATCTGTTCTTTCATGTACTCGTCTTGCTCGAGCTTGAAGACATGCTGAAAAGGCCGATAGTTGGTTTAAAATATGTTTTGATTTGAAATTAGGATTTGAATAGCAGCCAAAAATACTTACCGAGTTGAACTGTTGCTGAAGTTTCTCGTTGGCATAATTTATGCAAAATTGCTCAAAACTGTTGATCTCAAATGTTTCAAATCTGGAGAGAAATATACAAATAAATAAAGGTACATACTAGAATATATAATAGTGCAACTCTAATATATAATATATTAGAGTTGCACTGAAATAGAAAAAAAAAAGAAGACATACCCATAAATGTCAAGAACACCAACAAAGGAGTGCTGCTTTCCAGCAAATTCCAAGGTGATGTTAATGCGACCAACGATCCAGCTGAATAGTTTAAAATAGATGTGCTTGGCCAGAGCGTCTCGGCCATTGACGGCATCCATTTTGGAGACAGATTTGACATACGTTTCTGAGGTTGTCTTGAGCTTCTTGTGGCATAACCAGTGGGCCATGTCCATATGGGGCACCCCCATCAAGTCACAAAACATCATCAGATGTTTGTTGTTTGGCTGGAGACAAACAAACGTACAACAGCTAATAACTAAAGTAAACTCTATTTAACACAACAATTATTAGGCCATTTTGTTATTGCACTGTTCCATTGTGTTGTTTCCACTAACATACATGTCTCATGCTGCACTTACTGCAAGTTACTGTCTTAGATGGAGCATCTTAAAATGTGAGTTATTATAAATTATGTTATGATTAGGATTTATGCACTGTGGTCATTGCGATTAACTGCTTTTTGTGCAATTTGGCTTGATTTATTTGGGTGTGATGTTAACGAGTTCTTACCAGGATGTTGCTCATGTCTGCTGACTGATCTTTCACCTCCACATTACTAAGATGTAGTATAGCTGCCAGAATTTGGAAGACTTCCATTTGATCACGTTCACTGAATCCTCAAAGGGAAATAAAAGAGCAAAACATTTGATGTCATCCAAAGGTTCTAATGTAAAAAGCAGGTATCATGGAGCTAAGCAGAAGGACTTACCTAGCATTGAGAAGGCCCTCCTGGTGATACACAGCTCTTGGGTATCATCTACACCATCTATGACCAGACTCCCACCTTGATTTGTACAATGGAAATCTTCGGCACAACCTGTAGTCATACAGGTTGTAAGTACAATAAAGTCATTCAAAGCTCTATTAAATTCCACGTTAATATGACAAATTATATTAAAACTACCTAACATGAAGGATTTGAACTCTGGCAAATGTGAAGAGGCACACAGTTGGTAGTATATGTGATAGTTCCTTTCTCCATGGGCCTAAAAGAAACACAGGAAATACATTGTAATATCTTGTTTCTTAATCCTTTATATTTCTCGTTTTTGTTTTTCAGCTTTCATGTGAAGCACTTTGAGCTGCAATTCTTAAACAGGTGCATCAAAAATAAAACATTATTATAATAATAATGACAACAACAAAAAAAACTTTACCTGAAAAACCACTCTAGACTTTTCCAGCAGATAGGTTCTCATCTTCGCCCCAATAATGCGATGCCTCTTATCAAAACAAATCTCAATGTACTTCCCAAATCGGCTACTGTTGTCATTCCTTGTTGTCCTGGCATTGCCTATGGCCTAGATGAAAAACAGACGTCTCTTTGTGCTCTTTTTAAATGTATAATCCTGTTTTTCCTTGGTGGGTTATGGCCTACCTCCATGATGGGGCTGGAAGCCAGAACCCTCTCCTCAACATTGGTCTCTCCAGAAGAACCGCTGACTGTAGCCAAGTAGCGCATTACGTACTTAGCAGAGACTGTTTTGCCGGCTCCAGACTCCCCGCTCACTATAATGGACTGGTTTCTTTCATCTCTGAAGGAAATTAAAAGCTATGTTGATATAACACATTGCAATTAAACTGCTTATCAGTGTTTATCTTTGTACCAATCTAACAGTAAGGTGTTGATTGACAAAGTTTGTGTAAGACAGCTTCAACCACATGGGCAATTCCAGAACGCACACAATAAAATACAATGTAAAAAATTTTCAGGGACAGCAAGACCTGGCCATCTGTCTGTATGCTTCCTCTGCTACTGCGAAAATATGGGGGTCCATGTCCCCCATGTTGTGGCCACTATAGGCACTGATGATGTCGGCTTCATAAATTGGCAGGTTGTCATATGGATTGATGGCCACTAGGACAATACCTACCATTGGACAATAACAGAAATCTGTTAGATGGCATGATAGCATGAACAGACAGTATATTTGCATGCAGTTTTTCCTTAACCAGCCTTACTAATATTTATATATTATTGCATTTGTTTATTAACCTTAGCTGTTATTTCTTATATTCTGTTCTAGCAGAGAATATCCAACGTCTCCACTGTGACAAACGTCGTCTAATACATTAGAAATATAAGAGTGCAAACAAATACTGGATACACAAAGCTCCATGCCCTACATTGACTAACACACACAAATGTGTTTCTCTCCATGCACCTAGTGCCAATTATCAGCATGCTATACTGTTGATGATGTCAGAGTGTCCAGCGAGCAGGGCTCCAAAGTCTACACAGACAATGATAGTGAGTCAAAATAGTTACAGCTCATTACCGCAATATGTGTAAATGAACTTGGAGTCCACAAAGCGCACTTTAAGGTTATGTAGGATTGCTGGCTCATGGAGGTAGCTCAGTGCCGTGAGGTCATTTTCCCCCACCAAGAGGTTTGGATTGCGTAGCGGTGGCAAACAGCTGGTTAGGGGGTCTATTATGTATTCCACATTCTGGAGAGAGACAAAAAAAAGTAACCACATTCCTGACAAAAAGCAGGAACATACAACTGGATGAGAAACAGCTAAAGCACCGCTGGGATCAGCCTAGGTTCATTTGCACACTAGATAATATCATGGCATGGCCTCATTTCCACACCTGGAGTGCATGTCTAAACCTGAAGTCATGGTTGCCCATAGTTAGCAGCTTCATTTAGTGAAGAATTCTGAAACTTGCAGACACTTGCTCACCATACAGCAAATATGTTCTAGCTGATATCTTTTGAAAGTTCTGGACAGTATACCGACAGTGGAAGGCTCGACTGGTGGTATCAGTAACACAGGATTTTCCATGACTGAACATGTTTCCTGTGTTTAACAGCCAGACAACCAAATTATTCTCATGCAGAATCATCTGTTCAAGAACGAGTGCCCACATTCGAAACAGAACAGCATTCATCCTCATTTCCAACTCTATGATTCAATCTCCCCATATTTTCCTATTTACCGTGCCATCCTCCAGCTGAAGTGACAGAACTTGGTCCCCTGGAGTGTAGCATTTAGTGAGCTCTGCTGACTTCCAGACGTCAGCTGGATCTGGAAGCCACACACGGGCATGCTGATGGACAAAGGAAAACATCTTAGATATCAACAGAAAACAATACAGAAATATAGCATTCTGACAAACGCATAAAGAAAAGACACAAGTATTTAAGTAAGAATGAAATAAAATGTTATTTTAAGACCAATCAGCACGGTAATGGGCTGACACAAATCAACCACTCCATCTGATCACATAGCTACAAAACTTCCAGTAACGTCAGAGAGTAATCAGATGGACTGTGTTTAGTTAATCCAGTATTAGCCTACCTTGCAATAGAGTTCAGAGTTGGCCATGGCATAAACCCGTTTAGTGAGCGCTCAGGCATAGGCAAAATCTCCTGATAAATACCGGTACATTTTCCTCGCTCCCACAGATGGGACGTGGCCGCTACAGTAGCGGCTTCTAGGGAGGTAAAGTAATACCGTGGAGGACTAAGGTCGGTCGAACCAAACAATGACAGCTGAAGCGTGATATGACCGATATGACACGTTGGCCTCATGTTGAATAGCCTGCCCCCAAGTGGCCATTGAAATCGAAGCCTGTCCACATATACAATACATAAATGTAAGGGACCGTTAAAACAATAAAATAAGCGTAAATACGGCCAGGTTATGGAATTTTAAAAATTTTAACTTTTTATAAACGTGACCTGCTAAAATCAAATAAAAATTCAACTCCGGAAAATAAAGTTATTTTCTATTATCTTATCTTAATAAATTGACTTCACAGCAATTATTATGCAAAATTAGTTTATTTACAAAACAAATAGCACAGTGTGAATGACTGCACAGTAAATAGTACACGCACAGACTCAAGGAGGTTTGCCATAAAAAGCCTTAATGATTCCAGTGTGAGTTGCAGACATTTCAGGCTAGATTCACAACTAGGATTCTCACTAGGTGAGCAAATATTGCTCAGATGGAACAGCAGTGTTACTGTTAAGGCCAATTTAGAAATCAAATGTGTACACCAACAGTGCTTGAAAACCATGTCACAAAACCTATTAAAACAATCTACCTAGCAACATGTGATTCAGACTTGTGTAGGCATTCTTAAAAATCATCAAATGAAATACCTTTAAAAAAGGAGAGGAAGGAGTGTGCATAATTAAAGGTTCTGAGGATCAATTTCATTTCAGCACTACATACTAACTTTTTGTACATATGCTACCATACAAGAATATAAACAGTAAACAGCCATCTCTGTAAGGGAGTCTCCCCACAGAGCAGTAATTAACGTATGACAGTAAATGCATAAACGAGCATCTTCATTTATATTTGCTGACAATTTTACGTAATGTAGATTATTTTGGTAATGAATGAAAGAGACTGGGAATAAATATTCCTAGGGGTAGTGATTCTAATCTCAGGTAATATAAAGGCACTTATGTGCAGGAATAGGCTACATGCTTAAAGTTCAAGTTGTTGTACGTATTTCTAATTGCCAAGCTTGCATTTTGAAATTGTGATGAAATATTTGTTTTAAATTACTTATTTATTTTTTCAACTATTATAATGTCTCACTGACGACAATACTTACTAGAAACCAATATTCATCACAAGAATGTGCTTGAGTCACACTGGGTTTTTGTTGTCGTCTTGGAATGGTAGCATAACATAATACATACAACATTTCTCAACCAGCCAGTTTGCTGGCCACAATTGAAGGCTTTCTCTGAGGCAGGTCCTGAGGTGTTGGGATATGGTCTCCTGTGATCTCTGCTTTCTCCGTTAGAGTTGTGGGTAATTTGTTCTTCACCTTAGCTTTGGCCATGTTGTAGTCACCAGAATCAAAATACTTTTGCTATACAAAACACAAATGCACAGAAATGAGACAGATTTGTGTGTGTGTGTGGGGGGGGGGGTATTATTTGTATAAAGATTGACCATCTATAGATCTAAAAACACACCCCCTTCTGAAGTCTTTTCCTTAGGAGGTCTGAACCACCGGGTTTGGCTCCAAGATTAGGATACCTGGTCTTCAGTTTGGCCTCCTCTGCTTTTTCAGGACTTATAATTTTATCATCCATCTCCTAATCAAAACAACAGAACAAAGCAGAATTGCATAAAGAAAATGTTATGTATTCATATTACTAGGTTAAAGTTATTCATACATTGTTGATCATCATCTAGCTGTACAAATCACTATACAAAGGCCAAACCATGAGGTAAACTAATGCAAACTAATTAACAGTACGTTACACAGTTTGCTAATGCTATTAGGACTAGCCCTTGAAAGCTACAGAGAAAGTACAATCTATCTAGTATACAAGCTGGTCCCACCATAACTCGTTTGGCACCTCATTTTAGAGGGTTGTACATTTTCTAGCTAATCTACTAGTGGTAGGGAGTATGAACATTTACTTTTACTAACATAATTCCTTAATAACTAGCTGGTAGCTTCTTAGCCTAGCTGTTACAGTACAGCCTGCCGTGCTGACTGCAACACTTCGTCAAATGAAGATGCTGAAGATCAGAAAGAAGAATTAGCAGGCGCTGCTTTCAGCATCTTAACATACCTGCTCTTCCTCAGGAGTCCTCGTTTCTCCGACCTCTTCAGACATCGCTGTTACAAACCCCAGATTTTGCGAACACAATTGTGTACAACGCCTGCCAACTCCAAAACGAGACGAATGTTACTGAGAACCGATGTTGTGCCGACTGATTTGCAAGCTAGGTTCTAACCCCAACTCGCGTGAACGTTGCGCGTGCCTGATCGCGTTTACTTAACAGCAGCGCGCCATTGTCAGCAGATTCGTCAGATTCAATCGTTTTCACCTATGTCATTATTCGTGTAGCAAACATACGTTTGGCGTATTGAGTAGCTACTTAATAGTCCTCCACAATGCTACTAATTATTAAAACAAATACAGAACAGGCCAAAAGTTTGGCCTTCACCTTCTCACGTAGCCAGGATTGGGATGTAACGGATTACAATAAACTAATCGAATCCATATCAGTAATCAGATAAATTGCATTTTTTTTTAATTAGATCTAGTTTCAGATATAAAAAGGGTGAAGAAAATGCATGCAAGAAATGGCTGTTTTCTTGATGACCTTTCATTCACTTAAATCAGCAACGTAAAAGTCTTACTTCAATCACACTAGATTGGACTATTAGTCCAAAAGCAATTTGAAGTAATCATATTATGTTCATTATGTTATCTAATTGAGGAACTCAGTATGTTGTTTTTATATTTAAGACCTTAAATGTATTGTACATTATGGATCATTCATAGCCATGGAAAACATCTAGTATTATACAAGTATCCATTAATTTTCCATGCCAGAGGAAGCTACAGCTGAATTGTTCAGAAGGTATTAAGTCAGGTTTTAACCATCATGTTATATGGCCTAGATATAACATACATTTCATTGTTTTCCCTCATCACCTTGCATAAGAGAATTGAGAAATACAAATAATTACATTTAATGCATTTACTCGTTTATGTGTTTTAGGTTTATTAAATTTCCGTTGTTGCAGGTTTAGTACTCAGAACTGAAAATTCAGTTTTTGGGGAAACACTATATTATATATGATGACGATTGTTACAACTGTTTATTTCTAGTTACCATTTCAAATATCTGACAATGTGATACCAATATTCTCAAACAGCAGTATAGGGGGAAAAATAAAATTGTTTACACAGATTTATCAATCAAAATGTTCAACACTGAAGCAGTGTTTTTGGCTGCATTGAATAAAAGCTTCACCATGGAAATGTCTGTCAAGAAGAGTGCCATTGTTTTTTTCTCCATTTAACATGAAAAAAAAATAATCTTTTCCATATTAATCATCCTCTCCCATGTCCACCTCTTGTTGCAATTGCTGAACCATTTTTTCTTCCATTTGTTTGGCTTTTCCTGTAAGAAAGGTACGATTTTAAATGTATAATACTACAAACAATGAAAGCTGTACGAAAGGGAAGAGGTACTTGTTGTGCCTTACCTGCATGTGGTGCTTTGATAAGATGAATATTCTTCTTTACTTCGTTGATGGCCTCTTCCTTCTCTAACTGTTTGCCCTTATTCAATCTATTGAGGACAAAACAAATTTAGAGACAAAAAGACATTTGGTAATTAAAATAGCAAAGAAACACTTTCAACTTTATAATTGAAATTAGGAGACAGATGTCGAGATACGGATCATCTATGAAATTAAATGAAAAGCTATAATTTTACCTGTTCATGATGAATTTTGCCTGACGTTTGCGTTTTATTTCTTCCACCTTTTTCATAGCATCCACTGCAAAACAATAATATTCACTTATAATTAGTTTGCTCGACAGTGAATTGTCTTGATTTGAATAAATAAATACAAATATACAGACACAGACACACAAACACAAAGATGTTAAAGTGTGGTAAATTATCGTAGCCTACCTGTTTTGCCCCAGAGCTCTCTCTGGTATTTAATGGGAATATTTCTGCGTTTCTCAAACTCTAAAGAGTTATCCTGAAAGGTAATATTTAGTCAGGTAAGTACAAAATACCTAAAGACAGTAATGCAATAAATAACATTTGTTATTGTGAGCTCACCACTGTCAACTCTTTGCCAGACGCTTTCCTGAATGCCTTGGTCCATCTCGTCTTTCTTGGATTGCGCTTCTTTTTGAAGTTTTTGTGACATTTCGATTTACAGAATCTGAAGACCTAGAAATCAGAGATAGACATTCTATGACAATCACTTATATTTCAGGCCATTAAGTAATGGTAAGAGTAAGTTACTCTGCAACGGATGCAGGTTACATATTCATGTTCATAGGACATACCACTAGAGGACGTTAAATCTCCACAAGCAAAACCAAGCTGATTTGGCGTAAGGAAAATACATCTGGGCTTTTGTCAGTTTTTTGCTAGTATTTAAGTATAAATATATTGAAATCAGACTTTCAGCTAATTCATTTCCAATATAACCATGTTAAAATGAACTGTATATTGACGTAATATGGTATAACAATATTATCCCACGTGAGATTCTAGCTAGCTGGCTAGCTACCTAGCCCACCGAATACAAAATAGCACAACCGCAAATACTGTAATGTATAGCAACATACCTTGCAGTCATTTCGAACAAACAACATCCCGTGCCCTGGGTAAACCGGGCCAGAGCAGAAATAACACTTCTCGATGCGCATTTTTGCGACAGGAGTTTTCCTGTGCACTTAACACGCTCGGTTACAAACAAGTCGTGCTCCCTTCTGTTCTTCCTCGACGCCGTGTGGAATTTGCCAACACGGCTTAGGTTCTCGACTTGTCGTCACCTGCTGGATATTCGGGGTAATACTTTTCCATTTCACAATACATTAATGGGATAATCTGTACTTAGATAATTAGTTTTGCACAGAGAATTTAAATAATTTCAGCAAACGCCAATTCGCTTCAGCATTATATTTTAAAGAATGTATGGTTGAGCCAAAAGTGGCATATTGTGGAAGGAAAAACCTCCCCCAAGCTTACACCACTTAGACCATTCTGTCACAGTTAAATAACATTGTTTAAAGGGCTTGTGAAGCCCTTTGAGACTGTAATGTGATTAAAGGCTATACAAATAAATTAGAATTGACTTGACTTAAATATTGAAAAGGTTAAGACATCTTTAACATTATATTATTTTTATTATTATTATTATTATTAATAATAATAATAATAATAATAATAATAATAATAATAATGTTCATACATAAACACACACACACAATTTACCACAGAAATGGACAGATACACTAGAATTGTCATGAAGAATTTTATTAGCTATCTCTGACTATCTTAAGAGTATCAAAGAGGTTGGTTGTGAAGTTGATATTTTAACAAAAAATACTTTTGAAATGAATATTCTTAATTGGGAGTAAAACACTAGTAATGAACAGCTACAGTACTATACAGTACATTTGTCAATGTACTGTTAAATAGTCACAAAGAACATTCAAGTGATGTCAGAGTTCAGGTAGTATAACAGTTATATATGGCATCCAACTTTACCTTTGTATTTAATAATTGAATGCATTTAAGAAAGTTTCCAAAAAAAAAATGTTTTCAATAAAAAACCACAACGTAAAGTTACCTGTATCAGGTGAAATATAACCATCACAATCCATAAAGAGATTCTAACACCTTTTGATCTCTCAAGCTCAAACAAAATGCATCTGACTAATTTTAGTGTAAAACAAAAGCCTTTCTAGCAGTCAAAACTCAAAATATGGATTTTTTCAAAATGCAAACCAAAGAATATCACTAAATATCAGAGATTCAAATTTCTTTGGTACAGGTTATTACAAAGATATAAAATTTGATTATGTTGCTCTTCACACATTGGGTTATTATTTTGATAGTCAGAATCCTTGTCATTGTCATCTAGACAAGTACAAATTTGGCGAGAAAGGATTTGTACCCATACAGCATTACTGGGAAATAGTGACAGATCTCCTCTATCGCTGACAACACATGGATCTTTGGCCTAGTGTTAACTGTGTAGGCTAATAGAAAGAATTAGCTCAATGAAAAGCCATTCCCATCTGAGGAAGTAGACAACTCTTTGGATAATAGCATCGGTGCTACCGCTGTATTTAGCAATGATCTAGAAGGCAAACTGAACACAAGCCCAGCAGACTTGGTTTAAAGCTTTTACCAGAATAATGCATCAAGATAAAGTCTACTACATTATGTAATGCATTCATACACCACTCTAAGGAACTTTAACATCATTGGTAAGAACAATATTTCCGGCATACACACTCTTGTGTAAATCTATGTAAATCTACTATATTTTTGGTAGCCATATAATTTTTCTTGTATAAGATCAAAAAGTCTTTGGATAAATCTTTTCTGTCTTTGGATCTCATCTCCCATAAAATGCAAAGCCCTTTCCACATTAAGGCAATGTTAAAGCTTTTAGAGTTTAGTGCACTGCAAATGTCAAAGGATAATGGTATATTACTCTAAACATTTGACAATATCTAATGCACTTAATTCTCAAGATTCCAAGACATCATTGGTGAAACATAAAAGCTCTTTTAACCTTTGAAATTAATATTTGAGAACTGTTAAAAAAGAAAATCTCTAAATAACGCATCCGCACAGGTAACAAGAAATGGGTAACAAAAATTGTATAACCTTGTCCCCTGAGTTCAACACAATACTGCACCATGTACTGCAAAAAGGAGGTAGTAATGTATATATAAAAACAGACAGACTGAGGTAGATAATCAGCAAAAAGGGATCAACCTCACTCTTTGCTCCAGTGGGGGGGAGGGAATCAAAATGTAATACAATACATTTTGGGTGAACATTCATCATGGGTGAGCTTTGGTTTAGGACAAACAATATCAAAACACAGACAAAAAGGTAGACCGTTCATAACATAAAATAAACCAAAAGCACTAGCAAGCATTCATGTAAAATCCTGAGGTACACCAGAGGTAAACCCATGTCCTCCATCTCCACACTTCCTCATCTCGAGTGCTTCAAAAAAACGTAACGCAGTTCAGGAAGCTGCAGTGGGGTGCGTCGTTGGATCAGGACATGGCTGTGCATGCCGCCTGCTGTGCCAGGAGAGAGCAGGGTGGGACCCGGGGTAAGTCGGGGAAGGGGTAATGGAGGAAGTGGCTCGGCTGCTCCTCGAGCTCCACTGTGGCTGTTGGCTTCCGCACCTTGAGGGTGACAATGTCACCCGGCCCGGCGGGATGAGGCCGGGAGCCGGGAGCCTCCTCGTTGCTCTCTTCATTGGAGTAGTGTCCGGAGTCTCCCGTCTCATGGCTGCCCTCGCTGGAATGGGAGCTCTCGGAGTGATGCGGTCCGTAGATCATCTCTCTGGACGAGGGCGGGAGGGGCGTGGCCCCTAACCTCTCCTCGTACCTCAGCACTGTCTTGCCGGCTTCGTAGAAACAAGCTCTGTTCTCAATCTAAGGACACCACAACATATGAACACTTTATCATTTCACACCAAATGTAAAGAGACATTGACCTTTGTACCGCCGGTGGAACAGTATCACCATGTGCTGTGTAGGAGATGGCCCTTAATAGGTAAAGACCTGTTTACAAGCATATGACATGTAATGACTTACATCACTTTTATTTGGATTGCGTGTCTCCCTTTTAAAAAGCTGCCACTTCCTGCAATGACGGCTGCTCTTAACAGGCCCATCACTGCTTACCACTATGTTAGACCCACCCTGGAACAAGTTAGAAGAGATACAGAGAAAGAAATAAGTGCATGTGCACAACAGTAGTTGAACTACCGAATGTTGAATTGTCAATATGTCTGTCAAGCAATGCTCCTAAACAGGTTCCTCAAATGATATCAGGATAGGTTAGAGAGCAGTTCTAAGTCAGGAGGAACTCATTTGTGCAGTCACAGTCTCCAGTGCAGTTATGGTCCGTGCCATGCTAGAGGTCACTGTGTCTCACCTTGACATCTATGAAGTGATTGCGCATCATGGGCATTAGGGCCTCCACATTTTCAGCAAGCTGTTCACTGGGCAGGCTTCCCTGTGGACCTTCACCGTTATCGACAGCAAGGATTTTAGGGCCAGAAAACTTACTATTAGAGAAAAAAAGATAGAGTAAACCAAATCAATGTCAGAAATACAATTTTAACATAGACTTCTTGATTGAGTTACATCAGCGGTGGATCCCCACATTTCACCAGTCCACTGATTCTTAACACATAAGAATGTGGAAACGGGCATCTGAGTTAAAAAAAATCTAAATCTTGATGAAGCAGATGTTTTCTGTCATATGTCTATATACAGTATATATACAATATATACTCTACCTTGAACGGCCTTTGCTGATGAGGATTAAGGCACACATGACGATACAGGTGAAGGCAATACACACACCCACAATAATGCCTGTCATGGATCTCTGGTCTATGTGGTAGAGACCATCGGAAAACACTGGAAGACAAACAGCAGAGAGGACATCCTTTTGTAGAAGTTAGATTTTTTTACTTCATGATGAAGTGATCTTATCTATTTTGTAGGATATCTGCTCTTGTCTTTAATATTCACTGATACTTTGTTTATTACGTGCTGTAAGCACAATTTTGTTGGTTACAGTTGGCAGTTTGATGCATCTCCATCAACGTATGCTAACCTGTTGTGTCCGGGAAGTTGTCTGAATGCCTGGGGTTCTTGCTACGGTGGGTGCTTCCATGCTGCAGCCCCACCTCCACCATGGTGGAGAAGGGTCCATCCCCGGCCTGGTTGGAGGCTGAGATCTTTACCAAGTAGACATTCCCTGCTTCCAACTTCTCCAGCAGGGCCATGGAGTTGCCCGCTACAAACCACGACAGAATTATAGAGCATTACAGAATGATAGATCCTATGAGAAGGAGACCCTTACAGCATGCAGGTATAGGCCCTATGTGATGGTCTGTTGTAAAACCATCACATTCCTACGGCACTGCATTCAAAAAATGTACATTTGTGGG
Source organism: Aphredoderus sayanus (assembly GCA_027564795.1). NCBI lineage: Eukaryota > Metazoa > Chordata > Actinopteri > Percopsiformes > Aphredoderidae > Aphredoderus > Aphredoderus sayanus. The sequence continues at coordinate 1,296,531 of JAODUG010000021.1, read as the reverse complement.
TGCAGTATAGCTATTTTAAATGTACAGTAACACTTAATACAATATCAGGTCAAGCTTATTAATCACATTACAGTCTCAAAGGGCTGCACAAGCCCACATTTCACGTGAAACAAATGTAAGCTTGATGAAGCAGATAGTCGATTGCCATGTTTCCTTAGCAGCAACCTGCTTTGAGTAAAGCTGTGTGTTCTAGCTTACAGTATTCCATACAGACCAGCACTCACCATCCCTCTGCATTATCTGCCAGCGGCCAGCCAGCCAGGCCTTCTGGGAGGCGTACAGGATGGTATAGTGTGTCACCAGCACGTTTTTCTCCTCAGGCTCTCTCCAGGAGACCAGCGCTGTGTCATCCTCGATCAGCGTAACCCGCACCGCTGCCGGTGGTTGGCTAGGCGCTGGGAACAAACATCGCATTATCACACAGTCCACAACACTGTAGGGACTACTTCACTGTCTAATACGCTGGTTTGTCATTTAGGCAGCAGCTAAGAGAACAGTGGGGAAGTGACATGGTATCGTTGATTAAAGTGCCAAACTTTGCGTGTACCTGCTATTGGGGTGCGGTGGTACACAACAGAACTCCAGGGACTTGATATCTGGTCCAAGTGGAGGCGGACTACAAACTCATAGCGAGTGTTTGGAGTCAGGTTCTGCACCAGCAAACTCTGGTTTGTACTGTGGACAAAATTGTAGTGTTATTAGTTTAGATTTCATATTGTATGAAAAGTTATATGACCAATAACAGGAAGGACAAGACAGTCTACTGCTCTCACCTCTCATCTCGGTGGTTAGAATTACCAAGAATGTTATATGTATTTAAGTATTTCCCTGCAATGACAGTGCCATCTATTGGCAGGAAGAAGGTATGGATTATTTGGTATGTTGCTATGTTGGTGGTGCTGACTGGTTAAACGTTAACAATTCTATGACTTCATTTCAACATTGGCATGCACCCATGCAGTGCAAGTCCTCAATGACAACACAACTCATTTCACAATCAATCCTTGCAGACTGAATGGTGTGATAACCGTACAGTATCTCTGCTTGTTGGATAACAGCATTTTTGTGGCCTCAAGGAGCACAGAAGTTATCATTATCACCATCAGTTTTTGTGTGTAATTACAAACACCTTCATTGTATAAGGACGTGTGCCTGTCATTAATTGCCATGAAAGTGTGTCTGCTCACACAACAGCTAGTGTATCTAACCAGATCTAATCCAACCAGTGTCAGAGCTAGGAATGAAACTACGCAAGTCAAGCAGCTAGTGGAGCATCAATATTGAATTCCGCAGCTCACGTTTGCAGGTAGCGTATGGTAGATGCACTGTGCGTGCCCGCAGGGGTGAACCGGACCGTATAGCTGACAGCCTTGCCAGAGGCGAAGGAGGGGCGACTCCAACGCAGGGTCACTGCTGAGGAACTGTTGGGCAAGGCAGTCACTTGTTCAGGAGCTGGAGGGGCTGCAGCCAAGTGGTCTCGTACCGCTGAATGACACGTACACAAGAGGTGGCGATATTACATGCCTGTCTATATCTTGAACCAAATGGGCTGTGTTTGTGTTTCAGCGTGGCACGTACACACACATCCAGGAGTGCTGATGGTTTGGTCTGCCTGGTAGCCTTCGCCCATTTGATTGAAGGCCAGTAGTTTGACGTGGTACTTCCTCCTGGGATCTGGAAGGCAAATAAATGAGTCTCATATTTGCAAATTATGTTCCGCATTGCCAAAATTACTATTGTCATATCACAATCTGTAAGTAAACAAATATTAGCTTGCAAATATATTTTGATTTCAAATCAAACCGTGCCATTCATCTTTGAACATGCTGAGATAGGCCATTGACAAACAACAATGTTCACTATTGAGTCCTGCAGGACCTCTGGCCAGGTCATAACAGGCCATCCCCCCATTCAGGGACAACACAGGGCCTCTGGAGTAGCCCCCCAGACATCTCATCTATCATGTGGTGTCACTGTGCAGAACGGGCCTGAGAACTAGCAGCCAATCTTAATACCTAGTTACCACGGTGACGTGATAAATGAGCCCTATTATAAAAATAGGACCATTGCAAAATCACGCAGCCCGGCTCATCATAAAACTTAGAAAGATAACAGCCTTTTTACCACTGGCTAGCTCTGGAAAATGAAACAGGAGTGGCATGTCAGGTGTGAAGGACCTAGCAAAAATCTGATTTCTCTTCACCGTGAAGTTAGCATAATAATGTCAACTACTAGGATGTTTCAAAGCTAATGGGTTTGGTAGTGTTATTCTACTACTTTAGACACAGACACATTATCCCCACCCGCTGCTTAACCAGGACATTTTCTTGAGGAGCACAAAGCTATATTTTATGCTCCCGGTGTGAAAGGTTAGCTTATGGGTATTGACCAGTGAAGGTGGTGTGTCCAGGCCTGCTGTGGCTGGGGGGCTGTGGCAGTGTTCAGCTGCTGGGATCCAAGGCCCATGGGACAAGGAGGGGGCTGACTGGGGTCACAGGGTCAGGCCAAGATAGAACAGAAGGATTCCGGGCTCAGGACTGTGGGATAGGGCCCCGGGCCCCTTTTGTCTAACCCCCCCATCCCCTTTCACAGTTTTCAGCTAACGCCCCTTCATGGTGGTTCTGTGTCATTCTCTGCACAAAAACACACACTGCCAGAAAGTTCCACTTTGGCATGGAAGCAGAATCTACACACTGTGTTTGATTCTCTATTGATTCTCTATTGACTGTCAACAGCATTTCCGACTCTTCAGACATTTTGGCAATAAACAACTGCTATTCTTGCCCATATTAAACGCTACATGTTTACAGGCTCAGTACATATGCCTGTATACACAGACCCTCATGCCCAGGTGACTAAGGCTCATTTCCATGGACAGCACCGGGCAGACAGTGACTGGGGGATGGGTCCTAATGCAGAACGGCTGTCTCGCTGCTAGAGGTCACTGGCCATGTCCATCTCCGGACAGTCCCGGGGGAAAAGGGTTGTTTGTGCACCCTGACTGTCCAGCTAAATGTGGGTTAGCCCGGTTAGCCCCACAACACAATGGCCAAGGGTAATTATGCAAGCCAGGGGATGGGAAATGGGAAAACGGTGGCAGGAGGGACATCTGGACCCTGACCTCTAACCTGGGGAGTCTGCCCTCACACAATACTGAAGTCAGGTTCTAAAACAAAAGGACAGACCGTATTGATCAGGGACAGAAAAGCGAAAATGTCACTGGCCATTGGAATAAAGTGTGTAGTGCAAAATAGTGTGAATCTCTTGTCAACAAAATAGTCCACTGTGTCATTATCTCTCCTCTCCTACCTCACAACAAACCCACGAATGGTTTACAAACATCTAAATATACTTTATTATAGATTCCCATCTGGTTCCTTAGGTACCCTGTCATGTATAAACAATTACATGATTAGATAAGGAGTGCAGTTCTCACCGAGGCCACTGATGGTGTAGTCTGTGACGTCAGACTGGAGCTGGGTGCTGGGCTGTTCCGGTTGACCCTCCTCATGGTAACACAGCCTGTAACCCTCAACAGCAACACTTCCTGTTGGGCTCTGCCAACGTGCCGTGAGAGAGGTACAGTTGAGAGGCTCCAGCTGAAGCAATGGGGCTGAGGGCACTAAAGTGGAAACACACAGAATGGGGAATTGGCACAGTCTGCTAGATAACTGTATGCAAAATACACAGACGTGTGCTCCACAGCATGACTGCGTGACCAATGAAACACACATTTGACTGGCTCAAGTGTGATGCCTTCGCTAATGTCACAAGTGTGTTACACGCATTGAAGGGTACTTCTATTCTGTCTTGTCTTGCCTAAAAATGTCAACATTGCTCTGATCTAAAATATAACACGGAATAAACGTATTTTAAAGCATGCACATTGTTTTATTGAAACTATTGTAAACTCATGTACAAACTTGTATTCAACTACGTGTTAAGGAAAATGTGGCAAAAGTATATGGCAATGATAACAGCAGGCCTTAGATTAACCACACACTCTACTCTTGAAGCCTGTCCATTGATGAGAAGTCAAGCTCAAAACTCAGTTGTTTAAATATCAGAAATCTACTCTTTGGTTTTTGCTCCAACAATGCTACCCTTTATAACTTTATCATCTTTTTTTAGCTTGCTTCTGAAAACTACTACTCTATTCTAGGTGGACAAACAGCCTTCCCCCAACACACCCGGCCATGAAAAGAGGCTATTCTTCCCCCCACATAGACGCCTGAGGCCCTCTCTTTATGACCCGTGACTGAGGCAGCTCTAACACCACTGACAGCGCAGGGCAAAGGTCCCTGGGTAACCAACACAAAGGCTGTGGGACAATGTGCCAGAGCCAACTCCAGTCAGGAGTTAGACTCCCTGCATGGGTTAAATAGAGATCCTCAGGCAGTCCAATAGTACCAAGACATCCACGTGACAGAAAACACAGCTTGTCTCAGTAGTCCAACGGCATTTTCAATTTCCTTGAAAAACGCACAGTAAAAGCCTTCTTATGACTCTCTAACATCTTTTAAAGAACTCCTAATCTTTTTACTATTGCAGTAAGGGACAGCTCTTCCCCAATCCCTGTTCCCCCATAGCACCTTTGCTGCTGGATATCTTGGGTGTGCGGTGGGACGTCCATGCCGAGGGCTCACACCAGCCCACGCGGGTGGCTGCAGCGATGCGGAGCAAGTAGATGCTGTCAGGCTGCAGGCCCTCCAGGAGGTATTGGGTGCCGTTTTGTGCTAGCTCCACGGAAAGCACCGCGCTGTCTGCGGCGGTGCGGTACGACAGCCGGTACGCGGAGACCTTCCCGCGGCTCAGCTTGGCCGGCAGAGGCTGCCAGCTCACATGGATGTCTGTGGGGCTGTGGCTGGTCAAGCTCAGCTCCGGGGTACGCAGGGGCACTGCAACACAGCCAAGTGCCACGCGTATAACATACAGTGTATCATATAGTGTCAGATGCTTGGGTTAGTAGGCATTGGACTGTGTTTAACACATATTCCCTGGGTGTCTGCAGATAGTGCGAGGACTGTCTCCTGTGCTTTACCTGGAATGAATGCTCTTTGTACACATGTCACTCGCGCGTATGCTAGCTTAACTACCAGAGTGATTTACTGCAAGGAATGTAGGGTGTCTCAGGGCTCGGTGCTTACCATCCTCTAGGGTATGTTGAGTGACTTGGTCTGACATACGACTCGCTCCCATTGGCATGTACGCCACGATGTAAAAGCTGTAGCTCCGCGCTGACTCCAAGTCATCGATAATGTAACTGGTTGTGTCGTTGCCAATAACAGCTTGGTATTCTTCATTGTTCAGACCTGATAAGCGATAGGTGGGAAGAAGGAGATTATAAATAAAGAAATGCTAGCCTGGGTCTCTCACAGCAAAATGAGTTGGGAAGAAGACAATGGGCAGGCTAAGCCTGTTGTTATTGAAGTGAAGCTGCCATTCTAAGTCCTCTTTGACCTCTGCTCTGTGCAGCAACAACAGATGGCCACAGCCAAGATGTCGGACATTTGAGAGCTACATATGTGGTGGATTGCCATATGAAAGTCGCTTCATAGGACAAATGACTCAAAACACGCATTAACAGGCAGAACACAAAGCAAAACAAGGTGTCTCACCTTCAGCCTTCATGTAATGGATGGAGTAGGCGATGACTTTGTCTGCATTGTAGAGCGGTCTCTCCCAGGCCAATAAGATGGCAGAGCTCGATATAGTCTCAGCATGGACGTTTCTCGGGGCACTGGGCCTGTCCTCGGACATGACGACAATAAGGCGGGCCAAGGCCAGCACATAGCCCTGCTCATTCTCTGCCACGCACTGATAGATGGCATCGTCTTCGGGGATGATTTGGGTGATCACTAACTTACTGTGAATCCAACAAGCAGATATTAATATTAAGAGCATACATGTATGTATGAGAAAAGTGCCTCCATTGCATTTCCTGATGTCATCATGTTGGCAAAAGCATATCTCTTTGCTGTGTTCACAAACATGGCTAATGTTGGCATTACCTGTCATACATCTTGATCCTGCCGTTTAAGTGCACTTTCTGGCCGTTCTTTAGCCAGCTGATGCGTGGTGGGGGAACTCCTTCGGCCTGGCACATAAAGCGAGCAGTGCCTGCCCTCGGACGAGTCTGGCTCTCAGGTTTCTCAACAATGGACGGAGGCACTTAGAGATAAATATCAGAAGGTTTTCATGAAAATGGTCATGAAATAGATTACATAAATAGATAACAGCTTACAAACTATCATAACCATAACAAAAATCCATAACAGTTATTATTATAAAAAAAAACATTATGAATATTCCAACAAATGGAACAATCAATACAACACTAAAAGAACACAATACAGTATTGCACTGTATAGCAGACCAGAGCATGATCATAACCTAGGATAAACCTGGGAGTATGGTGTGTGAGGGCTCTGTAAATAAAATGGCAAATGGTAAATGGCCTTCATTCATATAGAGTGTTTCTACGTTCAGTAATGTAACTGTGGCAGTAACAGCTGAAGCTCTTACCCAGAACCGTGAGGTTGGCTGCGGCTGTGGTGTAGTTGCGGGTGCCTGGTGTGGTGGCCCTGCACAGGTACACCCCAGCATGCTGGGGGCTGGCGCCACTGATGACAAGGTTCCCGCTGCCCAGCACCCGCGCGTTGTACACGTCGATGGGCTTGCTGTCAGCGCGGCTCCAGGAGATGATGGGACGGGGGTTGCCTGTGGCAACGCACTCCAGCACGACGGACTGACGCAAGGAAGCCGTGACATTCTGAGGGCCCGCAATGATTCTGGGCCTCTGGCGAGGTTTTGGGCCAGTACCTTTACAATAATCAAATAAAACAATCGTTAATACATGATTCATGAATTAATAATGCTGTACTTCTGGTTCAATCCTTGCTGAACTTCACAAACACTTTACGTACCTAGCGTTACAGTCAGTGTTGCCTCTCGACTCTTGATACGATTGCCGATGTTAGTTGCCACACATCTGTATTTTCCGGCGTCTTCCAGCTGTACATTGTGAATCTGAAGAACTCCGTTTGGCAAAACCGTAATTCTAGCAACAGAGGGAATAGTATTAGCATCTACAACACCATAAAAGCTTGTATTCTGCCAGTTTATAATGGACTAGAATCATTATTTAGAGATGGCGGCAGTGCCACAGCAGTACCTGTCTGTCTCCAGGGGCAGTGTGCTTTGGTTGAGCTCCCAGGTGACGGTGGCAGCAGGGCTGGAGGTCACCGCGCAGGAGAACCGGGCTACGGAGCCCTCGGACACCAACACAGGTACAGGGTGCGCCACGAACTGTGAAATACCTTATGCAAGCATATACATAACGTTACATTCGCTATATATTATAATCAGGTCAGAAGCAAAACTACAACATACATTGTAATATATAAATAACTCAAATAATAACAAAGCCTTCTTTCATGTACATAGTCTAACAATGCTATGGCATCAGTTTTCATATACATTTACAAATTATAAATATGACTTATTTGTAACCCCCATTGCAAATCAATCACTTTTTGCTGTTTTGGGAAATGGATATATTATGCATCCCTGACTGTGATGGATGAATAGTGATCAGTGAGAGGTATTGATTATTGTAGAGCACCATGATCTTGCCTTTGCTCTGCTGAATTATCAGGCACACCACTGACCAGCTGGCCTAATCAATACATCAATTGGATGAATGAATGACAGTGAATGATGCATTGTCAGTGGTAAACACTGATCAATGATTTGGTTCTGAGCAGTGAAAATCTGGACCACTAGGACACACACAGTGACCAGACCCTAACTATAGAACAATCTAGAAAACACTGAACATTTGTTACAATAATGTGCTATGCTGCGTTCTTACCACATGACATACAGTATAGTAGTACACATTTTATATATGGTAAAATGACTCTGTGAGCTACATAATATATACTGTATGTACATATTGTGCTGAATTGTAGTATTATATGCATTCAGAAGATCTTTCAACCAATGTCCTGTGGGTTCTACTTTTATCTTATCCACAGTAAAACACAAACACATCAGATCTGAATAGATCTGACCAATCAACTTCATTAACTAAGGCAATAACTCTCCCCCTTCCCCCGGTAACAGGAAGGAAGTCAATACCATGTTAAGGGAAATCAATGGCTAGTTCACCCACTGAAACTAAACATTTAAATCATGTGCCTAGGGACACTTAAATAAAAGAGCATCCTGTTCAATGTAAAGTATTTTTGCATAAACGGTATGCACATAAACATGAAGTCTTAGTCATGTAAAATGCACATCAACTTTAAGAGAGAGATTTGAAAATACAAATGTTCATTTACCAATGATGTGTACCCATAGCATACTGCAGAAGAAAAGTTTGATGTTTTCAAGCAAGATCTTTAAGACATTACAATATTCCCCCAGCCAGAGATTACAGATGCCATCTTTATATATACTTTATACTTTATATATACTTTATAGTTGGAATCAGTGATGTAGCAGAGACTGATCTAATAATATGGGCACCTCTGTGGTAAAGAGCAAATCAATGGCCAGGTCAGACAACACAAAGGCTTCACTATAGAGGTCACAGTTCACCCAGCCCCCTGCCCATCCAATTTTAAGCTAAACAAAACCAGTTCAAAGTTTTGCCTACTGACTACGAAAGAGTACCTGATTTTTATACACTTGATATTCCAAACTAATACATATTTAACTAATGATGAACCTCATAGGCCTATGTATTTCTGTGACAATAACAAAAAATCAGACTGCACACCATTTAGGTCCAAGAGAAACATGTTATATAATGCACAGAATATTCTACACAATGTAAAATACATTCTGCAAGATAGCCAGGCCAGGAGTTGTAAGGCCTAACACCAATGTTTCACAGGGCCTGCTCACTCACATGATTAATCTGGCTTTGCTTTGACACTGAACAAAAAGCTGGACTTGACAATGCTACAGGCCAGTGAAAGGGACCGCGGGTTGGTAGAAAAGACAGCCGGGTGGCCTAGCTAAAGCAGACCTGTGACATCACAAAGCCTTGCTGACCTCTGACCCTCAGGGCCTCTGGACAGAAGGGGTGCCTATAAGAGGCCCATCCTCCACTCTCAGCCTACAGCTGACCAAAAAAACTTCAATCCTTTCTTTGCCAGTCTGAGGAGTTTTTGTGTTGGCCATTTAAGAGCCATTTTATATTGATGGAAGATAGAAACTTTACTTGGTACATGAATGTCTAGCTGAATGTCTGAATGGGATGTGATTCGTAAAATTTGCTTCTATAACTTACAGCCCATATCTGCTATATCTCTTCTGCATGTACAACGCATTGACATGTGTTGCATTTTGGTGGGAAACACACGTAGCCTAATTAAACCATATTTTATATGAGTAGATAACAGTAGATAACACTATCCATGACACAATGAGATGTGAGATATATCTGCTGTAGTAGGACTGAAGTAAAATCTTTCTTCGGTTGACCAGGCCTATTGAAAAGGCACAGCTGTCCTGTCCACTGATATGTGGACAAGTAAATGCCCTGAAAAAATAGCCTTTTCTTCTGGGGCAGTGAGGGGCAAACCAAACAAAAGCTAGAGATTCCTATGTGTAGCAGACCATTAAACAAATACACAAAGACACAAACTACAATGACGTCAGAAGACAGAAAGCTAGTTTCAGGTTTTGACAGTGTTGCTTTTCAAAAGTGAGCTTAAGACTGCCTATATATTAACATTAGAAGTTAGTAGCTTCCTGTTTGAATGATCCTGTAAATGCACTGATGACCCACTCTATGCAACTTGAAATGACGGCAAACCTTGAGTTTAGAGGTACATCAGCATCTTTAGAGCTACAAACCTGCTTGTATGTGCTGATACACTAAGTGGACACTACAGAATAGTCAGGAGTCTTATAGTCGCAGTATAGTTATTGAATTGTTTCAGACAGGATGATTCCTTGAAGGGCCCTGAGAAACATTATACTTACTTGCGATAGTCATATGTGATCTTTGGCTTAGTATGGCTCCATATTTGTTCTTTGATAAGCACTGGTAGAATCCTTCATCAGATTCCCTCTTGTCATGCTTAATCTTTGGTATGTACAATGAGCCGTTGGGCAGAAGTTGCATGTGCTCACTCTCTGTCAAATAAACTCCATTCTTAAGCCACTTTATGGTTACAGGGGGCTGCCCATGAGCCTGACAGTCCAAGATTACAGGATCCTTTGGTATTACAGTAACATCACTGGGCTCTGTGATGAAAGATAACTCACTGAAACAGAAAACACCTGAAAAAGCAGAATTTATAAGTGAAGCACAGAGCCTTTACATGACATAGTTTGTAATGCAGGCTATATTATAATGTTATATATAACATTAAAAACATATTTTCAGAACATCAAAACCTAAAAAAAAGGTTAAAAAATTATAGAGATGGACAGATGATTTACGTTGTTAAAACGGTATTAACTGTTAAAAACAACACTGTAAAACAAATGTTTTCATGATAGACTCTAAAGAGTAGGCTAGGCATTCTAGTAACTTAAACATAGGCTATACCGCGAATCAGTTTACGACATATCTACAGTAGCCTATACCCGAACAAACAGCAACAACAACAACGAATACTTACTTGTTAGAGGGATAATTAAAGCCAAAAACAGCAAATGCTGGAAAAACTTCATTTTAAATTTCCCCATTTATCCGAATTCTTCTGTCATTTCCACCGCTACGAGCTGCCGTACTCGAGCACGTAGCGCACAGCTCCTCCAACTTACTAATGACATTGGTGGACCAACAACTCCTCAGGGGTACGGTGTTGAGCCCCCACCCAGACCCCCTACGCATGCGCCCTCCAAGACGCGTGTTAAGGGTTGCGGACAGTGACCGGCAGCCTGCTTTATGGAACAGTCATACATTGTGACCAAAGACCATTGACAAGTTTTGTTTTTGTAGGCTACATTTTTCTAAACCTATATTTGGAGTTCTTCAACATAATGTGATTGTGATGTGTGATTGAAAAGTGATGACACGAAATTTGAAATATTGTATAACACCTATTTAGATTGCTATAGCCTAATTAAGATGCTCTTTTTTTAATCGATTATAGTACTACTAGCTTTAAACTCTAATGGTCTAACAACTGAAATATCCTAAAGCATCCCTGCCATACACTTTTGTAAGTTTCAGACAGACCACATGAACATAGTAGTTAGGTCTAGTTAAGGAGGCACAGGCAAAAATAAACCGTGATAAGATATTGTTACCAGAGAAGCTGGTAATTATGAAGAGATATTGATGGCCGCAAGTCAGTTGCTTAATGAATTCAGGTATTGATCCAACAGACCAGTCTTTTGACAATGACCCGTCCCACAGCCCTCATTCAGCGGCAATACAATGGGCTCCAGCTGTGAAATCTGCTATGCTGCATCAGCAGAATCCTGACCACTATAAACAGATATGTCTAGTCATTAAGTCAAAATATGAAACAACATTTATATAAGATCTTACGTTGTCAAAATATATTTCTACTACAATATACTGTATGCACAAATTTTGTTTCCTGCAATATAATGGCAGAAAGGTGCAGCTGCACACGCTTATATCCAATCAAACAAGAAGGAGAATGCAGTGTAATTATATATTGATTAGAGTTAACTATTGATTCAATCATCTAAAGCCTCATATAGCTATAATTCAAGGCTCTGTATCAATACAAGATAATAGTATCCAATAATCTGCTTACTCTTTCATTTACATTTTACAATTTTACAATTCATGATATACAATCAGAAGATTTTAAATATTTTAAATGATAGTTTCATTACAAATTCCACATTGTAACATACACTGAACTTCAAATGAAAGTATATCATCATCATCATCATCATCATCAACAAGATTTCTAGGTAAATATTTTATTTGTATTTTCACACAAGCTCAATCTCAAAAAAGTGAATTCAACGGCATGGCTACAAAATAGTATTAAGTAAACCCTGGTTAAAACGTTGTCTTTCTATTTCCCATCACGTTTGGTTCTAATATAGACAAATCACTTGACCACTAAGTACAGAATATAATTAAATCTGTAATTTCACGGAGACAAATGTTGTAGTGTGAAGGTTGAGGATGGATCAGATTCAGGCTGCAGACCATGGTCAATAGGGTAAAGGTCATTAACATGTTGTGAATATCAGAGGCCATGGGAAAGCAGAGAAGAGGAGCGGCCACATGGGCTCTGATTGGTCAGAGGTTGTGTCTGGGAGAAGCCACTCCCCAGTGACCCAAGGGGGCAGCTGAAGAGTTGACCCAACCTCTAACCTCTCCACCATGATGATGATGGAGAGGCTTTTACATTGAATAAACCTCCCTACAGCATATACATCTTACAGTGTTTCCTGTTGAACCAGTAACGGAAAGATTAGTTATAAAAATCATTACACCCCAGTATACTGCTTTCTACATTTAGATGTCTTAACATTTTGATGCCAACTGGTATTAATGAAAATTGAAAACGCACCAACTACTGCAGGTTTATAAATGTTCAAGTGTAGCAACTACTGAATAACAAAACTCACACAAAGCTCATTCTTTAAAAAAGTTTATTGGCTTTTAAAACCACTTTAAAAATCTCACCAGTGAGTACTTTCCATTGAAAAAAGAAACAACGTTTTTGCAATATTAACAAGCTACTGTACATTAAGCAGTACACTAGACAACACCACAGAGGAAGGTTCTTCTACTGGTAGAAATGGACAAAATAGTAACGGAGTTGGTTGTGGGTCAGTCAGGTACAGAATCGAGTCACTGCTTGATGGCGCGCCTGTACATTTTAAGAGTTGTCTTTTCCTTCATTCAAATTCAAATATCAGTGCCTTTTAGATGTTTAAAAAATTAAGAGAAAACATGAACTTTCTTCACAAATACAGTTTGCAAAATAAGACTATGTCAAATTGACAGAAAAACAGTAATAAAACATAACATATAGAACAATATTAACTTAACAGCACATGAAAGTTATGTAACTCATGAAACTAGCACTGCCAGTCTGGTTAAAAGAACCCGCCCAAATCACAGAAGACAGTGGTTACCAAGAATATAAAGTACAATAGAAGTCATCACACGTGCGTGCGTACAATCATTTATCAACATAAAGAGCATGTAGGCTTTAAAAGGTTATTTCAACTTTTTTTCCTCAATGCTTTATATTCTCATGTATGAGAATGAGTAAGAACGTGTATCTCACTGAGATTAATGCACATTTTGCTACAAGACAATTATATAGTCATTTTCTGACAATTCAATTCGTTTTCCTTACTCGTGATGTCATAAAAAATATTTTTTTCCATTTTTTAGCGGGCATCCATCACTACATTTGTCCATAAAGATGTGGCAAAGCCATGTGTCATAAAAATTTAGTGCAATAATGTGAACCTCCAAAGTTTGTTGAAACATGAGTCGTTTTTCCAGTGTCTGCTGAAAGGCTTTGAGCACAATGTCTGTCACAGAAATGTTTGCAACCAGCTAATAGTATCACAACTTTTTTTCTTAAAACACCATGCTATTGTTCTCGCTCAAAGCACACGTCACTTCTGCAACTGCAGAGACTTAAAGGAAAAAAATACATCAGCAAGCGAGAGACCAAACAGACAGCGTTACTTATACAACAAATCGAGCCAGAAATGTAACACACAACATACAGTATTTTGCCTACTATAGTTCTGTTAAGCTTCTTTTTAATGGCACGTAGACTTAGCTAGAATAATGGCCATAATATAGTGTCTTGATACATCAACTTTCTATGTATCTATCCTATTTACAGATGGAGCTTTAACATGACTTATACAACATTGACAATAGCCAAAAAAGCAAGCATCCTACTATACCACATAGCCTAACGGGCTAGCAGTGATGGTTTCAACATGCTTTCAGGTCCATAGTTACCTATAAATCATAGGACAGTGACCGTTTCACAAATTTACATACTGTACATGGATTTTTGCAACTTAAGCTTTTTCCTCGAATGCAATAAAACTCTTCAATATCTCAGAGGCTGCCGGTTCCCATCGTACTTAATGGTAACTAGGAGTGTTATGTATGAGTAATAATCTCTTATGTTATTTAACAGATCATCTTTGGTATGGAAATAAGGCTGGATCTCCAGAAACATAATAATCACAATTCTTCTAGATCTCAGGATGACATCAAAATTGGGGGAATTCATACATTTCAGCCCCTAGCCGTCAACGTAACTGAGCCATATCCATACCATTGATTTTCTAATCAAACCTGCGAATACAGAATGCCAAAACAGCTTACTTAAAGTGTGACTGCCATGTGTCAAATTATAGCTCAATAATCAAATTATTCTCAATATATTACTGCTAAGGGCACACACACAGTCATTTCTAGGCTATACAGTATGCACTATAACACTGCAGAAAATGAAAAAACTACTGAAAACATTATCAGAGTCACAGCTGCCTTGATATGATGAAACTCTGGATGGTTCTGAAGATATCTTAAGATTATACTATATACAGTCTCTCTAAAGATGGCGTAAGGCCTTGGACTTCAGGAATAAGGCAGTCAGTTGTTGATTCCTTTCAATGTATAGTCCACAAAGTGGCCTGAATATCCATCTTCTCTCTACTGATTCATCTACTCCCTTTATAAGATATTAAACAGTACAAGTAGTATAGGCTTTAAGAAAATTCACTCTTGAACAATGCTCAGACATGAAGTTAGTATTTTGCTGATTTGGTATATGATAAAGTATAAAGATTATGTCATAAATTCAGCACCTGGCAGCATCAGTTGCCACCATTTTCAATATTCAGATATGGCAGGAAAATGTACTATGGTTTTTATGTGCATATATTACAATCCCAATATTGTCTTTCCTTTTGGTTAAACTTGAACTGCAGACTTTGAAAACATTATACAAACGCATACATAATGTTGACGTCTTTTGTGCCTAATTTCTCACTCATCTCACTTTCAATAGGTGTTTGTGGAATACAAATATTGCATTATTCTTCGGCTATAATATGGAAGATTATGTCGTTTTTGTGTTCGTTTCTTAGTCTTATTTCAGCAATTGCCACCAGACTTGCACACGCTTAGTAGAAATACAAATGCTTCTGATTTCAGATGAATAAGAAGTGGTAGCGTGATGTAATTAAGGGTGCTAAACAAGAAAGAGGAGAAATACTGTAGCTAAAAACATCAGCAGGAGAGATTTTCTGGTAAGCCTGGCACTTTAAACAGGACAAATGGCAAAGTCCAGACAAATCCCATGAAACTATAGTATAAAAACAGATATACAACTGCACACCAAACAAACAACAAGGAACAGAAACCACAAAGAGTAAAAGTTAATGTTAGCCCAACATCTCCACTGTAGTAGGCTGGTCTTTGCTTTCCAGCCAGTCAAAACCAGAGTTCACAGTATCACTGCATATCTGCTGAAAAAGTGGGTCATTCTTCAGCTCCTCCAGTGTCGAGTCTTCATACTGTTCCTGCTGCTGAGTGGGGTCAAACAGCAGATTTGTGTCCAACGTGTTAAGGTCAGTGATGCTACTGGACAGATCTGAGGTCAGCCTCATGTCGCTGGAGAAGTCCGAGGCGACGGCGCTCAGCTCTGAGGCCACCTGGCCCACCAGCTGGGAGCTGGGGTTCAGGCCGTCCTCCCCCAGCAGGTCCTTGACAGTGTTGTTGAAATCCAGCTGTTGCTGCTCCTCCTCCTCTGCCTCCTGCTGCTGCTGCTGTGTGCTCTGGAGGAGGAGCTGCGGTTGGCTCTGCCCAGAGTCCTCCTGGAGCTGCTGCTGCTGGTCTGGTTCCCCGGGGCCCCCTTGTGCTTGGCCGTCCCCCGCGGCGGAGGAGAAGCTCCCCTCTTCCCCGGCGGCGCCGGTGAGGTAGCCGTGCTGGCGCATGTCGAAGGCGGCGGGGCTGGAGCTGAGCGGCAGAGCGGCCTGGCCGGCGGTGCCTCCGGTGGCGAAGCCGGGCGTGGTCTCCAGGATCTGGGTGAGGTTCATGCGCGCCGTGTAGTTGGAGGGGAGGTTGTTCATGCCCAGGCCGCGCACCGAGTCGTCCCCGTCCGAGTCCATCTTGCTCAGCAGCACGCTGGTGATCTTGGTGGCGTTGCTCTGGCTCTGCGCCGGCAGCAGCTCGCTCTGCATCATCACGGTCAGGGGCACCGACTGGCTCCGCTGCGCCATGCTGCGCACCGTGCTGGCCGCCTGGCCCTCCGACAGGATGCTGAGCACCTCCGAGGTGAGGGGGGAGCCGAAGGGGGAGACCACGGCCCGGGCGGTGGCAGTGGCAGAGGCGGACGGGGTGGAGGCGGCGGTGGAGGCGGCGGTGGCGGGCGGAGGCCCTGCGTTGCCGCTGAAGTTCCTCTGGCGCACGGCCGGGCTCACGCTGCGACAGCGGAAGGTGCCGGCGCCGCCGGCGGAGGTGGACGCCTTGCCGTCGAGCGGGGCCGGCACGGCAAAGCTCTCCTGCTTGCCGGGGCCGGACACCGGGGAGATGGGAGTCAGCCGGCCAAAGTGAGCGTCCGGCCTGGACTGGGCCTGGAACTGGGTGTTCCCCGGGATGGCGAAGGCGTGCGGCTTGCGGAACTGGTCGTCCACCAGGTCCTGGTAGCTGGGCAGGATCCCGATGCTGTGGTTGGACAGGGGGCCCGCGCTGCTGCTGCTGTTGTAGCGGTTGTTGATCCACTCCAGCTTGGCCTTGTCCGGGTGGGTGGCCATGGGCCTCTGCATGGGCTTGACTGGGCTGCTGGACACTATGCTGGCGTCGTGGTAGCCCGTCATGCTGGAGTTGATGGGAGTGAAGGCGAAGGGGTTCCGGCACTCCACCGGGCTGGGGGGCACACTGCTGCTGCAGTTGGACAGCGGGGTGCTGATGGGCGTGTGGCGCCCCATGTTCCCCTCCACCGGGGTGATGGGAGCCATGCGGGAGCAGGGGCTCTCCCTGGCCATGCTGTGGCCCAGCGTCATCTCGGAGGTGGGCGTGGGCGTAGGGGTGGGCGTGGGCGTGGGCGTCTGGACGGGCGTGGTGCTGCCGTGCGCCGAGTGGTAGAAGGCGGCGCCGGCCTGGTGGGCGCCCAGGACGGAGGCCGGGTTGCCCGCGGGCTGGCCCGGCAGGGACATGTCCACGCAGGCGCTGAACAGCGGCTGCAGGCCCTTCAGCTTCATCTGCTCCTCCATCTGCACCAGCTCCTCCACGATGCTGTCCTGGGTCATGTCGTCGTCGTTGAAGGTGAAGTAGTCCATGCCGGACTGGGAGCCGGCGAAGTCCACCATCTCCTGGGTGATGGTGAGCTGGCCGGCGGCGGCGGCGTCCGAGCTCTGGGTGATCATGGCCAGCTGGTCCCCGGGCGGCTGCTTGAGCTCTGCTGGTATCTGCGGAGCGAAGGCCTGCCCCTCCTCCCACATTGTGCTCTTCAGGTCGCCCAGCGCCGAGGCCTCGTGTGCTCCTGAGTTGGCCGGGGTGACGCGAGGGTCCCCGCTCAGCTGCCGGAGCAGCGTCTGGTCGGAGCCGCCGGTGTCCGCGGCGACGCCGGGGTCCTCGCGTTTCCCCGGCAGGGCCCGGGGGGCCGGCTCCGGCGCGCCCCGGGAGCCCTCGGCGTGCACGATGGGCGAGTCGGACAGTGCAATGATCTGCGGCGGCATGGAGCCGTGTTTCACCGTCGCCTTGCAGGGGGCGCTCTCCGGCCTGGCGGGGGCGCCCGCCCTGGGGAGCCGCTTGGGCGCGGAGGCCTTGGGATTGTCGATGACGGTGAGCGGCTGCTGGGAGACGAACACTCGCTTCACGGGGATCACGTGGGAATCCACGCCGGGGCCTGTGCGCTTCCTGGGGCTCTTGGAGTCCAGGCAGGAGTCCTTAGGTGAGGGGGTAACAGCCAAGGAGCCATTGAATGACATGCTGCTATTAGCGTTGTGATTATCAACAGTCAGGTACAAAGTGCTGTCGCTGTGACAGTTGCTGTTATTGCTGTCCTGAGGCCCCGCTACAACCATGGAGGTGGGCGGGGACGTGGAGTCACTTTTCGCCCTGGCCACCCTGTCCGGCCCCGGGGAACATTTGATGAGGAAGTTGGGTTCACTGGCCGCCCTGAACTTGGCCACTCTCTCCTCCCTGGCCCCGGGAGCCGGACCGTGCACGCCACCCGGCTTCTCCCCGCCGTCGCCCTCAGACGCCATCTTGGCGTCGGCCGACGCGGCGGCGGCGGAGGTCTGGCCGCAGGGTCGGACCGCCGGCGACCGGGGAGTGGCTAAGGCCCCACCGTGGAACTGCTGGCATTCCTCTGCGCCGGAGGTGAGCGCTGGCCGCAAGGCTGTGCTGCTGCTGCTGCTGCTGCTGCTGCTGCTGCTGCTGCTAGTGCTGCTGGGGGCCAGGGAGATGGCCGTCATCTTCACCACGTTCACCGAGCTGACGTGGGGCGTGGGCATCACCGTCTTGATGGGGCTGTTGGTGATGAGCAGGGTGGGCGGCGAGCGCAGCGTGATGGCGCTGGTGGCCGACGGCTTGGGCAGGATCTGAGCGTAGCGGTGGCGCGCCAGCCGGTCGCTGACCGGACTGGCGGAGATGTTCTGGGGCGTTTTGGGGCCCTGCTTCAGAGTCTGCGTAACCACTTGGAAGTTTACCGGCAACACTTTGCCCTCTGCTGCCCCTACAGGGCTGGGGGAGGTCATCAGCTGCCTGCTTCTCTGTACCTGGGAGGACATCAATAACAACATGGAATTATGTGAACAGTTGAAGAGGAACTGCAGCCTGCTCACTTAAACGTGTTGTTTCAGCTGTAAACTAACTAATGCTGTGATGAGACGCATCGGTGCTGGTGTTAATATTGACACCATTCCCATTTTTAGAGGTTTTAGGAAATTGGCTCAACTCGTCATATCTGTTTAAAGTCACCCAAGGCCCTTGCTGACTTACAAGCATATGATTGGAACACTCGTACAACATGAAATGTAAATGTTAACGTTAATGTTGATGCCCCCCCCCCCCCCAACTCAGCTCCTTGCTGGCAGATGCTCAGAGGTGAAGTTACACTTTAACAGCAATGCCTAAATACTAGCCAGATAGAAAGAGTTTGCCTTTTGGTCTTACCGTGATGGGGCTGGGGACAGCTGCTACTACGATGCCTATGGTGGGCTGTGGGGACAGCAGAGCAGGGCTGCCACAGGAGATGGTGGGGCCTGGGGTGCTGACCTCCGTTCTCTTAACCTGGGAGTCGATGGGCAACGGGGAGTGGAGCTTTTGCTCCTGCTGTTTCTTCTGGATCTTCCGCTGCAGTTGCTGCTTTGCGTCAACAGAAGGTGAGGGCAGGGTCTTCACCTGGGGCTGGAAGGAGTTGGCCTCAGCCGTGGGCACAAACGCGGAGGCCGGGGTTGGTGTTTTCATTCCTGGCAGGGTGAAGAGTAGTGTTAAGAATTGTTTGTTTATTCTGTTTAATTTGATACTGCGCACATAACACCTCTACTTCTACTGGAACAAAAGTAAGTCAGCAAACTTCTTATAAACTTATATAAACTTCCAAATCTAAGTGTAAAACCAATATCAAACACTCTGACAAAGGGTGTAACAGTGTGTGTGTGCCAAAGAGGAAATAAATAAAATGCCAAACAAATTCCAGCAACTCCTTTTTACAGAGCCAGCCCAGATTTACCTGTGGGTGTTCCAGTCATAACAGTAAGGGCTGCCATGGACTTGGTGCCAATGTAGTGGCTGTTGAGCAGGAAGCGGGCGAGGTCCTCCACATTGTCAAACTGACGACTCAGAACCTTCTGGGCCCACTCGCACACCAGGCCACAGGCCGCAGATCGCATCTCATCCTCGGCGCTGGGTGACTGACCCGAGGACTCCATCAACTCGCACTGAAGTCACACAAAAACAAGGAGCAGAGAGATGAGCTGTTTATGGAACATTTCAAGTGTATTTCATGTGAGTTATATATTTTGTGGAAGAAACTCACCCCATCACCGGATTTCTGCAGATCTAGATTGGGCAAAGATGGCATGTGGACAAAAGCTTTCTTCCTTAACCCGCTATAACAGTATGTGAGAATGAGTTAAGGAGTTTAACACCTCACTTGATTCACCATGCAAACCGAAATGTATTATTTTACGTCCAGCCAGTATCTTGTACTAAGTCCCATTTTTCTCTTCATCTGTTAGCACCCCAGTAAATAAATGATGTAGTATTGTATAATAACATACAGTACATGTGAATAAAAACTGGATTTGTCACATGCACAGCAGCAATAAAGGCACCAAATGGTAATGAAATGCTTAGAGGTCACATCTTAATGCTTTAAGCCTTCCACAACAATACAAGACAACAATGTATGATTGATTAATTAAAAATAAAACACATTTAAAAATAAGAAATCAAACACTAAAGTAGACTGATATTAAAGATGAGAATAAATGCTTTCAAATATCTCTCTGGTAACTTCATAACTAAATTAAAGAAAGATGTGTTATTTATAGTATTCATAGCAGTGTTGAAAAAATATATAAAAATTACTTTTTCTTTTCTTTACCAGGCAGTCTCTTAATGAGACTGCCTGATCAAATAAAGTGTAACTGAAACCATGCATGCATCCACAAAATTCTAAAACTAACCAAAGGCAGAGGGGATTCTTTCTACTGTATAATAAGTAAGCAATAACTAATGAATAAGACAACCACAAAAGCACATAGCTTTACATGATGAAAGGATATTTGGATTTGCCCCTCATGCCCAGTCGACGTGCCTTCATGTTGGGAAAAACGTTCTTCATAATCTTCCCAAAGTCTGCAGCACTCAGTGGGTTGTAGCCAAGATTGTCACAATAGCTCCTGAAATAACATCAGACACGTTTTATTATAGACACCATCAGATACATTTTGTATATTTAGATTTGAGTAGCTTTTGCATATTATAACAATTCCTCCATTTGTGGCTAGTGTCTTCTGTTCTCCTCTACCTCGCCAGGTCATAGAGGGCATTCATCAAGTTTCACTCACTTGTATTCATCGTACACCTCTTGCTTTGGGAGAGAAGTCTCTGGGTGTTCCTCTAGGTGATTCCGTATCCAGTTGAACGCATGCATTTGTTGTGTTCGACTTGACGACATGGAACTCTGATCACTGGAATGATGCGTGAAATGGAATAAAAGCAAATTAACAAGGAAAAGTCTGACTGATATACATGAGTTTCTTTTCCTTTAATAGAGAAACTATAGTACCATAATCCAGGAGTGGAGGACCCCCTCTGATTCTCAGTCCTAATGTGCAGTATTGGGGGGATGAGGAGATGGATAGATATGGGGAAACAAATGAAAAACACAGACAGCTGGGTAGAGCAAAGAAACTACCATAAATAGTATTGCTTTTCATAATGGTGAGACAAAGAGCTGTGATGAATGAGTTGCTCATACTAGTTCAACCATTACAGTTTAATTTTGGACAAAATAGTTGCAATAAGCCACAAGTACAAATAACATAATGGGAAACTTCACAATCATGAGGTATAAAACACATGGGGTTAAAGTCTAACAGCCACATACATAAACGCAAAAAAACGTAAAGCATGTCTCTGGCCTAATTTAACTTTTATTTTCCATTATTATTTTAATATATTATTTCTAACTAGTAATTATAATAATAATAATAATACATTTAATTTATATAGCACTTAAAAAGTACTCAAAGACGCTTGAATAGTGATAGTGATAGTGGTAGTTACAATTAAATAAAATAATTTAATTTTAAAAGAGTTGTCAGGCTCTTATCATTTGAGGCTTCGTAAGTATCTGGTGTAAATCACGCATAACATTGAAATCTCATTTTGTAATACTTGTGTCTGCAAACATGTATTACATGTATAAAATATCACAAGATATTTCTTGGTTGTAATGCAACATTAACCAGTACTCCACTTCCTTGTTTTTTGTTGCACAAGCATGTGCCAATTATGGTATACACACAGTATACCATTACAATGTAGAGTGAAGGGAAAATAAGGTCCAGGTCAAAATTGGCCAGAGTTATCCTTTATCTAGGGACAATTTATGACAACAACAAAAACAGGACAATGCAGTGCTGCAAATATAGAGATTTAGGGCAAAATGTTGTGAAGTCCATGTTATGTATGGAAAAAAAAATCACCAAATAATGAGGTCCTAGAAATACATGACTGTAAAAACAATACCTTTTATCATTGCCATTGCTGGGACCAGAAGGCAACTTAAGGTAGAGGTAGAGTTTTTCGATGTCTGTAAACTTCTCAACATCTTGCTGTGAATATTCAACAAAAAATGAACACAACAGAACATTATTTATTAAAATATAAATTTTCTTCAGCTTGACTTCAACTTAAAACTTAAACCGATATTTAGAGTATGTTAATAAATGTTATTATAGTGGGGAGTTAGTGAGCTGGTACATATACATTTTCACACATTTGTAATACAACACTTTATTGATCCAGAGCTGAAATTCTATTATTACAGCAGCAGAAAGCCAACAATAGACAAATAATATACTGTATAAAATATCCAAAATATATTCAATGGTACCTATTTTTCAATGTATGCACTACTTCCTATAAGTGTGCAGCTACTGTACCTGTCTTTCTGTTGAGAAGGTTGTGTAATTAAATAAATAAAAACTCCTCACTTAAAAGACGATAGTTTAGAAACAAGAAAGGCTAGTAGATCGAAGAGGTTAGTTATCTCAATCTCAATGTATATTGGTGTCCAATAATTTATTGTAAATAGATGGCCTGGACCACTACTGTTACACAAATAAAGATAAGCCTGCTATGTGGTAATTATTTAATTATGAATTAGGTATACTCTACTATATAACGGATTGCTAAATTTGAAGATTATTGCATTTTAGATCACATTAAATATAGTGCATATTTACAGACTGATCATTTTGCTTTTTTCAGATAAATAAAATTAAGATAATTTCCAGTGTCACTATGCCAAGGTATTGTCTAGTTACTTAAATATGATATAGTCAATCTTTATTTTATTTGTTCTGGGAACAACTTCAATAGTCTTTCAACAGTTATAATTATACATAATTATATTTCTGTCAGACAGAATTAGGATACATCTGAAAAGAATTGCCAAATATTCTTGTCTTATTTGTGAAAATCAGCTCCACAGGATGTACATATGAGGTAAATACATAGCCTACATTACAGTATTGTATATTATTTACTCACCAATATGTTGTCCACTTTTGATTGTACAGATTTGCTAGAATGAATTTGAGAGGGAAAAACATCAAAACCATTAATGATATTTTTCTCAACTATGAGTATGTTGCATTATAACAGATTTTGGAAATTTTATTGTTTTCTGTTTTATTATATGAATGCGTATAATTTTAAAATTAATATGAAAAGTGGGTGGCCTAGGTGAGCTGGATGACTTACTGTACATATTAATTTTGAGTTGCTCACATTAAACTAGCAGTAATAGCAGCGATTCCCTTGCTTTGATACAGTGACTAGTTTGACACCTGTCATGCACGACACCGTGAACATCAGCATCACTCTTGTAATTTGGTGTCATCCATAACATGGCCTCCTATGGTTCGTTGCTAACGATTATGGCTAGTGCTGTATGCACAGCGACGTAAACGTCTCTCACCACTAACAACTATCATTTTTGCAAAATACCGATATGTGACACTGTACGAGCTAATACAATGCAATCAAAGATTCCAGTTATTTTTCTGCTTTGTGCAGCGCAGCCTTCTGGGCCACTTCAATGTTACGCTAATTATAAGCTACGGCTAGTAAAGGACAGTGTGTGTTAGTTGCTGATTGATATTCCATCTTACCAAATTGAATTCTTTATTTTGAACTGTAATGCATTTGCCTCAGGCCCCTGAAGTCCTGGCACTAGCGTTGGAAGAGAGCCTAATCCCGACGTAGGCTTCTGACCAGGTTGTTGTTGATCATCAGCCATCACGACGGTTCTGGAGGGGTGGTGGGGGAGCTTTAACAAGTAGGCCTCATCCTCGAGAGAGCGCTTCCCGGCTGTGCATTACACCGGACCCACCGTGTGTCAGCGACTGAATTACCCCCCCAGCTAGGTCAACCTGCTGAATCGAAAATAAAGCATGGCTACCAAGACAACGATTTGACCCTCAGAACATAAAAAAGAAAAGAAAAAACACTCGGACATACAAAAGACATTTCGCAGAGGACTCCGCTGCCGCAAATAGCACGCCTGCAGCAGCTATGGACGGTGCTGCTGCTGCCAGGCAGTAGGGGCGCAGGCGCAGGAAACCACTTGATCAGATAGACAGTGACAACAACGAGTAAACAGCGATATAATAACACAGTTATTATGCTATTTCAAAAGTTTTATAACATGATATTTGCCCGTTCTATTGTTAATAGTGGCATTTATGTCACCCAAATAAACATCGTAAACTCAGTTGCATCAATCTATGAGAAGCTAGTTTCTTAGACTAACTGAGCACATCACTTGCAAATAATACAATTAATAACAACTGTTCAACAATACAATAGTGGTACGTTACAGCTGTTAGTACACACACAGATGTATCAAGACTACTAGGTCAAAACAACAAGAACCTAAATGTCCCCTTTGTAATACTGCCATCTACTGATATAAGAAGGTAACTTCACGCGATGCATGGGACATCATGTCAGGAAGGTACTGTATAAGCCTTACAGCAACTTCTTGATACATCCCTTCCCTCACATCCCTTTTGATAGTAAATAGAAAGGGTTTATACTTGTTTTACTATGGTTTTCTTTCTTTTCTTTCTTTTCTAAAATAGTCTTAATTTCTTATGTCTTGTATGATTTCTGTTATAGGCTAGCACATATTATTTGAATTTATAAAATATATCCTTTGAATTGTTAATAATATTGTAACATTCTTCATTCTAAGCCCAGGGAAATCCACATAGGCTGACATTAGAACATTGGATAGGCTGATGAAACTGTTTCTGCACATATACAGTACATGGTAGGAAATATAGTGGCCCACAAAAAATGTTGTTTTCTGCCTTGACACACTAGTGGCTAGACTTCAGATGGTTTATGCAATTACGTTGAGATCAAAAGTTTGCTGGAATTCCAAAGAATATCAATGTTTAGAAATCAAAAGGGTAATTGCATTTCATTGAAGTGCTGATTTGAATATATATTTTTTAATTTTTTATTTTATATAAGCTTGAGTGGGCCTTACTGTATATAGTAATAACTGACTTATTGTACTTTTAACCTATGTTTGGAATAAGTTTCTGAGTATTAAAAACAGTTTGCATGACTAGACTAAAGTGGGTACTTTTGAAAATAAAATCTAGCAAATATGGAAAGGTACAGTATTATGGGATGCAAAGCTTAAAGTATATAGAGTATATATAGAGTTAAGGTATGCACATATCTTCATACTGTATAGCTTTATTATTTACATACATTTACTTAGCATTGCTTTTTAATAACCTATACAAGGATCTATCAAATCTTATTATGTGCTGGCTTGTTAACAGCACAAGAGGTGTGGAATTCTGACACTTCCTCTAAATCTCAAGAAAATGTAGTTTCCTTGTAAGTCATCGCTTTCTCGCTCTATTTTTGACCTTCTGTTCCCAGCTATTCTGCCTTGATTTATTTTACTGTCAATCTCCTGTCACTTCTCATTGGGGTTGTATAGAAGGTCTCATCACAGCAGTCTTTGTCCTTGTTTATTATACCAAAACCCCCATCAACACTCCCCATAACACCAACAACTTGTTGCCTTTCTTTCTGGCCATCACCTTGAGGGGAATGCTAGCTGATTGCTTCATAACCGTTCAAAGGTAGGCCTATTATAATATTTACATTTTATTTACATTTACAGTATACATTTAGAGGATGCTAAAAAGAGCATGATGATATTCATTAATGTTATTGAGATAATTGTGTGAATCAGTGAGGTGATATGTTTTCACATGATGATTATGTGACTGCAAATGTACAATGATCAGTTTTGATTAGGCTCTCTTACTAATGGGTTTTAAAAGGTCATTCATTTAGAGACTGCTGTTAGAATGACAGTGAACCCTTCTTTTAAAAGCTGGTACGGTAAATGTGGGACATTGAGGCCACAGTAGTGCAGAGGTCAGTCAGTCTAGCTTGCACGTGTTTGATGCAGCATATCTTTCCCAAATCCTCTTAGAGTAGGCTACATCCCCCACGTCTTCTGGCACTCAAGCCAGACTCCAAGATCAGCTTGTTGTGCTCAGTGCCTTATAGCCCCAGGATAGCACCTTGCTATAGGGAGTCATGCAGCAGATATCAAACACCAGATTTAACTGATTTACTTTCATGTATTAATATGCCTTGATGTTTGTGTACTGTTATATGTACTGTCACATGCACAAAAAACACAATGTTATACTGTAAGTGATGCTAATAATTGGTGAAACATGGTATACAAGGATTTCTTTAGCCAATGAAGCTGTGCTATTAGGTTATATTGATATTCTAATGACATAAAGTAATTTACCTTATAATCATATCAGGCCACTTTAATGTTGGCTAATATACTGTATAAAAATAAAGCAGTGAGTAATATATACTGTATGTATGTGCTTGAATAGAAGTATACATTTCTGAAAGTACATTTAGTTAGTTAAGCATCACTCAGAAAACAAAATGTAAACCAGTAATTTCCCATCTTTTCTATAAAATAATAAATAGAAAAAAGTCAAAGTCAGTACTTTGACTTTTATATTATAAGTTAAAGTTTTATATTATATGTTAGAATGAAATTACATGTGTGTGTACGTGTTCTCCCAGTCCCCAGGTTTGTTTAGGTAAGCGTGGGAGTCCCTGGTGTTGACGTCATTTACACAGCAAATTCCTGTCTGGCTGCGGTAGTGAATTTTTCTTACAGTGTTGCTGTGTGTGTTTTTCTTCCCTGGTATCCTGTGGAACAGCGGATGGGAAACTCTGATGTCATCAACCTTGGCACAGCGGGAGAGAAGGAGCATGCGGACCTTCAGGGTGCCATGATCGGTGCCCATGTGTTTGTGCCCTGTAGATGGGGAAATAGATGGTGTGGAGCTGCCCGCCTGTGCTGCACCTGCGTCCCAGCACGCTGATTGATCAGTTTGGTCATGTGGAATGTCACCATCTGCTCCCCAGTCCTACTCACCCCTTTCTTGTGTGAATGCCAATCACTGGCAGGAAGATAGTTATTTAAGCCATGTCAAATCAGGCGCATGAAAATGAGCAATATGTCAACAACACTTGAAAAGGTGTTTTGCAGGCATAGAATGCACAGCAACATATTTTGAAGTACTGTGAAATTGACATCTTAATTTAAATGAATAGGACGTTATTGTTTTTAATTTTATTTTCATTGGTTGGTTGCACCATTATTTATTAAAATACTTTTAAATTAGAAAATAAAAATGTACATTTGTATTCCTTTCAATTCAGTGTTATTATTTGTAATAATAGTTTAACCCAAATTGTGACTTGATTACTAATTACCTCATTATGGTGGATATGTGCATTTTGTGTGCAGGTTCATTTATTAAGTGTTACTGCATATTCTATTTCAGAAGATTCTATCTTTATCTATTTGCTCTTTTCTGGCCTCTTAATGGTCAACATATCAGGAGGTCATCAGCAGTGACATTCTTCATTGTAGAGTGTCATACTCAATGACATTTCAACAAAGGAAAAAATATAGATATGCAAATATGAAGTCATTAACATTTGCATTACCTGTTTAAATAATCACTCCCTTTGACAAGACCGCAATTATCCAAGATTGATGCAAAGTTCACAGTTAGGGGACTGTGTGTGTGTGTGTGTGTGTGTGTGTGTGTGTGAATGCTTGTGTGTGTGCGTGCGTGCGTGCGTGTATGTGTGTGTGTGCATGCGTGTGCATGTGCATACGTG